>JACDOX010000213.1:447690-527690 GCA_014549065.1 Cardinalis cardinalis
AGCGCGGGAGGCGGGGCAGCGGCGGCGGGGCTCGGCCGCCTCCGCTCGGGGCCCGCGATCTGGGTCGCCCCGCGGGGCTTGCGGCCGCTGCCAATTGCGTAAGGGTGGCAGCCGAGGCGGGGAGCGGCGGACTTGGCGAGCAGCCGGCGGCGTCCCGCCGTGTCCGGGGCGGGGAGCGCTATGCCGCCGCCCTGAGCGCGCCGCCGCCGCCCGAGCGCGCCGCCGCGCCGGGCCCAGGTGAGAGCGCGCCCGGCTCGGCCGGGGCCAGCGCGTGGCCGGGCCGTGCCGGGCCGTATGGGGCGCGGGCCGAGCTGCCGCGCGCGGCCGGCCGGGCTCCGCCGCACTGGCCTCTTTTGTTCCCGGGGTCGGCGGGAGAGGAGGGAAGGAGGGAACAGAAGGAGGGAAGGAGGGAGCGGAGGCGGCAGCAGCAGCAGCAGCAGCTGGTGGCGGGGCGGCGAGGGCCGGGCGGCGGGCGTGGCCGCCCTGAGGGGCCGCACGGGCCCGGCAGGTGTGGGCCCGGCGGGGCCCCGGCAGGTGCGGCGGCGGGGCCGCGCTCACGGGGCCGCGGCTTTGTTGGCGCGCCCGGTCCGGTGCTGCCGCGATCGCGGTGGAGAGCGACTGGGCTCGGGTCCGCGTCGCGGCGTGACTGCGCTGGGACTTGCCATAGGCAGCGCCGAGAGCTTGGGCTGTCGTGGAATGCCGTCCTTGTGACTGATAACCAACAGCTGCTTCACTTCCCCAGAGGCATGGAAGAACCAGTGGGAGCTGTACATCATCGAGCCCCTCTAAGAAAGGAGTATGTGCAGCGATTAATGCACTGCATTTGTGCTACATCACAGCTAGATGAGGGCTGTGTGCTGAAGATAATGCCCTTGTTGATACTTAAGTGTTCATTTAGTGATACAGTTTCCTTGAAAGGAAAGAGATTTTATCTTTTTGAGTGGCTCTAAAAGCAGAATAGCGGACAAAGACAATGTAATATGGAGAATAAAGTAGTACTTGGTACTTTTTTGCGGCATTAGTCTGTTTTCATGAATCACAGAAAAAGATTTGCAGTGGCTTAGCTACTGATGTGAAATGGCCCATGGTAGCAGTAAGAGGAAGGGAGGTTCATCTTTGTTCTTAGAGGTCTGCAGCTCTTTGAGGTGCTTTGCCTACATGGATCTTGAACACTGCCTGCACAAATGTGAAGTCTTCTGCCAGATCAAGTTTATTGGGCCTGCTCCTCCTGCACTCTCTCTACTAATATGGCATCCCGCAGAYTGTGTCAGGGACTTGAGCTAGGCAGGGAGGCCGGAAAAATAAGTTATATGTAAAGCATAAGAAATGCCCCAAACACAAAGGGATTCAGGAAGAAGAAAGAATGTGTGGAGGGGAAAAGGACAAAGACAAGGGGTCCGTGGACAATAGATCCATGCTAAGATGAATGTCTTTTGGAGTTCAGCGTCTGGTCTCAGCAGGAGCTGTGGTGGTGTGTGCCGTTTTGAGATGGGAATATGTGTTTTCCAGTGGCACACTGAGAGTTTCTTAATTACAAACATTGACACRTTTCTCCACAGTATTTTTGGGGAAAGTGGTGTTAAGGATTGGCTGAAAGCTTTTAGCCGGTTTGTCTGACTTGTTGCTAGTTGTTAGAGACCTAACTAGTAGAAGATGGTGGACCCTGTGTGTAAAAACCATTGATTACCTAGGCCTATTAAATGCTCTGAATATTTCCTAGCTTTTACGGGTCTTGCGACTGGAAGTTGCCTTTTGGTGGTACAGTTCACTTTTCTTCCAAGTTTACAAACCAGGGGACCAAAAAAAGGTTGTTTTTAAGCATGAATATGAAATTAGGTAGAACGCAAGTTGTGGGACTACTTTGGTTATTTTCCAGCTTTTCTTTCTTTTATTTTTAGTTTGAGTTGATACATATTTGAGTAATTTCAACTTCAAACCTCCTAACTTCGGTGGAAGTTAGGAGGTTTATTTCCTTAAGTAATGACGGGGGCAGTGGGATAGGTGCATTTCAGTCTTATTTAAATACTTCAAAACAACATTCTTACCACCAAGGCTGTGAAGAAATGTCTGCATGCCTTGGACAGTTGGGACTAGAAATGTTATTTAATTATGGATAACTTTAATTACAAAGGACAGTCATTAACTTTCTTTATTATATGTCCAGTGTGTTTCAGAAGTTTCATTAAACAGTTTTAGCAGACTGTTTTTGTATGTTTTGAGGTAAGTCCAGTTTCTTGCTGTGGAAGTCTTGTTTGCAGAAAATGAGCAGTGACTCAGTTTTGTTTATCTTACCTGTTGAATAGGACGGAGCTGTTTTCTTCTGTACCTGTGGGATGGCTCTGGCTACTGTCTGAGCTAGGATTGGAGCTCCATCTCCTCTTGATTCTGCTTTGTACTGGAGCTGGGGAGGAGAGGGATCCTGGTCCCCATTGTCTGCTGGAGGCTTATGCTGTAAGGGACACCTCTGCTACCTCTGCCCTGCAGCTGAAGGAGCTCCTTGGCTGATGGGCCATGTCATGCATGACTTCAGGGAAAGTTGTCCCGCAGTGTTTGTGATGAACTGTTCTTTAACTTATATGTGCACGCACCAGTGATTCAAAAACTTCAGATAGAAATTAGTGGGAAAATTGTCACCTAGTAAATCTTGCTTTCTGTATATTAAAAAATTAAATCATAGGAATATAATCTGAAGTATATTGGTAAGGTTCATGCTTTGCATTAGTAAGGCTGTTCCATAGAATCATCTACAGTATGCATCAAAACATGGTTAAAGTCTGGTTCTTAAACTGCAGTTTCTTGTTTGCAGTCAAACTATGATTAGACTTGATACATTCTCAGCTTATTTTTACCAAAAGGGATTTCACTGTCGATTTGATTGAGGTATTTTTTGGTGAACAAATGGGAATGATTTATTTGTAGATGTGGGTGTAGAAATCCACAGAAATATTTTTGTGGAGTAGTAATACTGAGAAAGTGGAAAAGGAATAGAAAAGTTGAGCCAAGATCTGAGGGAGAAAAGTGATGTATTTGCCAATATGGAAAGAAAATACTGAAGGCATTAAAGAATGCATACTTTAGAACTTGTAATTGATTTTATTGCTTTGTTGTGAAGTAGATTAACGGAAGGGATGTGCTACTAGCTCTTCTATCTTTTTGGCGCATGGGATTAAGAAGAACGTGTAAAAAGGAGTAGTGCAGTCATGCAAGATGACTAGCTATACCTGGCAGGATGTTGCAGTGCTTGGCAGTACGGTATGGAGTTCTTGAAGTTTCCTAGTATGGAATTCACTGTAGGTAAGTTAAAATATGAGTGTAGCCACCAGCTCAGTAGAATGCATAACTAATGGTGGATTACAGGGCTTTGTTTTGCTGTTTGAAGATTGACATTTTGCTGTTTTGAGATATCCCAGATATGCTGTTTACGTTTTTTACAAAAGGAAAATTATAGCATGTTTTTTCTTTTACAAAATTCTACAAAGGTATCATGTTGCATGAGTCACTGTTCCTTTTTCACTAGGTTCTCAACTCATGTAGTTCTGTGATTTCTAAGATACTTTAGAGCAATGCATTATGTTGGCATTCGGATACACAGTCAAGTTACTCTTCTTAGTTCATCAGTAGAAACTCTTCACAAGACTTTGTGCCCTCATGCCTTAGCTGGTATGTGCTGTGCTCTTTTGCTACATTGCCACAATTTCTAGAGCAAAATGAAAACTGTACTGTATTTCAGCTACTGTGTATCAATCAGTGTGACATATTAATGTAAGGGATCAGGTAAAGGTGTATTTTGTGTTGCTGATCTCAGCAGGCAGTTACAGTGGCTGAGTTGAGTGGGATTTGGTTCTTAGAGGAGGAGAGGTGATTTTGGGAAAGTGAAGGTGAAAGACAGGTAAATGAGGTCCTTAAGTGTAGTAGAATAATGACCATATCACATCAGGCCAAGCGTCCATCCAGACAATTACCCAGGGTCTAACAGTGGTGAGTAGTAGTCACTTGGTGAAGCTACTGCATTGTGATGCTACTGCTTCCAGCTTGTGTTTCAAGGACTTCCTAAACTTGGGGCAGTGTTATTTATCCAATAATCCTCAACTGAATTATCTTCTGCAACCTTGTTGTTCCCTGAACCTGTGTAAATGCTTGATATCCAAAGCATATAGTACTGAGACCGGTTCAAAGACTTCTGTGTCAGCTTTTTTTTTTCCTCCTGGGAAGAGGCATGAAATGTTTTTTATGTTCTACCAGCTACTTCTGATTATATGGACCTAGTGACATATAGCCTCTCTCTTAACCATCCATCACCAGTATGAAGAGTCCTTTGGGGATTCAGAGAGTTCTTACTGAATGCGATTTGCAGCTCTTAATTATTTTTTTAGTGCAGACTCATTTAACTTGGCTCATACAAAGGCAAGACGAAAGAATGTGGGTGTGCAACTCCAACAATTCAGTTTTTCAAGCAGCATTTTTTTTTGTGGCTGATTCACAGTTAAAATCTGCTGAGGCAGTCCTTCAAGTATGCAGAATGAGGGGTGACATTTCATTTACTGAAGCTTGAGTTGGACTGAAGAAAAAATTCCAAGAACTTAACAGCTTTGCCAAAGAAAGAAATCCACATGCTGATATGTAAGAGAATGTATTATTATGCTGATTCTTGTTTTAAATACAACTTAAAGATGACATCCCTTTGATGATTAAGTGATTATGTGAGTACACTCAGGAATGCTTTGCGTATGTCAGTTTACGGAAGATAAATATCGGATCTGATTCTTTTCCCCACTGCATGTTATAGTCTGTACTTTCATACATGCTTCTCATCTATTTATAAGAGCTTTTCTAATTTACTAAAAGAGATCTAATCTTACTGTCCTTCTCTTTGGAGTAGGGTTGTAGGCCCAGTGATTCAAGGTAGTGCCAGAACTCAACATCACCTCTCTGAAGTGTATTACCATTACATAGAAAATTTTCTGCTTTGAAGTCCAAGGCTGTAGTTGTTAGGTTGGGATTTGTGTTTTTCTAGAGACTGCAGATATCTGTATACCACTTCTTATTGTCTGTATGAGAAGTAGTAGTTTAAATGCTTTTCCCTGATTTCTATTTGGATTTTTCCCTACCATCTTATTCAGGTTCCCTAAGGTGAATGTGGCAAATCCATCACTTTCATGTGAAAATTGTTGACTTAAGTGTAGCTATTTATTTACTTAAAAATAGACTTGTACTCAGATGCATCACTGAGCTGAGGCCAAAGCGTTTTCTAAACTAACCCTCACAATGTCCCTGTGAGGCTGGTGACCACTTTTTTGCTCATGTTACAGGCTTGGGGCCCAAGTAATCTGTGGCTCATGTAGCAATCTAATGACAGATGGGAGACTAAAATGCAAGTTTCCACTCTTGATCTCTTACACAAATTATTAAACATTTCATTTCTGAAAGTGGAGTAGTAAAAATTATTCCATTCATTTTGCCTATTTCGGCGCATGCCGTATTTCCTAGTGTGCTCTTGGATGTGCTGTATTTAAGTTGTTGATAATTCATTTGTTTCTGCATGGTTTCCTCCAGCAGAATATGCTATTTTTTAAACAGTAAATGAAAAACAGAACAGACTTCCACCAATTTATAGTTTACAAAGATAAACTGTGTCAAAAAGAAACAAAGGGCAGGAAAGTAGAACTCACTGGAAATGTCAGATACTGTTTCAGAAATGCTGACTACAATTTTCTGTGGCTGCTGGCTTGTGTTTCTTTGTTTCAATGGACAAAATCTGAAGCTACTACAGTTCTGCTTGAGCAGACTGAAAATTGCAGTGTCTACTGGTCAATTTAGAGTTCTTGAAAGCTTACCTACATGTTTGGTGTCTAGGAACTGGAAAAAACATGTCCCTTCAGTTTCTGCAGTAAGATGCATATCTGCAGCACTACACAAATCCCCAGGTTTTGTACATAAACTTTCTGCAATATCAGATACTTAATCTGCTGCATCAAATGCTCTGTAGGTGAAACAGGTGAGTGCTGCAGAGCCTGTTCACACAAACTGTATCTCAAGGACAAAAGCCCAGTTGTCTTTAGAGCAGGCAACAATTTTTATTGTCCAAATACCCTCTGGTCTTTGTCTCGTCCTTAATGGTGATCTGCCAAACACCTGCACAAGAGGATAGAAATGAAATTGATGGCTCTCCTGTATGCTGTCAGCCGTGGACATGGGAGTGGTTTTACTTGACCGTAATTTCGTACTTATTCCCACAGACAAGTTCTATTCCAGAGTGTCTATTTACCTCTTTCCCTTGGAATGCAATCTTTTCACCATCTTCTTCCCCTCACCTCATCGTCCTTTCTAATCCATAGATAATAGCTTAATTGTTTTGCCTATCACCTCAACATATGTAGTCCAATTTTCCCTACTTGTATATAAGTTTGAAATTTCTTCTGAACTGGAGAGAGGCTTGTGTTCTCTAAGATTTCATTAGACTAGCTGATGAAGGTTATTTCTATCTATAAACCTTCTCTTATACTGTAAATATAGTGCATGGTTTCACTTCTGTTTCTTGATGTGTGGTACTAAAGTGGTTCTGTGATTCTGTACTTTGAAAGAATTGGTTTAAGAAATACAGAGCTTGCAATTTTATACGTTTTCTACATGCCAAGTACTTCACTAAAGATTATTAAATGCTACACAGGAAATTCAGAGCTTATCTTCTAAGTTTTGGAGCTTTTACCATTCTTCTATCTCTGTTTCTTGCTGGTTTATGCTCTAATTTTCTTCTGAAAATGTGGAGCATGGGAGAAAACTTGTTGGAGGCATGCAGAAAACACATATGTGTCTAGATGTCAGTAGAGTTTCTAAAGGTTTTTCTTTGTAACTCACTTGAGATTTTTCAGGCTGTTCTAAATATTGTGATTTCCAACAGTTACTTAAGTTAGCAGTGCATTTTACTGTGCATGTATTCTTTCCAGCTTTTGTACATGGGTGGAAAAGTAGGCTCCTTCCAATTTGCTGTCTTTTGTCTTAGTGAATAGGTGTAATTTCAGAATGAGGCAGGAGGAGAAAATGTGAAACCAGGAAAGAAAGCATGTGGGCACCCTGTCTAGAATTGTTCTTACTGGTGAGGTGATTTGTTGACCTGAGGACTTCCAAAACACTTGAAGCATTGAAATTTGTATTTCTGTTGTGGTTGACCAGCTTGAAGGTCTACAAAGGTGTGCATGTCATGCTTTAGGAGCTTGCCTGACATCACATTCTGCTCAGTAATTGTTTCTAATTAGGAGCTTTTTAATACTGATTTCTTGTCCCTTTCCCTTCTCATGGGTTTCTCACTGCCCTTTGGTTTTATACCAGACAAGTGTCTCTACCGAGAAAGCAGTAATAACTTCTGTGGTACAGAATCATTAGGTTGGAACAGACCTTCAAGATCATCAAGTGCAACCCATGCCCTAACGCACCTCAGCTAAGCCATGGCACCAACTGCCACATCCAGTCTTTTTTTAAATATATCCAGCGATGGTGACTCCACCACCTCCATGGGCACACCATTCCAGTATTTTAACACTTTTTCTGTAAAAAGCTTTTTCTTACAGCCACCTTATATTTCCCTTGGTGCAGCTTAAGACTGTGTCCTCTTGTTCTGTTAGTTGCTGCCTAGAGAAAGAGACCAACCCCCACCTGACTGCAGCCACCTTTCAGGAAGGTGTAGAGAGTTATAAGAGTGAGTGTCCTTTACAGTAGCTAGACATATCCTTTAGATAGAGAGTGAGTCTCCTTTTCTCTAGGCTGAATGCCCCCAGCTCCCTCAGTCGTTCCTCACAGGGCTTGTGTTCCAAGCTGCTCACCTGTTGCCTCCTCTGGATGCGCTCAAGCGTCTCAACGTCTTTCCCAAACTGAGGGGCCCAGAACTGGACACAGCACTTGAGGTGTGGCCTCACCAGTGCCGAGTACAGGGGAAGAATGACCTCCCTGCTCCTGCTGGCCACACTGTTCCTGATACTGGCCAGGATGCCCTTGGCCTTCTTGACCCCCAGGACACACAGCTGGCTCATGTTCAGCTGGCTGTCAACCAGCACCCCCAGGTCCCTTTCTGCCTGGGCTCTGTCCAGCCACACTGTCCCCAGCCTGTAGCATTGCAGGGGGTTATTGTGGCCAAAATGTAGGACTTGGCACTTGGTCTTATTAAACTTCATTTGATTGGCCTCTGCCCACCCATCCAATCATTCCAGGTCTCTCTGCAGAGCCCTCCTACCTTCCAACAGATCGACACATGCACTCAGCTTAATGTTTGCAAATGTACTACCGTGTTGCATGGGGAAATATTTTTTTTGTGTATGTGTTTTCCTCCACCCTTTGCTCAATCTTTTCCTTAGTGGTAATTGTATACTCTGAGATTAGACAGTGTGGTAATAGGTCAGCACTAGAGCTGATGTAGTTTGATGGCCCAGATCAACAGAAGTGTGTAATTTTTTCTGGTTTCTTTTATTTTATTTTTAAGACCTGTAATCCTTAAAATGTGCTTAAAGAGATTCATGAATTATGAAGTAAGTGAACATTCTGTACAACATTTTCAGATGGTGCAGGTGTGGGAGTTTATTAGCATGTTTGACATGTTTTATTACACTTAGCATTTGACAACATAGCAGTGTAAAATATCTTGGTTTTTTTCCCACTTTTTGGATGGTGTCATGTGACATTTTGAATTATCTGGTAAAGTAAGCCAATTTCTTTCCAGGAAACCAGCTTCAAAGTGAGTAATGGATAAGCATGCTACTTGCTTCCGAGCGCACAGTCATGTCTCAGGAGGTTCATACATTGTGCCCTGGTTGTACAGTGCATATGTTTCCAGTTTCTGACCATGTGGAACAATGTGGGCTTGTATGAGAGTGTGGTAGTGGCACAAGTTAAAAGTGGTGAAGGAATACTTGAGGAGACAGGAGTTATTGCAGCCTATTCAGCGTCTCTTTGCTGTCTGCAAGCTGGGGTTTGCTGTCCACATCTGTTTGCTCAGTTGCTGTTTTCGCTTGGAAGCTGTGCAAAATAAACCTTTTAATTTTTTTTTTTTAATTTAAGGTAGTTTAAGCTGGCTTGCCTGATGTGAGCAGACTTGCCTGTTTGCTTGCTCATGCTGTAGGATGGGGTGCATGAGCAGAAATCTGGATTGTGTGGAGTTGCACTACTCTTGCAAAAGAGTGATATGCCAATAGTGCAATCATCCAGCAGATGGGTGGCAATGAAATATCTGAGATACTCCAGATACATTGTGGGCTGAAGCATCTGAGATCCTCCAGATGAGTCTGTGCAGGGAAGCTTCCTTCTTACTGGTGGGCTTGAAGCACATACGTAAGTGTGGCTCTGACTAAAAGCTGTGTTGAATAATGGATTTAAAATCTTGCATAATACTTTGTTGAAAGCTGACGTGCAAAAAGTTTGGGAGTAGTGAGAAAGCAGCATGTTAAAATGGCATGACAAATAGCACATTTGTACAGATGGAGCTCTGTATAAATGTTAGGTAATTGGTTGTATATGGTGTGAGAACTTAACTGTTATTGAAAGCACTCTGAAACAAGCTGCAAAGTAAAATTTGTGGCACCATTCTGTGTACCACAGTACAATTGTAAAAGTGGGAGATGTTCTTGTCTGGGATTGGCCATCAGGAAGAGATGCCCAGATCATGAGTTCCTTTAGGAGATCATGGCCTAGGCACAGATCAAAGGGAAACATGGGAAAATTCCGATGCATAGGCATTTTCAATGTGGTATTTAAGTAGTTCAACAGTTTGGGTATTTTGTCCTGCATTTCACTCTGTAAATGCATTTGCAGAGTAAAATTTGTGCTGTATTTGTGGCACACAAACTGTATTCGTGCAGCCAAATAATTGCATTATTCTCTGGCACATAACTGACCATACAGACAATTACTATACTTGCTTTTATGTGGTGCTCTCTGAAGTATTCCACAGAGCGGAAATAAACAAGCCAATAATTTGAATCAGATTATCAGTCTCTTTCAAAAAAGCTAGTAGCTGCTCTACAGGATAGAAAACATTTTTCAGCTGAGAATTTCAAGTAACGCATGAAGAGGGAAGGAGGTATTGCAGTGGTTACTCCTGTATTAATGGAAAACTATGGTGAGTTTAGAATGTACTGAGTATCTCCTTATTGGCTTAGTGTAATTATTTTTATTTTGTAATGGTCAAGACAGCAATTCTACCATCTCTTTCCCACCCATGCTTGGGGGGACCCGTGTTTTCTCTTGAGTGGGACAGTTGAAAACCTTCTACAATTGTCAGAATAAGGGTTGCTTACAAAGCAGAATGCTTTGTGCAACACAAAATATGTTTGAAATATGACACAAGTGTTTCCAATGGCTGCTGTAATGAATGTTTTTTGTTTGGGTTTTTTTTGTTATTTCTTTAGAGGTCTGGCAGTACTTTAGGAGGCCTTGGTGGGAAGAATTGTGGGAAAATTATTTTGTAAAACTGTTTCAATTCTTGCGTAGCCAATCTGGATTCAGTTGCTATAGCTGAGTAGTTTAAAAACTTTTTAACTGTTGATATTATACTATAATGAACACTGTAATAATTTTGTCAGTGTCATAAAAAAATGTCCTGACTGAAAAATTAGCCAAGTTTAAGGAGTTGGGGTTTCAAACCATTAAAAAGAGAAAATCTCAATACTGGATCAGATTTCTTAAAATGTTTAATTAAGAAGCTAGTCCAGCATTTGTTTAGCTAGATATAAATATTGTCTTTGAACTAGCTGAAAAGTTCTATCTCTACCCATCTTTTAATACCACATCTAAAACACAGAGATTACTTTCATTTCTGAGAGGTGATAAGTTGGGTAAAAGCACATGAGGTTAAAGCAAACTGTTCCACAGTGCACATAACTGGTTGGGCAGTTAAGTTTGAGAGCAGAGGATTGGGTTTGTCAAAGAACAGAAAGGAGAATGCTGAAAATTAATTTGTTATAATGAACAGGTGCAAGAAACACTGCTGGAGGGGTTGGAATAATTTTTGCCCTCTGGGATAGCTACTCCAGTTAATGTTTCTGTGCCTTCATTGTCATTGTGCATACATCTGGAGATGCATTGTCTCCCATGAAAGGGTAGTCTAGCCTGTTCTATAGTAACAGCTCTTTTTCCTGGAAACAGTGAACTATCAGATTTTGCAGCATGTGGAACAAAAGGCTCCTTTGGTATGTCTCAGAATAAGATTACAATTGTCACACTTCTGCTTCATCAGCGTGCCTGACACTTCAGAATATGGCTCAGACTTCCCTTTGTTAATGGAACAAAAAGAGGATCTTTATACTCTTTCATAATTAGTATTTATTTTTCCTACACTTTGCTGTTTAATGCACATGACCTATGCCTAAATCCCCTTCAGGATTTAATTTCAGAAGTTAGGTTTCAGTTAGCTGAAACTTGAGCATCCTTCTCAAAAAATTTCATCTATAGGAAGTGTTAATCATAATGACAATTAAAAAAAATTATGCCAGCTTTGTGAATACTCTGTGCAACAGTGTTGAATGGAAAACCAGAGAAAACAATCAAATGCAGGTTTGTCTCTTAAACTAGAGTGGTGAGTTAGAGCTGCTGCTGAGGATAGGCCAGGCAGGGATGGCACTGGTATGCTTTCTTCTTGGTATGCATCAGAATAAAGATGGACAGTACTAGTAACTGAAATAAAAGCAGCACTCACTTCTGGGCAATAGGTACGAGATCTGGAGCAGACATGTTGCTTCCAGGCTTTGTGTCCAAACCCAGGTATCTCAAAAAAAATCACAAGGTTTCCTGAATAAGATGTAGGTGACTTATAGAACCATTCCTGATGTACCTTTACTAGCAATTGAATCTTGCTGTGAGTAAATCAAGAATTTTCTGGCTCTATGCACCTCAGCTTATTAAAATTGTTGACTAAGTTGCATCAGAATGACTAGAAATAAAAAAGTATTTGGTATTTTAATTTAAGCAGCTTTTAGGTCTTCCAGTGTAGAAGGCAGGCTTATCTTTTTAAGCTTCTTTTCCGTAAGGGAAAGTGAGGAGTTTGTTCAGCTTCTGTGTACAGAAAAAATACATTTAGACATTCTTTGCATAACCATGGGGAAGCAGCTTTCTCATTGTTCATCTGATTTCTTAATCTCATAATACAAGTTAACTGTGAAAATACTCAGTGAAAAATACCCACTGGAACTATGAAGAAATGGTCTGTGTTGTACTGGGTTACCACACTACATGCTTTTTGAGCTTGTGTTGAAGACATGTATGTTGTTCCATGCACTTATACCATGACAAGTGACCAGTAGCGACTGAGTAACAGATACTTTGTAAATATTCACAGCTTCTGTGGCTGTTCTTGACACAGGTGGCTTAGAATTACCTTTTGCTGTTGTTTCTTGTTACTTCATGCATTTTGATCTGTATTCAGAAAGCCTATCTCTTTATTTTTTCCCTCTGTGTGTGTGTTCCAGTGACTTTATAACATGCAAGGCGCTGATACCAGGGGGAGCTCCCCTGCATTCCTCCGTCCTCAGAACGGGAGCAGTCACAGGTCTTCGGGGTACGTCCCGGGGAGAATTGCCCCTCTCCGTCCCCCGCCGCATTCGCAGAGCCATGCTGCAGCAGAATTTACCTCGGCGAGACAGGAAGCCCAGACAAGACTCCCATCCTTGCCAGTGGAGCAGCACCACCGACAGGCAGAAGCCAAGAGACACAAAAATACTCTTATTTGTTCTGCCATTTCTAGCCTTTCACTTTTTGTTGCACTGGGGATTTTTTTGGGAATAGCTTCAAAGTATGCTCCAGATGGTAAGTTCATTAAGAAAATCATCCTAGAAGTTATGCTACCTGTGAACATAACTCAATAATTTAGCATCAAGATTATTGTTGAAAGATAATAGGCCACTCACCGTGATTTTAAGATCAGAGGAGGCAGAGATTGGAGGCAAATATCAGCTCCTTTTTTGTTATCAGTGTTGTTTTTATTACATATGGTTTAATTTACTTACATGAAACAGAAAAGCATAGCAGTCAATAAAGATTAGTGGTGAGGGGAGAAAGAGGCATGAATGTTTTATAAGCATAGTTATTTTTATCTGCAGAAGCTGTTTCATCTGTTCATGAATTGTAGACAAAACTAAATCCTGTCTGTTTCAGCAGTAACTAAGGAAGATAGTAAAAAAGTGTTAAAGTCAAATAATTTAAAATCTTTGAGAACCTATGCTAATAGTATGTGTTTGTTTTGTTTATATGCAAATTGGGCAGGGAGCTTTTTTCATATATTAGCCGTGATTTTTTGTTTTCAACTCATCTTAGAAAACTGGGCAACTCTTTTGGAATTTGGAGAATCTCTGAAATGTGTCAGTGGTTTTAAGGCATCAACAGGTCATGTGATCGCAAAGTGTACGTCCCTCTAGTCAATAACTCCTAGAGGATAGTATGAGGTATAGTTGCTAAATATTGGTAGTACAGTTTGGAGTGTGGGTTGTATTGGTGACTTTGGAATTTTTGGCTGTTTTTAAGGCAGTAGTCAGAAGCTTTCTGGAAGCTAAACAAGATTTTGAATTGAAACTGTTTGCTACTGTAGTAACAGACTTCTCAGTGGCTTTTGACATAGTAATCAAAAAGATACTGTTTCCAAAGTCAGTGCGACACAGACTGAACAAATCAGATAACCCACTGAAGGTTTCAGATGACAGTACAAAATAAATGCACATATCCAACTGAAATGCTCTTTGTGGTGGCTTGCTGAGATACCTCCTTGGGTGAAGTTGCTGAGCTTTCCTAATAAATTATGAAGGAAAATAACAAAACCTTAGGGACTAGTAAGTGGAGGATCATTCCTCTGTTATGATACATACTGCTGGTAATGGGTACATATGCATTAAGTACTTTCGTTGCAGACAGATTCCAGAGGAGACTGGAGGGTGACTTACCAGTTAACACTCTGGAGTGCTTTGGAGTGCAGCCAGGCTCTTCTCAGTGCTGTTGTGCAGTAAGACAAGAGTTAATAAGAAGCTCCACCTTAATATGAGGAAGAATTTTACTGTGTGGGTGACCATTTGCTGGAGCAGATTGCCCAGAGAGGCTCTGGAGTATCACTGGAGATACTCCACAACCATCTGGACAGTTCTGTGCATTGTGCTCTGGGATGATCCTGCTTAAGCAGGGAGGCTGGACCAGATGACCCACTGTGGTCCCTTCCAGCCCTGTTTATTCTGTGATACTGCAAAACCCTGACACGAGAGAAACTCCTATAGGGACTAAGGAAAGCCTGACTGATGTATTAATCTTGCAGTATGGATGTCTCAGAAATTCACCAAAAGTTCCCCAGCAGGTTGAAATGTTAATATGCATAAACATAATAGCTCTGATCCAAGCACGTGTGGTACTGCAGTGATCAACACCAGTTCCACTTAGGTGTGCTTTTCTTTAGGACTACTTGGAAATCCATATTGTCAGAACTTTTAATGGCTGTTTAAAAGGCAGTGGAAGGAATGTGGCACTTGGTAGTAAATGCATGTAAATTCTAAACCTCCACCGTGTTTTCCCGAAGGCAAGATGCTGCTTGTCAGCATTTCTGTTCTTGCTTGTCAACTGGTTTCTGTTTCCTCCATGCTTCTGTATTCCTGACTCATCTTAGGAGCCCTGAACACTGGAGATCAATGGAAATGCAATTTCCTTCCCCATTTCCCCAGGCCTCTGATGCAAGGTTAAGCTGGGGAGACAGGGAAAAGTTCTTCGCTCTTCCAGCTCTCAGCTGGACCTTGCCTAGGGTAAACAGGATCCTCAGAAAATTTAGCTGCCAAAGTCTTATAAACTTCTGCTGAGCATAATAGAACACTGGTAAGTTTTTCCCAGAGGCCTTAAGAGTTCTAGACATAATGTCTAAACAAGTAGAAAGTAACTACCTAGTTGTATCTTGAAAACTGTTCCCTGCTTGTCTTTTTCTCCGGTCAAATTTCTCTCCATGAAAGGTTCTAGCATTGGACCTTTTTTTTTGGTCAGGATGCTTTCTTGTGGGTGGCATGGTATACTTTTCCTCCACTACTTGCAGAAATTTTACTTTGCCCCTCAGCTCCAATAGAAGCTACTAAACCTGAAGGAATGCTGACCCATTTTTACAGAAATGTTTTGAAGCAGAGGCTTGACTTGAAAAATTTTCAACATGAGTGCCTAAATTTGGCAAGGTCATCACTACCTAACAGTTTCTGGTCTGTACTTCTGTTTTTATTTAACTTTAAAGGCAGTAACTGTTATCTGTAAAATCCACTTCATAATTTTGGAGATAACATATGGTGAAGTTCTAAATATTTGATGTTTCCATGTGGCCCACCACAACTGCTAAGGGAGAATTTCAAAATGCTTTTGCTAAACATCTGATCTGCTTGCCAAAAAGTTGACCCGCTGTGCCCCAAAAGCGTGTTTACTTTACAAGAGTGCCTGGTTTCTGATTCTGATAGCTTTCTTGCTGGATTGTAATGTACAATATATTTAAAAATATTTTTTTTTTTAGTCACTGTTTTATACGTCTTCTTTCTGATTCAGCAGGAAAATATATGTTTGCTAGATCTTTTCTTCTGTGAATCACACTAAGCAGAAGTCATCAGGTTGCTGACTCATGGTTTCCTCACACTGCCCTTTGCTACCGGCCAGGAAATAAGTGTTTCTTCACAGTGCTTGTGTGTGTAGTGTCTAGGGAAAAATGATTAGGGACTCTGCATGAGTCAGGCAGTAGACTTGCCTTTATCTGGTGAATGCTCAGCAGTCTTACTGATTGCAGCTCTCCTGGCTTTTCAGTTTTCCTTCATGTTGAATTACATTTTCTAAAAGCTGTCTTCATAGGATCCTCCCAAAAGATTTTATTTTGTTTTTATTTTCATAATACTACTTGTCTGCCTTCTGCCCTTTCTGCAGTTTGCTAATTTTTCCCTGCTGGTAGTGAAATCTTGGTTTATGTGGCTTTCCTGAGTTGGGAGAGATTTGAAATGCGGACAGTTAATACCAAAGGAAAAACATTTCTGTTAGCAAAACTAAGGCTGGCTTGTATTAAACTTGTAGATAGGTTTTGGTTTCTTTAGTTATTTCAAGAATGGATTATTTCTGATAGCTTTTTGCCTCTGAAGTAGCATTTCAGAAGTGTGGGTGTATTTCTTCAGAAGACAGGATGTGAAAAGGCTATTTTGGCTGTTAACCTCAGTTGGCCTGCTAACATGTTTATTTTGGCAACTTTTTGATTGTCTTTTGCACAGGAAAAATATCTTTAAATTTTTTAATATTCATTTTTAATTTTGATAAGATAATCCAAGTAATCTACTTTCAGTTTTTATAGTGTGTCTATGCTTCCACATTACTCAGATGCTTAATTTGTTAAAGAGGTGCATGGTATAAATGCTACATTGCTGTAACTTTGTCTAAAATCATACAAGCCTGTCGCTTCTTGCTGTTGTCTCTTCTTCCCTGGCCTTGTAGCTCAGTTGATAGCCTGTGTAGTGCCATGGCTTTCAGCAAGGACTGCGTGTGTCTTTGCTCTTGTTTGTAGCCTGATATTTAAGCTGACTTCCTACAGTGTACAAATGTTTAAGTTAGATCCAAGTGTCTCGTGTCCTGGGAAACTGCTCTAGCTAGTTAGGTTTTATACTAAATTATCTTGAGGGAGTCTTGTCCCTCCTGCAAACTTCCACTGAGAGGATGATTTGAGTGCTTAAAAGTAAGAAGGGATCAACCTTTCTGACAGGGTTGAGACCTTGAGGAGGTGGGATATTTAGATGCTCTATAACCATGGTAGCCTAGTTAGCTGGCCTAAGGCTTTCAGTGCTCAGTGATTGTTCTCCGTCTGACTGCATTCTGCTTAACTCTTCTTATCTACTACAGGTGACCTAGCAAATAAGAGAAAAATCAGATGAGATTCCAAAGTATCTATGGTCAATGTGTGGTCAATAGTAGTTTAATTCAGTAGAGAATGCTTTCCTACCCCTGAGACTTCAGCTGTTTTTCAGATGTCTTTTTGGCTATTCAAATGCAATGACTCCAGTGTCGAAACCACAGAAGGATGTGGGAGTCCTTTGTGGATGACTGACCCTTTCTTACTTCTGTTCAGTCCTAATCCTGCCTTGATTGATGTGATAATGTTTGTTTTTTGGAATGTTTTCACATTGTATTGCAGAGAATTGTCCTGATCAGAATCCTCGCCTTAAAAACTGGAGCCCTGGAAAAGATCCTGAGAAACGAGTTATTATCAAAAAAGGGGATTTGTTTCGTCTGAACTCAGATGCTACAGTACACTCTATAGTTATACAGGATGGAGGTATGAAAAAGCAAGATGAATACCTTGCTTCAGTGTCCTGTGTATTTTTTACTTCTGTGATTGCACAAAAATGTGTTGAAACTTTTATCTTGCAGCTTATTGACCAGTTCCCAAGCTTTTTTTACTTTTCGGCCTGCTGCCAGGTCGGGTATATAATTCAAAAGATGAATTCTCCATGATTATACTCTAGTATCTTTTCAGGGCAGCATTGATGTAGTTTTCTTTGCCATATAGGAAAACAAGGTTGTTTAGTAGCCTGTGCGGTACTCAATCTGTTTGTCCTCCAATGGAAACTGTTATATATTAGTATTCCTACCAAACAGACAGAAAAGAATAGGAATAAACCAGCAAATGCTTAGAAAGATGAATCAGAATTGGTAGCAGTTACTTTCTCACGTATTCTTAAATATATGTGAGAACATAACAGCTTAATTCATGGGTGTGAAAATAAATCTGTAATTTTTCTGTTTTCTTTCTGCAAAACGTACTTATTTGAGTCTCTCTAAATTTTGCTTTGATGTATAGAAATATTTTTTTTCATTTAGGTTTACTTGTTTTTGGTGATGATAAAGAAGGTTCTAAAAATATTACCTTGAGAACTCGATTTATCCTGGTAAAGGATGGTGGAATGCTTCATGTTGGAGCAGAGAAATGCCGCTATAAATCCAAAGCAACTATTATTTTGTATGGGAAGTCAAACGAAGGTGCTGATGTGCCAGAATTTGGCAAAAAATTTATTGGYGTGGGCCCTGAAGGAACACTGGAGTTGCACGGGCACCAGAAGTTATCATGGACTCTTCTGTCAAAGACTATATATTTCTCAGGGCTGGCCTATGGTCATTATACATTTAAAAAGAATTTTTCCCGAGGACTAAATGTTAGAGTGATCGATCAGGATACAGCAGAGGTTTTGGAAGTACTGAAGTTTGATACTCATGAATTTGCAGAGGAAAGCTTAAAGCTCCAGAACTTACTGAAAAAGGGGCATCCTGGTCGCATTATTGCTATTGCTGTAGGAGATTCAGCTGCTAAAAATCTTTTGGAGGAAACCAGAGTGACAATTCAAAACCTTCTGGGAAGTAGGTTTGTCAGAGGATTAAGTTACAGGTAAGTAATTTATTTTCCCCTTTGTGTTAATTAAAGATGACATGCAGATTCTACTGTGGTGGATTTGTTAAACTTTGACAGTTCATAAAGTTTTCAGAAAGCTCTTGGTGTTGTACATAGAGCTGCAGTAATAGTATTCAGTTAGCAGTGCAGAGACTGGTGTCTTTGTGACATTCTTTTTTACTTACTCAAAATTACTTGCTTTCACTGTTCTTTATAGAAATTAAACTAAGGCATAGGTAGGTAACAGTTGCTAGGTGAAGCTTTTAATTGTATGACATTGGAAAAGCAATGAGTGCAACTAAAGGATCTCTAAGGTTCCTTCCAACCCAAAATGTTATTTCTAAGCGATACTAATCCCAGGTATCAACATTTTATTCATACTCCTGCACTGTTGAAATAAAAGTATGTTACTTCTCCGTAGAGTTCTCACAGGAGCTGACCTGTCAAATTATTTTATGAGTGAAATGCAGTTACAAGGTATTTCTATGTCTTTTGACTGTTCCTTTCAATTGGCCAGGATTTGGATGGTGAGACAGTAGAAAAAGTATAACAGGTGTTATTAAAGCAAGAAACTTACACTGCTCCTCATTGCTCTTCATTTTGTTGTTGCAAATGGCTTTTTGCGGTGCATGTTCTGAATTTGGCTTTGTGCCACAGAGGGTTGTCCACTCTGCTCTGGGCAGCACTAAGCAATGTGCCCTCGTGGCCGGGAAGGTCCTGGCTAGTATCAGCAATAGTGTGGCCAGCAGGACCATGGCAGTGCTGTACTGGGCACTGGTGAAGCCACCCCTTGCGTCCTGTGTCCAGTTCTGGGCCCCTTACTACGATAAAGACTGATGTGCTGGAATGTGTCCAGAGAAGGGCAATGGAGCTGGGGAAGAGTCTAGAGTGTAGTAAGTCATATGAAGGGTTGATGAGGGAGCTGAGGATGTTTAGCCTGAACTAAAGGAGGTTCAGAGGGACCTTATTGCTCTCTACAAGCCTGGTGGGGGTCAGCATCTTCTTCTAGGCAACCAGTGACAGAACAAGAGGATGTAACGTCAAGCTACATCAGGAGAGTTTTACAGTTTAACATAGGGGGAATTTCTTAAGGGAAAGGGTTATTAAGCATTGGAACAGACTGTCCAGGGAGATGGTGGAGTCATCATCCCTGGAGGTGTTCAAGAAATGACTGGATGTTGTGCTTGGTACCATGGTCTAGTTGACAAGGTGGCCATCAGTCAAAGGCTAGACTTGATGATCTTAGAGGTATTTTCCAGCCTAATGAATCTGTGATTCTGAGTTGACAATACAAGTGAAAAGTATACCCAGTCTGTTGTTGTTCTATTGGGATGGTGTTGTATAACCTCTTTGTATTGTCCAGTGTTTTCCAGGAAATTGGTCATTTGGTTTTTCCATTCTATTCTTATCCGTTGCTATCCCCTGACATCTGGATTCCAGTTAGTTTCCTCCCTGTGCTTTGGCAAAGGCGTGTCAGTCAGGATGGCATGTTCTGACYTCAGTTCCCATCAGGATTACATTTGTGTCACTGGCTGTGTGAGCACAGGGGTGTGGAATGGAATGCTCTTGCCTCTGAAGCAGTTTGGCCAAAAGTGCCAGGACTTGGATGTTCTATAGTCGAATACCAGTTCCTGAAAGCAGCAAAGCCTGTGTGGCTTCACATTGCTCAGACTGTGGTGCAGCCGGCCCAGCGTGTCCTGAGAGGTGTATGTTTCTGGGATTTGTCTCTGCCCATGACCTCCACACAGTTTGTCTGAAATGAGGAAGTGCATCTTGTAACTGGGAAAAAGCAGCCTTTTTTGCCTCTCTGCTGAACTGATCCTTGTCTGCTTTCCTTAGTTGGCAAAAGCTCTGTAAGCACATAAAACTGTTTTGTTCTGCAGTGGAAGATAGGCAAGAAGCTGTCTCTGATGGGTTGCTCAGGAAAAGCAGGTCATTTTCTTAAACCTCTAATGGTAGTGAAAAAGATATCAGCATGAAGGTGAATACTCCATTACAGCCCTCTCCCCTTCTACTTCTTCCTGCAACACATGGAATGCAAAGCATGCATCAAAAAAACTTTATTTTAAATGTTGATATGTGAAATGTTCAGCTTGTTTGCTGCTGCTACTAAAAAGCTGGCCCAGTATGTACTTCTGTAAACATGTATGAATATGTATTTCTGTGAACATGTTAATGCTAAAGCATTGTTTGGCTTTTTGGTCCCAATCAACAAAAACATCAAGAAGGGTTAAAATAAGGCAGCTGGATTGAAGGTTTAATATCTGCCTTTGAATTAATTAGCAACAGACTGCAGTCCAGCTAGCTGACACTGTTTTCACTTTGGGTGAATGATTCAACTTTAATGATGCAAAATTGTCTGGCTTTTTTATAGATGATCTCTACTGCTTCCTTTCACACATGGTTATGGCATTACAGAGCAGTAAAGGACAGCAAAATAAACTTGTGTTTTTGAACTTGGTGGCAGCTATGTGGTGTGTGGTTTGCTTTCAATTTCCAAACACTCACACATGAGTGGTATATTGTATGAAGGTTGTGTAACAGCATGCATTTCCTTTTCTGGGTCTGAGCACCCTGAAAGATTCAAAAGCTGTTGCCTGTCCGGCATGGGGGTGAGCACCAGTGACTGTGGTGGTGCTGGCTGTGTCCATCCCTCCTGGCCTGAGGAACCTGTGATCCCCTGGAGTCCTAACTGCTCCTTTGGGGTGTTGCTGGCAAATGGCAGGAGCATTGGCACAGACTCCTGCTCCTCCTGGGCCCTGCTAAAGTTGTTTGGGAGTAGGATCCTGTGTGACTTTTGTCACACATCTCTAGCAATTTGCTTTTGGAAAAATGCGTATCTTGTTGAATGTTTTACTAGAAATGTAAATGAAAGCCCTCTCCAGTAAAAGCTCTTGTCTGCCAATTTGTGTGTAGGACTCCCAGTTATTTTAAACTTCTTTTTTCTCTGCTATTGCATCTGCCCATTTCCTTCTACATCTTGAAGTTGCATTTTAAAATTAATTTGGAAGAGCAAGCAAAAGGGTTTTTTATGACTTCTATACTCCTTGCCTTTTCTGATTTTGTAAAGAATTTTTAAAGGGCCATTGTATTTAAACATTTACTTTTGATTTTCACAGGCAAGCCTGGGCTTTAGTTGGTGTCATAGGTGGTGGAAATTCTTCCTGTAATGAATCAGTGAGAAACTATGAAAATCACAGCACTGGTGGGAAAGCTCTTGCTCAGAAAGTGTTTTTCACGGTGGATGGTCAGAAGTTTGTTGTGAGAGCGTACAGTGAATGGAATGATGGTAGGAAAGTGTTTTGTGAAATTCTACATTTGAGGGGAAAAGAAAAAATACTTCATGTGCTGTTTTTTCACTAAAACTTCTGGTTGTAATTTAAATTTTTGAATGCTCCCATAAGTTGTTTTTTCTTGCTATGGAGGAAATAAGAGGACACAGTTCTTTAGTACTACTGATTTCTCACTCTGTTTGTATACAATATTTGAGCAGCATAATACTGAGTCTTAAATTCTAGTATATTTAGATTAAGATAGGAGTCTAATAAGTTGACACTTTTAAAGTTTATTTCCATAATCTGGCAGATCATGTAGATTTTAAACTTCTGAGATGTTGATTTTGGTACAAAAAAACCCCAAAAAACAAAAACCACAACCCAAACTTTAGAAGCCAAAAGAAAGTTTTTATTCTTGTTACAATTTTTGGTTGCTCTTAGAGTGCTGAATTTTAGGCAGCTGTTCACGTACGAAGTTGAATCTGTGGTATAAAAAGCTAGAAGGCCTACCACTTGCTTGCTTTTATCCTTTATTTTTTTTTTAAATTTATGATATCTTAGATCTGAGTTTTTATGGGTAATAATCCCTTTCTGTTTTTAGAATTACTAAATGCTATTGTGTTTTCCTCAAAATTTTTTTATGGTGGTTATAAATTTATTTGTTAGGCAGTTGAGCTATTTGGTACTGCTCCTTTACTGTTTTTGATAGCCCCATGAAAATGTAAAGACTTACATTTAAAAAAAACATCTACCAAAATACATCTTTTACTTACTGGTGCTGTAGAGTTAGACTCAAGAGATAGCAAAAGTGACTGAACTTATTCAAATTCATCATGAGTGAGTGAAATTCTATGTGTGTGCTACTTAGTCTACCAAACTGTTCTATTAGTTGCGCTTAAAAAAGAAAGTCCTCTACTTTGTTTTCCATGTCCTTGATTACTTCTGTACAGTTTAAAATGGCAAAAAAATGTCACTTGAAACAAGCAGAGGTAGCTGGACCTACAAATTATTGCCATACGATACTAGGGATTTTTGAAGGAAAAAAAAATGTAGTTTATTCCAGTCACCATTAGTTTCTGTGTTTTCCCTTTGTTTTGTTTGAGATCCAATAAGTAAGCAGGCTGTAAAGACATCTCACACTGGCATGTTTGAGGGCAGAGCTGTACTTTAGAGGGCTTTGGGGCCTGCAAAATCTCTTATATTTTTTGTTAGTGTCTTCTTGGGAATTGTTTCATATAAAGGTGAGTATAATCTTTGTTTCCTTTTCTTTTATTTTTTAATTAGGTGTCCCAATATCAGGCTTCCAGGTGGAAGCAGTGGGTGGAGTAATACTGAACCTTCTGGATGATGTTAGTAGTTGGGAGCCTGGAGACAGGATTGTGGTTGCGAGCACAGACTATTCGATGTATCAGACAGAGGAATTCACCCTCCTTCCCTGCATGGAGTGTACCAAGCATCAGGTTAAAGTCAAAGGTAGGAGAGCAGTCACCACCTGAAGATCAGTGTGAAGTATGTGTTTGCTGCTGGACAAGCCCTTGCAGTGTCAGTAGTAAAGAGCAGCCTTTTCTTGAATCGCTGTATGGCTTCGTTACCACATACACAGATGTCTAATTCTCCTTGTTATAAAATGACTCTGTATGTCAGGTCTGTCTCACAGCTCACCATGCTAACTTTTCTTTCACATTTCTTCCCAGGCTCATTGAATACCTTATTTTTTTTTCTGGTAGGATTAGACTTGTTTTCCTTCCTTGGCTCCTTTCTGTCTTTTCATATGCTTGAATAGCTGTTGTGGTCATTTCTTGTTTCTCTTGCCTTTAGTGTCACTCTCATCTTTTGAACTGGTATCAATATAATTTTATTCTGTTGTTACTAAAAAAGTAGAAATGAAAACAGGAAGGAAAAAAGAAAATTGCAATCTTTGAACCTGTACCTTTCTTTTTTTTCCGCTTTCCCTCAGTCTCCTTTTTACCACCTCCCCAACAAAATGGTTATAAAATAAGTGACCCTTCCAAGATTGCTCTCACAGGATATCCCTGAGTAGGTGCAATCTGTTTTTCCTTTGGGTGTGATGCACAAGTAAATGGTCATACATGTTGTTGACCATTTCCTTTTTATTATCTGAGTCATTCTGCTTGACATCACAGGTCCCTCCCATGGGACTGGCTTGCCAGCTATGCTGGCGTCTCTGTTTTCCTTCTGCTGCTCCACACCTGCTCTATGGTACCAGCCTCCCCCTTGGTGTCCTCCAGCTTCTAATCTGGAGCTTCCCTTCTCGTTCCTGGTGGGCTGCAGCATCAGTCCTTATCACAAACTAACAAGTGTTGTTCTGCAATGTTAGTTTGCAGCAGATCATGGGTGCTCTTCTCAGTCTGGTTTTGTCCCATTAATTTCTGCAGAGTGCAACTTCCTCTTCTTTAAAGTGCTCTTCATCATACTGGGAAGTTCTCTGTCAACACCCTCAGACTTCCCTGTACACCTCTGCCTTAAGGGACTGCCAGTCTGGCTGTCCTGCTGGCGGTGAAATTTGCTTCTCTCACATTTGTTAGCATGGGTCATGTATGTTGTACTACTCTGAGAAATCTCAAGTGTGAGGAAAGCATATTCACGTTTATGTGATTGCACCATCAGAGAATACCAGTTTGAGTGAAACTGCAGAGCTAACTTAGTGCTATTGAACATGATATTTCCTAGGCTTTTTTCGTAAGTGTCATGTGGTGTGTTTTATTTGGCACAGTGTTTTAAAGAGCAAACTTAGCTGAAAGGTTGCAGTATGAAGTTTAAGAAGTTTCTTGTCACCACTGAGTAGTGTGTGTGTAGACTCTATTTCATCCTGGAAATCATGTGCTGTGAAAAAGTAGCTGCTTTTAAAGGTTAAAAATATCTCAAGATGTAGTGTAAAACACAAGGTCTTGGCTTTTTTTTTTTTGGAAAGTAAATCCTAACTAAAAAGATATTAAAGGAGTTGAACTTACAGCCACCTTTCCCAGTTGGGGTTCTTTGCCACCCTCAATGTAGTTTTCTTTGTCATAGTAATATATACAGTTTTAAAAAATCCACATGCCACCCTACATATTTGTTCCACAAAGAGTGAATTTTCTCTGTAATGGTAAACTTCACATGCTGATGAACGCATAATCCTTTGAAATTATTTCTTGCATTGTTTTACTAGGTTTTTTGCTGGTTTTATCTTTCTATAGTAGGAAAACCAAAAAGTTGTAGGAGCCTTGGTTGCTCTTTCTGCGCTTGATTTCTTGAGTTTCTAGTCAAATATAGGGGAAAACAATAGGCAAGCCTTTAGCGAGAGGAGTGCAGTCCCATTTACAGATGTCTCTTGTCTTTTTAAATCCTCAGAAGCAGATATAGTGTTGGTGTCACTCTTAGTTCTGCTTCATGCTGTGGTAGTTTTTTTTAAGGAGGGATAGTGATAATCTGTATTCAGGGTATCAATAAATGCATTTTTTAAGGTTTCCAGAACCAGATAATTTTCTTACTTTCAATGAGAAATTGATTGGGTTTTTGAAGATAGGTGTAAAACCAGACTGTCTTCTTTTCCCTAATTTCGTTTTTCTTAGGTAGCTGTTCTGAAGATCCATAAAGAGGAAATTTAGTTAGGGAAGCAAGTCCTTTTTTCTTTTAGGAGGAGATCAATACAGCATTTTCAAACAGTGTTTTGGCTTCACTTTCGATTCCTAATTTGTCTTTGAAACAGATTGAAGCAGCCAGCATATTTTTTTCTTTTAAAGCAAGTCTGCATCTGTGTTTCACTGAAAGTTTGATGCATTGGATTAATACTCTTCTTTTTTTTTCCTCATTCTATTTACAAACTATTGGATTGAAACTATAAGATGCACTTGCAAATAAAATGTTGATATTTTTTGAGGATTGATTTCTTATTAAAATGAAAAATACATCTACTATAAGAAAAGGTAAGAGAGACCAGCATGTTAAGGAAGAAGAATGCATAGGTTTTGTTGCTGCAGTTATCTTTCTTATTTGTGTAAGTTGATTCTGGTTTTAATCAGTGGTGCCTTTTTTTTCTTTTTTTTTTTCTTCCTCCTGCTTCGGAATTTGTTGTTGGACAGAAAACCCTCAGTTTCCTCATGTTGGAGAAGTAATTGATGGAGTGGACATGAGAGCAGAAGTTGGAGTTCTTACAAGAAACATCCTAATAAAGGGGGAGACAGAAAATACCTGCTATCTTGAAAAGGAGTGTCAGTTCTTCAGTTATGATACATTTGGTGGACATATTAAGGTTTGAAAAGCATTTTAAATTAACTTTCTGTCATATAAAGGCATATTAAGGACAAAAAGATTAATGTTTAACTTCAAGGGTTTTAAAAACTTAAAGAACATCAGTTCATTCAGTTGCTTTTTGTGGAAATTACTTCATTCTCAGCTTTACCTGGATTAGGTTTTACTCCTCAAGACTGAATCTGCAAAATTAAAGGAAGGGATATAATGCTCAAACTGTTATAGAAACATCCAGCAGGTACTGTAACATTGTATCTCAGGGATTGAACAAGTGACATCCATGCATGTGCATCCTATAACATTACAGAATAAAACTTGACCTCCCTGGCATTTATCTTCTTTCTTTTCACTGCCTTTGTACCTCCCCATTGAATCCTAATTCAGATTTCCCATCTGAACCTGAGCACTAGAGAGGCATGGAGAGGGAAGAAACTGACTTGTACTATGGGGTTTTGTAGTTAGTTTCTTAACAGTCTGAAAGTACTAAAACTCTATAAAGGAAACTGCTTCAAATTTCTGGTATTATGAATAAATAAACCTAAGAGAATGGAGTGTTCTAGAAACTAGTATTTAAACTGGTGTTCAATTACATTTTTAGATTAAAGATTTGAGCAGCAGTGCTTCAGTGATGCTAGAGAAGTTTGAAGCCTCAAATTTTAATTGCAAATATATTTGTGTTCATTATGTGGTCAACACAGTTTAAATCTCTTTCTAATGTATTTGGATACAGATTTTAATTTCATAGTGGTGGTCATAATAGTGGGAAAGAAAATAAGCCCGATTCTTACTATGTGGCAGCTTTTGTTTTGTGGAAGAAGTTAGGTGGACTCAAGATGTCAAGGGTTCAAGATAATGTAATGAAAGAAGATAATGACAAGCTGTGAATCTTGCTAAGTATGGCCGAAGTGTAAATAAACAGGCGTTCAGTTGTCTGGAAGGTAGAAAAGAAAACAAACATTTTGACTCATCAAAGTTAAATTGTTCCCAGGAGACTGAGTAGCGAATGTCTGCTGCCAAACCTAGGCTTCAGCACTGAAAGTATTTTTGGCTTATGCTAATCTTATATGCTCAAGCAGAGGGATCCTAGATGTTAAGAAATGTAATAGCTTTTGACCACCCTGAATTTCCTACTGGTCACTAGTTTGGTAGCCTAAAGGGGGCTTAGTAGCAGTGAGGAGAGGCAATGGTTTGCAGCTTTGGTTCTTCTCAGTAGTCAAGAGCTAGAGATTAAGGATGCCTAAAGGTCAGGTTTTAACCATCCCTCTGTATGTTAGGTATGCAAATTAGAGGAGGAGGGAAAAACTGTACTGATTTCCCTATGAAAATGGGTATTTTTGATAAATACTCAGTACAGCTTAATTAATGAAATGAAGTTACAAAAAAGAAAGGGTTTGTTTTTTTGGTTTCTGGGGTTTTTTTTGTTTGATTTTAACTCAGGTTAGCTCCTTGCAGTTTAGCTGTTGCATTTGGTTTATGCTTTCATAGCAGCTTAGGTGGAAGAAAATACTTTCCTGCATTACTGATGCAACCCCATTATGACTTTACTTTGTACATAGTAACATTACTGTGAAGTTTTATGATTGTGAGGATTATTTCATATATTCCTTAGTAAAGACATTTCTCTGGATGCAGTGTCCAGTTTTGGGTTCTCATTGCAATGAAAACGTAGATGCACTGGTCTGAGTCCTGGAAAGGTGGTGTGGCAGTGTGTGATGATGAGTGGTGGGGAGTTGAGAGGAGAGATCTTGCTGTCTTCAGGTGAGGGTTCAGTGTGGCTACAGCACTTCTTGGAGGTGCACAGCAAGAGGACAAGAGGCAGCAGGACCAGGCTTAAAGAAGGCAAATAATGCTCACATACTGGGAAATGAAAGGGTGGAACCAATTGGTATCATGAGCATCTCTGTGACTGGAGGTATGCTCTGAGCACTGTCTTATGAAGCTGACCCAGCACCAAGCTTACAACTGGGCTAGGTATCTCAACAGGTTCCTTTGAATCTGCATAATTCTGTGGGTTTTATTCAGCTAAGGTTGTCCCAGATGGACTGTTCTGGGGCACCTTCTTTACTGACACACCCAGATATGGGTGACTTCTGTTTGGTTGGACAGTACATGGAAGAATATTTAATATGACACCTGCTAAAGACCAAACAGTAATTTGGCAATATGTGTGGTGAAAGTTCCTCTGTTGTAGCCTTATAGAGATTTAAATTTTGAAATCATGTATGAAGGATACAGTTTTGTAAGGTTTCTTGTAGAGCAAGACAGTAATGTTTGTTATAACTTGTATGAAGTTGCTACAGGCCAACAAAATAAATCTTTTGTACATCTAGGGTAGATGATGTATTAACTTAAAATTTCCATTGATTAAAAAGCAAATTGATTTTTTTCTCTGAACTTAATTTTTTTAGATTTTGAAGAATTTTACATCTGTTCACCTTTCCTATGTGGAATTGAAGCAAATGGGCCAGCAGCAGATTGGAAGTTATCCTGTTCACTTTCACCTTTGTGGGGATGTGGATGAAAAAGGAGGATATACTTTTAGAACTTATCTGGAAGGTCTTTCCATTCATCACTGTTTTTCCAGATGTGTGACTGTTCATGCAACTAATGGCTTGCTGGTAGGTGCCCAGAGAGTAAAACCTATTAGGTTGGAATAAATATTATAAAGAGCATTTAGATGCCAAAATAATCCCGTCTCTTATGCAAATCCAATGCTCAGCAATGATTCTCTTATTTCAGTGGATAAATAATTTACTACAAATAGTAATTCTATTCAATTCTACTACAATAATAATTAAATTATCATCATTCTGGTTTTTTGAGATTCTTACAGCAGCTTACTGTAAAACAGCTGCAAGGCAGCTAAACTCTCCAGACAGCACTGTGTTTGTAAGGGATGAATAAAACGATGTGCTTGAATCATCTGAGCTGCTGATACTGACACTTTAYTCTGCAGCTGTGCCAAGATAATAAAACTAGATGGTATTTGTCAAATAAATCTCAGTAAATGCTGTTACTACTGACATAATGAACTTGTATTTCTACAGATAAAGGACACCATTGGCTATGACACACTAGGTCACTGTTTCTTCATAGAAGATGGCATTGAGCAAAGGAATACTTTGTTCCACAACCTTGGGCTAGTCACAAAACCAGGAACTCTTCTACCTACAGATAGAAACAGCAGCATGTGTATTGGGATTAGGGATAAGGTATATGGAAGTTACGTCCCAGTGCCAGCCACAGACTGCATGTAAGTATGTCATGATGAGGAAGTAAAACCCTGCCAGCTGTAGTAGTTAAAGTGCTGATGATCTTTTGACAAAGTACAGGTTGAAACATTTTTATCTATAATTTAATGACCGTAGTTCATATACTACTGCTGTTTAAAAAATAGCAATAAAAAATAGCACTTGGACTTCTATTAAAGAAAAAAAATATTTTATGGGAACATTGTTGTTTCTTGTGATGCTTGGGACCTTAGAAGTCTGTTGAGCATCTTCACTACTGCATAAATGTATGCATATTCTGAAGTTGTCGCCGCTATTTTTTCTGAATGCTACTTGTTTCCTGTGAAAGCTTCTTAAAACAGTTTATCATTGCATGGGATAACTGTACAACATTAAAATACAGTACTGTGCACTGAACTTAAAAAAAGGTATTTTTGACTTCTAGATGTTGAAGGTTTTGTGATTTGTATTTTGAATGCAGAGTAGTTACTTCATCGGTTTACCTTTTATCCGATGACGTTAAAAAGGGAAGATATTTTTGTTGGAGATATAGGTTTTCTTTAGTAACTAGTTTCTAAATAATATTTCAGGGCTGTTTCAACATTCTGGATTTCTCACCCCAACAACCATCTTATAAATAATGCAGCAGCAGGCTCACAGGTAAGGCATATGGGTGTAATTCATGACAAACTGCTTATGTCACTGGCATTTGTAAAATCTGTAAAATTTACACTGCCAGATATACATATATTTTCTTTTTATGTACATGCCTCTTTTTATGTTTGGCAGCATATTGCTATTGAATATTTTATTGCAGGGTGTGTCTAGGTGTGCATTTAAATGACACCAAAAATCTTTGTTGTGGCTGCAACAGAGGAGATCTTCTCTTCTGTATTTAATAGACCTGACAGTAATGTCAACGTAGAAATGTAGTAGTGTCTGTGTAAAAATCCTTTTATTTTCACGGAGTTGGTGCATTTCATCTGTATTTTCTGTAGGTTATCATGAGTTTAGTGACAGCTCTGCAAGATCTATAGTGACTGGAATGAAAAATTCCTACAAAAAGCTGTTCATTGTGTAAGAAACAGCTAAAATGCTTCTTTTCTGTCAGTGGTTAGGCAATTGTTTTCAACCAGTGACTGCTGATAGGCTTTTGCTTGTTCTGAACCTTATATTAGGGCAAATAATCTTCTCATAGCTGCCCGTGATATAAAGATCTGTACATACTGTGGAGGAGGGAGCTGGAGTCTGTTCTATGTTGTATGAGAGGCTGAGAAATATAAGATTTTTAATTGGATTTTTCTGAAGAGATCAATGGGAATGGAAAACGGGAAAGGTTGTTGATTGTTGTTGCAAAGGCTCTGGTGTTGGAAGAATATGAGCCTGTGTGTTTTTAGCCACAGATAACATTTATCTATAAATGATAACATTTATGTAAGTAAATGATTTATTTATTAGCAGGTAACTGTTATTAGTAAATAGAATAGGATTCAAAATACTTAGCTGAATTGAAATATCTGGAGTAATAAAAAAGTCAGAAAATTTTGTTCTGTTTTTTATGTGGTCTAATTCTTTTTGCTTTTACTGTAGTGGGTTTGCTTCTGTTTGGTTTTTTGACTGTCTATCACTAGGAGGGATCTGGACTCACCCAGCAAATTAAACCAGTTCTTTTTTGTTCAACACAAAGTCTTTCTATTTTGCCTGCTTTGTGTAATATACCTAGTTTAGGCTTTGCAGAGTAAGTTAAACAGCTTTTATTTACTTCTCTGGTGCTTAAGTCCTGTAAAGTCTTTTTCTGCCTGTGTAGCTCATCCCAGTAGCTATTACTTGTGTTTGTTAGCAGGATGTGCCTGACTGGAGCATGCATTTGTGTCTTACAAAGTTCAGCCGCTCTGATGTACATCCCTTGCATGGATGTTAACACATTAGTATAAAGGGACCACAGCTTATTGTTTCAGAAATAGAATAATTCAACTGTGTTCATACAGACTCTGCACTAGGGAACTTTTTCTGGTCTAAACTAGAGCAATTCACAGCCAAACAATTCCATTCCTCCCCAAGATCCTTAATTATGCAGTGAAACCTATTGAAAGGCTCTACAGGCAGTAGATGGTTCTTTTGTTTTGGTGTGTATGAGAGAGAAGAGAAAAAAACCCCCAACCTTTTTCATATTTCTGAATGCTTGCAGATGCTTAAGAAGCTTTTAAGTTTATCTAAGTCTATTTTCAAGCATCAGGGGGTGTTTTGGGTAAAATTTGAGTGTGCCAAGCACAGAGCTGTACTTAATTATATGTGAGGTAAGATTTTGGTATTTTTATTAAGGGAACATCCATATTTGCTTTGTAATGGTTAATCACCAGAAATGTCAGTGCGTCATCATTACACACTGGGATGGGAACATTACTGTAAAGCAGAATTTCCAGCACTCATTGGAAAATTATTATATTCTTGGAGTGAAATGCATGAAGTCTTTTAAGCCAGGGTGAATTGGCTTTATCCATGATTCTTGAAAAGGTTGATGACTGTTTTTCATGAGGTGGAGCACCCAAAGTTTCTTTAGCTACCATTTAATTCTTTAATGTGCCTTGTGGGGTGATTCTTCTTTTTTTAAAGGCACACAGCCTATGGTCAGGCAAAAGTTTTGATGTCAGTAGATGTCTGCAATGCAGATGTTGTCATGATGCCACCTCTTGCAAACGCAGATGTAGTCGAGAGGGAAGTTTTGTGGGTTTCATTTAGCAGATAAATCCAGTTTCTTTCAGAGCAGAGATATTAAAGAAGTACAGAAAATTAACAGATACTGAGATTATTACTGCATGTCATTGGCACAGTGCCCCGAACTGGCCAGATTTCTTGATGTGCTTTTTTTCTGTCTGCTGAAAGCTCTTGAGAGGTTTTTTGGCTGTGCCATTTAAATTTTGATGGGAGCAGAGATGAACCAACCTTAAGGGACTGAAAGACTAAAGATAGGAGGAATGATTTTGAGTATCTTACTGTGAGTAGTATTATCTACTAGTAAAGGAAAACCTAGTGTGTGGGATGACATAACTGAAATGCAGAAATTACATTAATTTGAACACTTTCCTACTTTGAAATATTAAAACATCTTAAATATGTGGTGTTGAATGGTTCACTAAGAAGCAAAGCACTTTTTAGTCGATATTGACCACTAGAATGTTGCCTTATTTGCAAAATCTCACATTTTCACTGGTTAAATTTTTGTTAGGAGTCTTTTTTTAAAATACATATCAGCACCAATAATATTGTCAGAATCACTTATAAGTAATATTATTCTCTCATTACTTGCAGGATGCTGGAATATGGTATTTGTTCCACAGGGTTGCTACAGGAGATTCTCATAGTCTAGCCATCGAAACCAAATCAGAGCTTACACCCCTAGGAATCTTCTATAACAACAGGGTTCATTCTAATTTTAAGGTAATGTACTATGTTATTAAAAAACAGGTGAAGTTTTTATCTCTCAGTATTCTATATTACAACCTGTCTGTTTGCTTTTTAAGCTGGGTAGGAGATTGTTCTACAGCAGAGTTCAAACACAGCACAAAATCCAATGTATAATCAGCATGGGTTGCATTTTGGATATTCAGTGCTTCAGAGCCTAGTAAGATACGAACAACTAAAATAAATTAATCCTTCTAATAAAATACTTTTTTCAGAAGTAGCATTTCAGATGCTACTGTTTACAGCTTTGTTTCCTACTCTGAAGAAAGCTGACCCTCAAAGAATCAAGTTTATTATAGCAGTGATTCATCTAATAGCTTGCTGGAGTTGCTACAGTTTATTTTTCTGAGTCTCAGGTGTTTGCGCATGGTGACGCAATCTTGGCTAGAGATTAAGGTTTAATATTGCTTCAGGAGCTCACTTATTTGCAACAGTTTTCTTATGAAGTTCTCAGCCTGCAATCATTGAGGAGTGTTCTGTTAGTATGACTTTTAAACTTTTCCACGTCTCAGCTAAAGTTTCACTTCAGCTGAAATCCTTAAAGTATGTCATTTGGAAGCCAGTTGCTGTGTGTATGTATAAATATAATGACATTTACAAAGCCACCTAATTCTAAATAATTACTTGTGTTTGTTTGCTGCTTGAGATTCTCATAGTTTAACAATTGAAACCTCATAAAATCATTATTGGATTTTTTTTTTGCCAAGTGAAACTGATTTTGCCTTACAGTTGTCTGGGATACTAAGAAATGCAGTGTTTGATGGAAGTTGTGTTAATAAGGTTTTTGGGACTGTAGGGCATTTTATTCAGATTGGAATTAGAACATACTGAAACAAAAGTGCATTGTGAAGAAAAGATTTTCACCTGTATAGCTATTATCATCTTTAAACAAGGGTAGCAATTTGTGTGATAAAGTTCCATGTTGAAGGAGAGCTCCACTAGCAGGTCTGACAGTCTGCTTGTGTATAAGACTCAGTTGTAATCATGATTTGGATCAGAGGTGAAAGTAGTCACAGGTATTTGTAAGTAATTAAGGTAAAAGAGCACAAATGCTTCCTCACACTTTTGTTTTCTCAAGTAATTTATTTCATACTGGGTTGTTCAAGCTTATTACTGCATGGATCAAAATTATCTTTTATGGTAAAGGTAGTTTAGTTTTAAAGTGAAACACAAAGGATTTTTCACAGTGGGTTTTGGGGTTTCTTTTCCATTTATGAGAATAATTTGAACTCACCGCAGGATTGGCTTCCAGATTTTCCAGCATCTGATAATAAATGGAGAACCTCAAATAGATGTTGTGAAAGAAATCTGAAGTGAACTTTGATCATTTTCCATTGCCTTTTTTTAAAATCACAGATAATTTGTATCATTTTAGCACTGACTGGTTTATTATATTAATTAGCTTGTTTTCCATTAGACAATATGCCAATTTAAGCCAAATGGAAAGATCTAAGCGTTTCTAATATATGTATAGAATGCAATGCCTAAATTTTTAAAATTTAATTTTTACTCTGTCTTAAATTTTGGATATTATGAATTTTCTTGCTTATTTCAGGCTGGTTTGTTCATTGATAAGGGTGTTAAAACAACTAATGCTAGTGCTGATGATCCCAGAGAATATCTCTGTTTGGACAACAATGCAAGGTAAAGGATATTTTCTTTCAAGTGGGTGAAAAATGGCAGAGTTTTGAGACTGCTCTTATATCCAATGGGGAAAAATTCTTTTAAAATAATAAAATAATTTATAAATTATAACCAAGCAGTAAGTTCATATGTGTTCTTTTCTTTCATTTATTAATCTGTTTTGGGAACAACAGAGATGGTGTCTCTTAAAGGATTTGGGTTTCTTCTGAGCTTTTGTTCAGGATAGTTTCCATCCTGTTAGAGGACACCATTTTAAACATGCTCTACTGCCATGCTTAAAGTGTTTTCTGGAATTGCTGCTGATAGGAAGATATTCCTTTAAAATCTAATCTTCTGATTTATAACTGAGTTTTAACTAATTGTTAGAAAAAGGCTTCAGTAGTGCACCTTTCCTACTGCTGAATGTTTCTGCTGTTCCTTCTAGACTTGGGAGTCATAGCTCGGTAGTGCAGTTCTACTAAAGGCTCTTTGCAGAGGTGGTACAATCAACCACATTTTCTTCAGTTTACAAAGTGAGAGAAGGTAATGGAGAGCCTAGGAAAGTTCCAGGTTATACTGTACCTGCTTAGTCTTGTCCTGAACTTCAAATAAAATAGCCTGGGCTGCTGGTTATATGAATATTGGATAACTGTATCTGTCAATATTTTATTGTGTTAACTGAGTATTAGCACAGAAAATATGGTTCATAGATTCTTTATTGTCAATTGACCTATGTTTTAAGACAAAGAAAGTTAAATGACTGTTACAAATGCAAAGAAGAAAGTTCCAAATTTTGATGATACTCAATACTTCATAATTTGGAAATGAACCTGCTAGTTCCATGTTTTGACAGAAAATCCATATAACCCTTGCGGTTTACCTCAGTCGTAACAGGTAATTGAGAGGAACTTGAGAGGGACAAGATGCTCTCTGAGAGCCTGTAGTGTGTTGAGGATGCAAGAAACACAGTGCATGAAATGGGGTTGTGTTTCACAGCAGAAAGAAAAGGAAGGAGATGCTGCATAACTATGTGAGGTCCCTAATCACTGTACATGGAACCAGACTGGAGATATTTAAATGTTATTTGAGAAGACTGAGTCTGTCAAAACCTAGCATTTACTTATCTTCTCATTTCTCCCTTGGATGAGGAGGGGGCAGATCCAAATCTCAACAAAAGAGTATCGGGTGATTGGGATAACAGACATAGGTATCTTTACCCACTCAAAATGCCCGTTTGCCATTTTTAAAAATGTATTACTTTTTGTCTGGGGTCCTGGGGGTAATCAAGTGAAAATGTCACCAGTTCTTAATAAGACTGTTTCTTCCTACTATTTAAACTAGATTCCAGTCATAATTTACTGTACAAGGCCATCTTGGTAGCAATGCAATGAAAAAAAACCTCAGGCATGCCCAAAGAAGCAGCACTGCTGTATGTCAGAAAAGCTTGAAACATTTGATGGATCAGTTAGAAAAACGTCCAGACTGTTTTTGCATAACTAATGTCAGCCCTGTGTGTCCTTCCAAGGAGTTTATAATTCTCTTCATCAAACTTTCACATTAATGCTTCACTACAAGTGGGGAGGGCAGAAGGAAAAGGGGGATAAAGGCAGCTAAAGAAACTTAGAGAGACTGAGCCTGTGAGAATTACTGGAAAAGAGATGTTTCACCTTCCTGCTTCATGGTACCCCAGATGCTTTTCTAGTACTAGTGAGGACCAGAGTTGTACCTGCTTTTAGCTTCTTTCATTCCAAATGTTAAGCAGAGTGAAATTTGCCCATCAGATGATTGATTGTCTTTCAGGTTCACTTAGCACAACATATTTGGCACATGTAAAATAAAAAGTTTTCTTGTACTAAGTGTTTATCTCTCTCAGGTTTCGACCTCATCAAGATGCAGACCCTGAAAAGCCCCGAGTTGCTGCCCTGATTGACAGATTAATCTCTTTCAAAAACAATGATCATGGAGCCTGGGTCAGGGGAGGGGATATCCTCATTCAGAACTCTGGGTAGGTATTTGGAAGCAAATAGCTGCATGCTGTTTTCTCTGAGGCTTTGTTTATGAAAGTGCATTTCAACAAGGTTATTGGAGAGGATTGATGGTTAACTTTAGGTACTTCTCAGTATGACCAGCTCTCATACCATCCCACAACTTCAAATATGCAAGTTTATAGGTGATTAGATGAGAACCTGCCTTAAACAGCAAAAAAACCAGCTAGAGTAAAAAGAAGCCTGGGAATTGGTAGAGACAGAAAATTCAGACTGGGATTTCTGTTGTCTTCCTGAAGCTCTCAAGTCCTGTTTAAAATGTGTTGAAAATTTTTTTCCTACTTTTTAACAAGAATGCTTTTAGAAAAGTTAACTGTGCGGTGGTTATATGTTTCATTAATAGAAAAATTCAAGCTTTTTTCAGTGCATAGCAGGATGTGCTCTTACATTAACCAATTGTAGGGTAATTCAGAAAAAAACAACTGATGTTTTGGACTGTCTTGTAGGTTTGCAGACAATGGAATAGGTTTGACATTTGCGAGGTGAGTACTTTTTAAATAATTTCTGTATTTCCTTGCATAGAAGCTTAGAAAATCTACATGTATGTATTAAAATTAATAGGTATGCTTTCATAAGGCTGCCGTTTTTGTTTGGGGCCTGGTTATATTTCCAGTCATGCAGATGATGTCATAGAAGCTGTAAACTGGCACAACTGCCAAAGTTTCTGCTTTAGTTCAGCCTGTGTTTGGTTTACACCACAGTTTGTTGCCTCTTTACCAGAAAGCTATATTTATTGAGGTATTCTTGGTAGTGTATGATTCCTTAGGCTGTATTTTTTTCCTCCTGAACAGTTGAAAGTGTGTAATGGAAAAGAAAGGGGAGCGAGCATTTGGCAGGGATAGAGTCTCTTTCTAATGAAGAATATCAAGAAACTTAGGTAGTAAACTGAAATTACTGCTGTTGAGATTATGACAGACTAGTTCTAGGACTGGAAAAGTGGGCTGTAAATAAAAAGATGCTCTACTACAAAGGGAGTTAGAAATTTTAATGTTTGGATCTGCTGAACATTTCAGTGAGTTAGCCTCTATTAATGTTAATGACTAAATCTATTGTTTTGTGTATTGTCCATGAAGTCTATACTACTTTGCTTGAGGAGGGCTGTTACAGAAGTAAAAGTGGTGTTATGGCTTGGTATGATCATCTGCTGGAGAGTCTTGGCTAAAGATTTGTCTTTGATGTATAGTGATGGGAGCTTCCCAAATGATGAAGGTGCCAGCCAGGAGGTATCAGAGTCGCTGTTCATAGGTGAGAGCAAGAATTATGGGTTTCAAGGTGGACAAAATAAATATGTGGGAACTGGAGGAATAGACAACAAGACACGCACTCTGCCTAGAAATCGGTAAGTATGTCAAGAATGAAGTAGAAATACAAGAAAAATTTGCTGTATCAGATGTAAAGACCCTTCTTGGTTGAGTTGTCAGAGATTAAGATTCCATTGAAAGTGATGCTCTCTTTTTCTTTTTAATGCTATATGTGCAGCTGTGTCACTTTCACCTTTTTACTGAAGCAGGTTCATCTGATGCTTCCACAGGTTACTATTCTGTAGAAATTTAAGTTATCCTACTTAAATTGAACCTTAGACTTAAAAAGTATTTGGGTCTAGAAGAGAGCTTTCAGGTAAGAGAATTTCAAAGGTCAGCTTGGGACTAGAGACTGCAGTTTGTCTGTGACAAATCACTATCTGTGACCGTGATCCTTCTCTTTTCTCTTTGACTTGCACTGGTGCTTGTTTAACATAATACCAAGTCCTACCCTTGCCACAGAATTAGAAAGAAGACTGTTTTGGTTTAAGCCCAGCTGGAAATTGAGCCCCATGTAGCCACTCCCCTTTGCCCAACTCCTCAGGTGAGAAAGACAAAAGACAGAGATCTCAAGCTGACGCAAGTGTACTGGAAACAATGAGATTAAGAATATTAACAATAATAGCGACAATATTAATAACAAAAGTATACAAAAAAAGGTGATTTATGTGCCAAAAAAAAGCAAAAATGCTCACCACTCAGCCTGGCACTTGGTAGCCCTCAAGACGAAGAACAAGATGGCCAAGAGACCATCAGCACCCCAGATGTTCTCCTGGTGAACAAATCCTCTGGCCAGGACTGGTGTTACCCCACTGCTTCCCCAGAAAAAGGAATGCTCTCCCTTCAGAAAATGAGAGACAGTCTCTTTCCCCCACTTCACAGCCATGATGTCAGATGGTATCAAGTAGCACAATGTATTGGCCATGCCCACATGGCTCCAGGTTCTGTCCCCACACATCCTTGGCCAAGTAGGACAAAAGGTGAAGTGGGCCCCAGCCACCCTAGTTTTTTGCTGTTCAGCCATTTAAAGAGGGGAAATTAATGTGGTGGTAATATGAGGTATTCAGTCTTGTTGAGTGGCATCACCTAACAACTGAGGCTGGAAGGGGCCTCTGGAGGTCATCTTGTCCAACTCCCCTGTTCAAGAACTGCCACCTAGGGCTCAGGTTCCAGGACAACGTTCGGGTGTCTTTACTATATTTCCAAGGGTGGATTCTTCATACATTTCCTGGGCAACCTGTGCCGGTGATCAGTCACTCAGAGAAAGGTTTCTCCTGTTGTTTAGCAGGCACATCTTATTTTTCGTCTTGTGCACATTGTTCCAGGTCTTGTCACTGGGAATACCCTGGCTCTATCTTCTTTGCACCCCCCCTTCAGAAGATTGAGGTTCCTGCCTGAGGCTTTTCTGCTCCAGGCTGAGCATGTCTCCTAGTGTTTCTTCCCATGAGAGATGCTCCAGGGACTTACTGGAGCATCTCTCATGGGAGATGCTCCATCTTTGTGGCACTTTGCTGCACTTTCCAGTATCTTCATATCTGCCTTCGTACTTGGGACAAGCACTCCACATTGTTATTTCACCAGTCCTGAAAAAATGGGAAGCATCACTTCCCTCAGTGTGCTGACAACACTTCTCACAGTGCAGCCCTGGATACTTTTTGCCTTTTTGTGGCAAGGGCACATTGTTTGGCTTATGTTTAGTTTTGCTTCCTCTAGGACCCACAGGTCCTTTTCACTGGCACAAGGAGTTATTGCTCCCAATGTGCAAGACCTTGCATTTCCCCATGTTAAACTTCATGAGGTTCCCATCCACCCATTTGTCCAGCCTGTCAGGGTCTGTCTGGGTGGTAGCACAACCCTCTGCTGCATCAGCTGCTTCCCTCTGTATTGTGCCCTCTGCAAACTTGGCCCATAGACTATACTTAGCCTAATCATCCAGATGACTAATGAAAATAATGAGCAAGACTGGACTCAGTATTGACCCCTGGGGTGCATTACCCATTATTGGTCACCAAGTGGACTTCATGCCATCGCTTTCTGGGCCCAGCCATTTGTCCTCTCATCCTGCCCATACTTCATGGGACACAGTGTCAAAAGTCTTACTGCAGTTTTGGTAGACCCTCTCCTCTGCTCTCCCACTGGTCTACCAGACCAGTCATTTCATCACAGAAGTTTATCAGCTTCTCCTTGGTGAATTCATGCTGATTATTCCTGATGACTTTCCAGTCCTCCGGGCACATGGAAGTGGTTTCTAGGATTAGCTGCTCTGTCATCTTCCTGGGGTCAAGTTAGGCCTTACCAGCCTACCATTCTCTGTGTACTCCTCCTCAAGTTAGAAATGACATTTGCTTTCTTCCAGTCTGTGGTCACTTCCAGTTACCACGATCAATCAAAGAGCAGGAGCTATTATTTTTCTGCTGTATTTCTCATATTGAAAAAGGGGTACATTTGCACATGGAGAGTGATAGCTCCACTAATAGGAAAATTTAGGAGTAGGGGATTTTTTGACTCATTAGAAAAGTGCAGAAACCATATTTCCTTTGCTAAATTCTATCTTGCGAGTTGTTCTGTAATTGTTACTTTATTGATTTCTGAGAAGAGATGTATTTGACGCAGATTCAAGTGTACTATGAATTTTGTTACAGGATGGTATAAATATTTGCTTGCATCAACAGGACATTCCCAATCAGAGGTTTTCAGATTTATGATGGACCTATTCACCTTACTAAGTGCATATTTAAAAACTTCGTGCCAACTCCAGACAGATTTACCAGTGCAGTTGGATTCTTGATGAAAAATCCTTGGCAGATGACTCCAAAAAATAACATTTCTCTTGTGAAATTTGGTCCAAATGTAAGTTTACTACAAGTTTTCCTGAAGTCTTGCAAATGGTTTTCTTGTATTTAACATACACAAACAAGAGTTGTAGGTCATCCTTTCTATGCATAACTACTTCAGAGTTTATCTCCTAGCTGGAGGTCACACCTCCTTTGTCTCCCGACCAAAAAATCCAATACCAACAGAGATGTAGGATATGTTACACTAAATGATTCATGGCTTGTGGTAAAGTTGAAAAAAAAATTTTATAAGATTTTTAAGATTTAGTATATATCCTTAGTAATGTATTTTCTGCAGCAAATTTTAACACTGTTCAGAAGCAAGAGCTGGCATGAGTCAATTAGTAAAACCCAGCACGTCTGCTTTGCAAGATTCTGCTATCCTTGCTGTAAAGTTTTTAATCAGCTTTGTCAAATTCCTATGTTTCTGCACATGTGCAAATGTAAGTCTGTGTTTCAGCCTCAGGAAAAACAAAAACTTTTATTGTTGTTGTCAGGTTTCTTTGAAAGCCTTCTTTGGGAAGCCTGGTCCCTGGTTTGAAGAAGGAGATATGGATGGTGACAAGAACTCAATATTTCATGATCTAGATGGCTCAGTGACTGACTACAGGGATACCTATGTGGGCCGAATGGATAATTACTTGATTCAACATCCCAAATGCATTAACATCACAGAATGGAGTGGAGTGGTTTGCAGCGGGAGCTACGCACAGGCTAGTACTTTTGGCTTTCTGTTTGGGGCAAATGTATAGTATGAACTACTTGTGTAGTCAGGTAGTGTAACAAATAAAAAATTACCTGTCTTTGGATTTCAAAATTTTTTTACTTTTAAAGATACTTCTATACATATCAGACTTCTGAGCCAGTTGCGTATACATCATGCTTCGTCTCAGCAGACTGAGGGTACAGTATCAGATGCTGCAAGATAAAACTAAATGTGTTTGCCAAGAATTCTGTGTTGCAGCTGTATCTGCTAAAAATCTTTGTTGAAGGTGTCTTCTTCCACACAAGTTCTGTCTGCTTTTTTTCACAGAGTAGATTTTAAGGGGTTGTTTTGTTGGTTTGTTTTCTGGAGATGTTAAATAACACCTTCTGAATATGAGTCTTACAGGTTCCCATTCTGATTCCTGCTCTGTGTGGCCAGGTGTTATAGCTAATTTTTTTTCTCCTTCATACTCTTTTTTGTCTGTAAGATGGGAAAAATCTATAATAGTTTTTTAAATAAGACTTTTATTCAGGATGGATTTGTGCATTGTATAAGTCAGAACATCAGATTGCAGCATTTTGGTTAATAATGTCCTGATTGTGCTTCACTATTTCATTTTCTTTTGCAAAAGTGACCAAATATTCCTATTTTCACCCTCTTAAATATCATATAGGTTTATGTCCAAACCTGGAATGGACAGAATCTTTCCATGACTATTGTCCGAGATGAGTATCCAGCCAATCCCATGGTTCTTCGAGGTATTAATCAAAGAGCAGCTGCTTTTCAGCAGTACCAGCCAGTGGTGATGCTCCAAAAGGGCTATACAGTACATTGGAATGGAAAAGCTCCAAATGTCACCTATCTGTATCTCATTAATTTCAACAAGTATGTTTATTTTCTTTTGTGGCTTTGATCCATAAGGCAATACTGAAGTTATGTCCTGCAAAATTATTGTGTGTGAGTTTGCAACCATCTGGAAGACCAGAACTTGGGTTTGGTTTTTTTTTCATAGTTACAAATACAAAAGCATAGGATTATGCAACAGGTCTGCATCTGAAGTTAAACACTTGTCCGATACAGTGTCTTTAAGGAAAAGCCTTTGGAGAGGATGATGTACCAATAGTGAAGTTGAGCAGAATTGCACTTGAATAGCTTGTCATACTTGATTTTGTTGGCAGATGAACTTATTAAATATCTCTGAAGTATATAATCAAATATGCCCTGAGACAATCAGTTACTAAAATGTTTAATGAAAGGCTGTGCAGATTTGATGATCTGGTTGAGGGTTTAGGAGCTTTTTGTGTTCCTGTTTCTTTTTTTTTGTATTATCTCTTTGTTCTGTATTGACACCTAAACTGTTCCTGTGAGGACTCATACATTTGATATTGGTTTTAGGAACGACTGGATACGTGTTGGTCTTTGTTACCAGCCAAAGACAGATTTTCTTATAGTGTTGGAAACCTTTCAAAGGCGGTCATCTGCTCTGTCAAGCAAGGTGGAGCGCTACACGCGTGTATCTTCAATGATGGAGCTTGAAAAGAATCGATCAGACAAGAGGTTTTACTTTGACAACAGTACTGGGTAACTCTTGTCATTTGACTCTGCTAGAAGATGTTTAACTTTGAAATGTCCAGTTTGAAAGTGTTAAAAGCAACTGGTTGAGGCACCTGCCTAAGAGGAAAGCTGTTCAGAAGGACTTGAAAACTCTTTGGAATAATGTTCATATGTCTTTAAATCTCCAAACTACCATGGTTGTCATTGAAATATTTTCCATGAGCACCACAGTGGCCAAAGATGTTTCCTACCCCATGTCTGGGGAAAATATTACTATATTTTCAGTATTTTTGGTGTGCTGCACAGCAGTGCCTTTTAGGATTTAATTTCTTAGTCTTCAGAGAAATTATTTGTTTTCTTGTTAAGCAGAAAATTTTATAAATTTCCAAGAAACTTTCTCTTCCTACATTTAAAAATTATATTTTTGAAAATCCTAATCTGTTTTCAGCTGTCTCAAAAGAACTTAGAAGTCCTAGTCTCTCTTTCAAAAGTACTTCTCACAGATACCACTCAGATCCTTTTGAGAGGTTTTAGATATGATCAGCTTCCAGTAAATTAAGTCTGGTGTACATCAGTTGTGAGTTTTGCAAACATTGAATCTAAATTTATAATTTGTTCTCTTACTTATTTTGTTCTGTTACCTGCTGCTGTCCTTGTCTATAATAAATACACAAATGAATTGTGAAAATTCACAAATGAATTTTGAACAGACATTTTATGTTGCTTTATGTTGCTTTTTAGGGTGTAAGAGCTTTTCACCCTAAAATGCCTTTCCAGGCATTTGAAGTAGGACAACTATATTGGTCAGTATTGATGGGTGAAACTGAGTATTTCTGCTGCATGTCTGCAAAGATCTATGAGCAAGGAAAAAATTCATGCTCTGCAATATGGTTTTTGTTTCCTGTAAGTCACTGATATGAGGACGGTTATTTCTTTGCAAAGCATCTACATTTATATTGATGTCTCCTTTGTGGGAAATTTTAGATAAGTTGCTAGGGATTTCCTAACTCTAGTGAACTGTAAATACCTTCAAACCTTTGGATAGTGGTGCAGAAGTGAATACTGTAGTTTGTCTGCTTCTGAAAATAATGAAATATAGCTGCTAAGATTGAATATAAATACCTATATTTCACCAGTTAATTTAGATTATTTTTCCCCTTTTTGTATAGATTACTGTTTTTATTTCTTCAAGCCAAATATGATAGGGATGGTCACAGTTATTGCTCATCTCAGGGATGTGAAAGGATCAAGATTGTGACCAAAGATTCATCAAAAGGGATAAGTAATTGCATGGCAAAAGCTTACCCAAAGTACTACCAAGTACCAACCGTCATAAAGCAGATGCCAGAAAAAACTACTGTACCATGTTCAAAATGTGGCACAACTCAGGTAAAATAAAATAAGCTAAAACTTTCATGAACTGTAGGATTGGTGGTGCTGTCTACTTAAATTAAGTCCAAATTTCAGTCTTTCAGCACAGAATACTGCACTTATCAAATTACAGTGGTCAGCTTGTTAATCTTCTTGGACTCCTTGAAGGTTTGGAGTCCTTTCTGTAGCATGGTTTCAAGGGGTTTTTTTTCTTCCTTTGTGCAACTCTTGCTCCAAGTGCTACAAAAAAGGGACGCAGGTGGATTGATGTCTTGCACTGCAGTATTGTCTGTGATACATGGGGAGCTTTGCTGCAGAGATCTACATGGCAAACCTTCTCTCTGTTTGGATCTTTGCTTATTAACATGAACTTGAAATTGTCTCAGCTATACAAGCTGAGAAAAATATTGAAATTAAGAGATAAAATAGGTTCCACTATGTATCATTATATTTATTAGTATTAGTAGTACCATAAATAATGCCATTGACAAATGCATATATTTGCTTTGGAGCAAGGGCTGTCCGTTGTAAACTGGTATGATAAAGTGTTGAAGAAACATTAATATGTGTACTTAACTGTTTTGTTTGATATCTAGATGGTGTTCACCAGTGACCCTCACAGAAACTACCTCCTTGTGCAGATTAATTCATCTGATGAAAAAGAGTCAAGCAGAAGCCAGCAAGCATTTATATATGTAAGTATTCTTTACAGTTTTCTTCTTAAATATCACTATAGCAGTATGTATTGTAGCAGTTATACAGCTCTTCATAATGCAGATCTCATTCTTCACTTGAATGAAAAGATTGGTTCATTGTTTAAAAAATAAAGTCAAAAAGCTTATATTTAAACATTAGAAGGTGAGGCTTCAAAGCCCCACTTTATATTTGAGTCCTATTTGCTGAAGAGAAGAATGTTCCCATTAGAGTTTAAAATGTTCAGTTTGTGTTTAAATCTGTGTGGGCATACATTTATGGCTGGTTTTGGAAGTAAACAGAAGACATAAACTAAAAATTTGTTAGTTAAATCCATTTTGTTGAAATTGTCCTTGTGCAAGCAGATTAGTAAATTAGTGGGATGGGTCACATGAGCCATTAAGCTTTGCTGAAGTCCTCTAAATGGCAGTTGCTTAAGAATCAGTAGATTTCTGTATTTGTTCTGGTGTGGCCCAGATAAGCCCGGTGATATGATATTGTATAGCAAGTAGTTTAGGTTGACTTTTCCATTCAGATGCTGAAGTAGACTTGCATGTGAAGGTGAAGTACCACTTAATGGTGCTTCCTTACATTCTGCAGTGTCATTGTTGGCCTGGCTGAACCTTCAGTTATTCAGGTAGACAAATGGCACATGAACAGCTTAACCTTTGCAGCTGCGAACTTATCCTGGAATGTGTGTGCCATATCCAAAGCAGCAGGAAGAAACTGGGCTGGAACTAACCAGCTGCAGGGATCAGTTGACTCTATTACTGTAAAGAAGTCCAGGAGATTCAGTGTCTGAATTTTAGCTTCGCAAAGCTGGAATGATGACTGAGGCAGGTGCTAAGTCACCTGGAATGTGCAATATTCCTGAAGAAGCTACAGGCTTAAGACTCCATGCAGTTTCAGAAGTCCCATTAAGCAGCATCCTTTCAAAGGAAAAACTGAAGAGTTGTTAGGGAGAAGCAAGTATTTGTAAGGGAATTACTGTGTCTAAACTAGAGTAAGATTGATTACTGCTGAGTGCAGTAGAATTGCTGTTTGATTCATATTAACTTCCTTTTCTCTCTCTTTTTCTTCCCATTCAGGTCAATGACACCATGTTTTCCTTCAAGGGTTATGGAATACTTATTGTTGTAGTAGATGCCTGCACTGGCACCGTGTTGGGAAACAAATTATTTTCTGGAGTAGACATTAGGCATGTAGATGGATATTTAAAATCTGGAATTCCACAAAGGTATGTGCAATGACCTCTCATTTCCAGGATGTCCTGCAAGCTGTAGCTCTGCTGTCTGACAAGGATTTAAATAATGACAAATAGATAATGATACCTGAGCACTGAAAGCAAACAAAACATATGTCTAAATTCAGGCAGTAAGGAGAAACAGAGGAGCAATTTATTGGACAGTGTATCCTTATTAAAGAAAACTAAGCAGATTTTGAGCACTTAAAATTTTTCTGGTGTTGCTTTTTTCCTCAAAAATAATTTTCTTTAACAAAACATCATGTAATAATACTGCTTTTCTTAAAAGAAGAATAACTTTTTGTTTAATAAGGACAGTGGTGAGGACTATGTGAAAGATGTCATACTGTTTTCTCCCTATAGGGAGAAAATTATTTATTATTAAGTAAAGATAGAGAGTTAGTGTCATAAAATAAACAGTATTTTAATTTTCTAAATTTGGATCAGTATCCAAACTTGATTTTTTTGATACAAAATACTAAACTGTATCTAAATAACACTTTCCAATGATTTTGAAGTTAAAGTCAGTTTAAAACCAAGAAATTCTAAGTACTACTTTCAGAAAGGTTTGACTATTTCCATGTCATAAGTATTCATAAGGAATTGGACACTGAGGGCAGTTAGCTGGAAAGGTGTGTGGCCAGAATATTAAAAAATGTGTTTATAATAGCTGCTGTGTCATGCTGTTCCTGTTGCAGGTCTATCATTCTGCTGAGTACAAGAGGTGATGTAGCAATTCCTAATAATTTAGGTGAAGCCTTAATGTCCCTGGGGACAGCGAAACCACCTTATCTTCAGAGCAATGGTTGGTGGAAATGTTGCACATTTCTTTGACACCACCTTGGTCTTTGTGTTTATGTTGACGTGGTGGGTTTCTTATGGGGTGTGTGAGAAGGATGCAGCTGGTGGAGGGTGGTTGCCAGTTTGCACTGGTGTGGCTGCTGTATGTCAGCTCTTGTTGAGCAGCCCTTTAGCAGATGGGGCAGAAAACCCCCTTATCCCATTATGTGAAGCTTGTTGCAAACAGAGAAGTAACTAGCAGTTCTTTGTGCCTGTGGATCACACAGGAGTCCCAGGCTTTTTTCCTAAAGCCTGTATTTTGTGCCTCACCCAGTAAATATATCTTTAAGCAATGTCCTGTGCCTGCCTAGTATTTCCTGTTCTAAAATAACTTGAAGCTAGAAATGAGAAGCTATTGGTATTTTGAGGCATGATGAGTTTATAGGCCACATGGGGTAGCTCTTATCTATTCAGAGTGATGCCACAAGTTGTGGTTGAGAAAGCAGGTTTTGTAACTGTCCAATTAGCTGTGTTTTCAAATTACCCCTGTGATTTCAGGGTATTTAATACTAAATATTGAGACATGAAATTGCAAATCATTATTTCTTTGTAAGGTGCATGTAAAGCTGAGAGTGGATAAATGTCCTGAATAATGTGGTGGAAAGAATTTTGCCTTTGCCTGCCTGACCAGTCCTGTATGATGCTGCAGTGAGCTTGGCTGGTTTGGTGATGCTGAGCTTTTTCTGTCACAGGAAGTTTGGCCTTTCTGGGCTTCAGAGGAAACGTTAAACCATCCTGGATTAAGATGTTTACCAGTCCTGCTGGGCATGGGCTCATTCAGATAGAAAAGTATATCCCTCTGCAACTGGAAGAGTATGGCTGTGCCAGAGCAACTAAAAGCCGTCAGAAAGACCTCGAGCTTCTGAAGAAGGCTGCACGATCTCATTAAAGACTAAGATGTACATAAAATCTGGGGAAAAAAATGTGAACTAACTTATTTTTTAATTTATGGCATTTTAAACTATATTGTTATCCAAGCAAATCATGTTATTGTCTGAGAGATGTTTGCCAGCATTGACTGCTTGAATGCCAATCTGTGCACCTTCTACTTGTACAAAATATTAAAGAATTTATTAGTATTTGTATAAACAGGTTTCAGAGATTTTTTCAGATGTTTGTATTTACTGTAAACAAGTTCCTTCTGTTTAATACTCCTTTTGTATGTAAGAGGGTATTCATAAAAGCCTTGAGTATTTAGTAACAGGTGTTGGAGTGCATTTTGGGTTACTTGAAAGATTAACATCAATGCCTTCATAACCAGCTTGAACTGGTCATTATAACTTAAGCATTTTTCCCTCAGCTGTTTGGATGTATCCATGGGAGTTTTTCTGTCAGCTCAGTTACATTCTCAGTCTGCTTTCCAGCATGTTAAAACCCAATTTCCCCTATGCATGAGGCTGACTCAAGGGATTTTTAACTGCAGTAAAAATTTTTGCTTTCCTGTGTGAAAGATGGAGGAAGGAATTCAAAGATCCAGCCTGGGGCTGGGTGAGGATTTTATACCTTTCAGCAGAGTTTTACAAGGCTTTGTATACAAGCATGGCACGCAGAGCAGGAAATTACTCCTGTTCTTTAGGATCACTGTTTATTGTTCTCTCTAAATACACACGTGTGTCTGTAAGAGTTACTTTAATAAACAGTCTGGAAGTTAAGGCTGCAGTCTTGAGTAAAGCTTAACTTCAGCGTAGTCTTTTAAAGCTTTTAGCCAGAAGGACAAAGCTGAGATACTGTTACTCTCAATTTGTTAGGAAATGAGGCTTCTACTCTTGCAGTGGTGGATTTTTTTGTTTTGTTTTGATTTTTAATTTTTTTTATTGTTTTGGGGGTTTGTTTGTTGTTTGGTTGGTGGTTTTGGTTTGTTTTTGTTTGTTTTTTGGTGTTGGTTTTTCTTTAATTATTTTAAGCCTATCTCAGCTTTAAATTCTAAGTGAATGGAAAGTGCTCTCAGTTCATTAAATCATACCTTCTGCCTTAGCTTTGATTCTCTTAGTATACTCATGTTAATTCCTGTTCACTTTATATTAGGTCCATTGATTTAATCTGGTTTTGTTGCAATTATTTGTCTCTGCCAATAGTGTGAAAATCATTTAGAACAACGGCACAGCTGCCCTTTTTTAGGATCTTTGTCTTTGAAATTAAATTTCAGGGGCAGTAAAGATGCATTTCATAATAGGGAACAATAGATGCCATAGGGCTGAAATGTAACCCTAGTTCTAATAAAACTGACATATTTCCTTCTTCTTGTATATGTTCTCATTCATTCGAGCTGGTATAATGGAACTATTATTCATGGATGCTTTGTGCTTTGAATTCAAAATAGAGTGGCTGTTGGAAATGAACTATATGCCTGTCTTCTCCAAAGATGTTGAAAAACTGTGGGGATGTTTTTTTGTGCTTTAAAGGAAAAGAAGCACAATATCAAACATATTACTCTGTTCAATTAAAATATGCTACCTCAGTGCTACAATTAAACTGCCTGGTCTAAGTGAGAAAGGAGTGGGTAAGGAGTATGACACGAGAGTTGAAGTTAACATATAGATGACCGATACTATTTTTATTGTAAAACCAAGCGAAATGGATGATTGTGTATTTGCAGTTGTTTTGATGCACAGTTGTCTTGTTATGTTTAAAAGAAAAGTAATTTTGTTAAGGGAAGCTGTGATAAATCTTTACAACTAATTGTAATGTTTGGTGTTCTTAATGCAGGGCAGTGATGTAAATGCTCTGAGTGCAGTAGTGATAGTGTTTGGGGATTAAAATGGCTTTAAGGCTTCCTCTATTCTCATGCTCGGCAGAGAAATAGTGATGAGGTGGTGATCCTCAGGCTTGTGAAGTTGGCCATTATTTATGATATTCTGCTGTTCTAAGCGTTTTGTAGAAATTGTCCTTGGAAGTGTCAAGGGTATTCTGATGTAGGGCTTATTGATGAACAATTGGACCTGAAGTTAAAGTGTTTTTTTGTGTAAGTTTAAACACTTGACAAATAGCATAAATAAATTTTTACATCTGACAAGGCAATAAAATTATGGGTGTCTTCTGTTCTTGTATCAAGTAATTCTATAGTGTGTGCTATGTCAATAATATAAACAATCTTATTTCAACACTGGTTTACTTGTGAAGTTGGTGGAGTATATCCTACTCTTCATTCAGAGACAAGCTAGCAACCCGGGAAAGGAGACACTGATGGTGACTGAAGTTATGGGTCTGTCTTGGAAGCCAGATATCTCAAAGCTGGTCTGAGCTGCTGAGTCTACAGTCATTTCAGCTCAGGGGAGCAAGGAACAGCATTACTGACTCAGGGGCATCCTATCCATGTCTTTAACTATCTGGTGGGGAGTGAAGAAGGTGAACACTGTTCTCAGTGGGGCCAGTGACAGAGAAAAAGAGTTTGTGAGGACACATTGAAATGCAGGCAGTTCCACAAAAACAGAAGGAATGTTTTTATTGAGTAAGTGGTCAAGCACTGGAATTGATTGGCAGTGCACCTGTGGAGTGTTTTTCTATGGAGGAGCAGCTTTAACTGACCCTGCTTTGGGACAGCAAGTGTCCTGGGCCCTCTCCAGTAGTGATTGCCAGCCAGGTGATGCTGCAATTATGGGAAGTTAAGGCCACTGATGTACCTAAGCCTCTCTCTTCAAGTGCACCAGCTGTTGCAGCCTGCAAGGATTGAGCAAGACACTTCTCATGCCTGAAACACGGCAAATGCCCAAACCCATTCCAAAAGGCATTGTAATTGTGTCTTCATGCTCAGGCGTTGTATACAAATAGATTGATTTCCATTCCTGGCTCAAATTATGTCATTCTCCAGTAAAGAAATTTAAAAAAACCCCAAAAACTAAGGAACAAATTTCTTGGAGCCAGTAGCGGGTTAAGTGTGCTATCAATAAGGCCCTGTTTCTGGCCAAAGGCGCCACTGGAAATCCAGTATATGAGGGACAAGAGACCCATCCCCAAAATGTCAGGAGGATGGCAAGGACATTCTTAGGAGAATAGAGAATTAATTTTGTGTATTGTAAGACAGCAGTGACAGCTGAGGCCCCAGATAACTTCTGACCCAGGCCATGAATTTCCTTTTCAGGGCAAGTCACATAATTTCCTCTGCTTCCCCTCAATTCCTTTTCACCTTCTGTAGGAAGGATGTAGAGCTAGGAATAGTCATCCATCTCTGACTGAAAAGCTCAGTCAGCTGAGTTTGATGCTATCTGAATCTGTAGCTGCGCTGGTCAGTGAAGGTCTTAGTGTTTGTCATGGTTGTATTTGTTTAAGGTAATTCTGATGCCACCTTAGTGCCAGAATATCTGTGAAAAGCAGTAACTTATCCTACTTCAAAATGTGAGCTTCACCCAGTCATTATTTTTCTATGTCTTCTGGTCATATTGTTCCAGCACTTATGGGCAGTTTTGACCCTTCTTAGAGTTCACAAATATATTTTTCTTTCCTAATGCCTTTTCTTTTCCCTGTGTCTTCAGCTAGTTAAAGTTCTAAAATAGTAATCAGTATTGAAGTAGAAAAGGCTGCCTCTGGCTTGAGAAAATTTATGAGATTTTTAATTGTATGGCTGGAGACTGCTGCAATTTTGCAGATCGAATTTGTACTACCAGTTGTAACTTGCTAAGTAAAAAAAGGGCTTGTCTTGCCACTTACTTGCACGACAGGGAGTGATGGGACTGCCAAGTCATAGAATTCCCCTTCAATTTTTTTTTCCATTATGAAATCCTGGTGTGGGGGGATAAGTAGTTTATGGATATAATAGGAACAATTTTAGACAGAAAGGACACTACCACTACTTCCTAGTACCTGAAGGATTTTCAGGATGGCTGGAGAGGGACTTCTTATAAGGGCATGTGGTGATAGAACAAGGGGGAATGGCTTCAAACGGACAGAGTGTGGCTTTAGGTCAGATATGAGAAAGAAACTCTTTACTGTGAAGATAGTGAGGCGTAGGGACAGGTTACCCAGAGAAGCTGTGGATGCCCTATTCCTGGCAGTGTTCAAGGCCAGGCTGGACGGAGCTGTGTGCAGCCTGGTCTGGGGGAAGGTTTCCCTGCCCATGACAGGGGGGTTGGAACTGGATGATCTTTAGGTCCCTTCCAACCCAAGCCATTCTATGAATCTGTGAATTTTGTGAGACAGCAATCTTGGGATCTTCTGAGATCAGCCTAGCCTTTTTGATACATCATCTTGTGCTTTTAACCCATAATGAAAAAATGCAGAGAAACTTTAGCTTTTCTTGAAAGGTTTGTTGCTGTCATGTTTGATATATCAGTTAGAAATTGGCCTGGTCAGATCATAGAAAAATTTCAAAGTAATCAGCCTGTATAAACTTTCTCCTTAAAGGTGAACTTTGAAACTTTTTCTATGTCTTTGTATTTACAAGTGCCAAGCAGACTTAACTGCTTTGCCTGGAGAGGGAATCCTTTGTTTCATCTTTTTCCAAGCTGAAAAGGTTGACAGGTGAATATTCTAATTTATATTTTTTAGAGAAATTGTTCACAGAGCATACAAAGGCCTGACTTTATATATAGTTTATTCTATTGGAAAATGGAGAATAAAAACAAAGTTGTATTTTGGGATTATTTTAATGTGTGCAATTATTCTATGTAGAAAAGTTCTTTGCTAGAGCTGCTGTAAGCAGATGGAAACACAACGTGTCTTTCCATGCAGCATTTCCAGTGAAGTGCCTTTTTCCCCCCTTTTTTTTAACAGATACCCTAGAGTCGGTTCAGGGTGTGTTTTGTGTAACTCATAGCTTTTGGGGATAGATCTCAGATGATATCATCTTTTTAATATCTGTGAAGTTCATGAGCAGAAGATGGTTTATTCCATCTGTAGGGTGTGAACCATGATCTAATAGTTTTCCTTCAGCTCCAGTGCAAATGACTGGTGTATGTTCGTAGTAACAGCAAACAACACTGTAGTTATCTGTGGTCTTATTTCTACTTCTGAAAAATTATTCTGTGATGAGCATCACTCAGTATTGCACATTTCTCCTTTTAAATTTTTTAATAGTGTAATATAAATTTCCATATGCAGCATGTTTTGGTTACGTTCTTCTTTTTAATGTTCTTCTATTGATATCAGATTTTTCTGTCCTTCACTGCAGTGAAATACAAAGTGTTAGAAAATACGAGTATCTATAATCCCATGAATCATAGCAGCATGCACAATTGCCACTGGGTTGATTCTGCTAGCCAGCAGAAAACATACAGTGAGAACTCATTGTGAGGCTTTAGTAGCTAAACATGGAAAAAAAATGAAGATATAAGAAAAAGTTATTTGCAGTCTCTATTGCCTATAAGCTGATCACACCTTTCTCTTTTTGCTTTGTACGGACACTCACCACTTTCTTCTCAGTCCTTGAGGACTGGGATGCTACTCTGGTTAAGTATCTTACTCCCATAGAATTTTCCATTTCTGATATTTCCAATGTTTTGCCTGCAGATTTGTCTGAGTAACTGCCAGTCCTTCTTTTCCATTAGATCTGTTTACAATGTTTCTTAGAGAGTAGGTTGAACCTCTTCTGTTTTCCCACCCTTTTTAAGTTTGAGGATGTAACCTGTCTCTTTGTGATGGCGCATCTCCTGCTGCCTCTTGGAGTCAGAACACTGACTTCTGAAATGCCCATTAGGCCTTGGCCTTGATGTGGGAAATTACTGTGGCTAAAGCAAATTTTCTTGCAACCCTAAAAATATCGGTGCCAAGTGAGACCCTTTGAACTCCTCTGGGCCACTGTGGGGTGTGACCAGAAATCTCCCTGGGAGTGGGCACCTTTTGGAGCCAGTGAAGAATACTCGGGAATCTCAGCAAACACTGACTCCATCCTCAGGGCTCAACCCCTCACCCTCTGAGTAGACACAAAGGCATCCAATGTGAGTCCTTCACTGAACTTGAGGGCAGTTTTTCACACGTACCTTGTACATATTCCTCTGGGTCATACAGGTGCATACAGGTGTGAATGTGTCATAGTAAATGTGCTGTGCATGCTCTTAGATGCTTAGGTACTTCAGATTTGTAAGTTAGACCTATAAGTGAGCTACTGTTGTGCTTGCAGTAAATTCTGTAGAATCTTCTGACAAATTATTTAAGTCAGGCTATTGATTGAGTGCTCTTGAGTACTGTTAAGTTTAAGTAATGTTAAAACCTTTAGGCCTAAACATTTGATCAAGTCCAAGGCTCAGTTTGGCAAAGGCATTCACTCTGAATCTTGTGATTCAATAGGGCAGTCTCCCTTATTTCTTTTAATCCTTACTCTTTCCCATCCTTACCCTTTTCCCATCCCCAGCTTCTGTGATTTAAATCAATTTTATCTTTAGACTGCTTGGTTCAAATTTTAGTCTGATTTTTCTGTGTGCTCTAACTGTCCAGTAAATAATACAGTGAACTTTGCCAACAAACTTTTTTACGCTTTCACTTCTGTATAACTTGCTTTACCAATACCTTTACCAGTGATTCCTTGAGCAACCTAATACACTCATTCCCGACTCTCTAAACAGAATGATCACACAAAATATACATCTTTCATAAAATTCTCTGCTCCTTGTCATTCACATTGTAGCAACATGTTCAAAATCAAAGAGATGCATAGAAATATCTTTGGTGAATAGGTATTCAGAATCAGATGGGGGGACACTGCCCATGTCACAGAGTCACAGAATCAGTCACCTTGGAAGGGATCACAGCGGGTCATGTGGTCCAACCTCTCTGCTCAGGCAAGGCTTCTCCAGAGCACGTGGCATTGTATCCAGACCGTTCTAGAATATCTCAAATGAGGGAGACTCCACAACCTCTGAGCGTCAAACTGAAGGAATAAATAGCACAGGACTTGTGTAAAAATATTGGTTTCCCCTCCCTATTTTTGTGTACAGTGTTGCTTGCTGAGCATCAAACAGGCCCTTTGTAATCTGTGAGTCAGGGTAGGTTCCAGTTCTTCCATAGGCATCATGTTGAATGAGCCAGATTAAACACTTTGCAGTGCAGATTATGGAATTAGAATGAGTGTTGATATGAAGCTTAGAAATGTTGATATCCCTTCTTTATAAGAACAATTGGTTGGGTTTTTTTCTTATTCTTCATCTCCCTTGCTTTCACACTTTAGTCACCATACGCTCTTTACCCCCTGCATGCTCCCACCCTGGGCAGTTGTACACAAGTAACATCACAGTTTGTAGTGACATGCAAGATCACTTTCCAAAATGAAGATAATAAATAAAGTTCACACTAATATGCATATGTTTAACAATTATTGACTATACAAGTGGAAAGCAAGGGTCCTGAGTGAATTGCAATTTCTAGATTTATGTATGTTTAATACATACATACGTGCGTAAACAAATGTATTACTCTATTTTTCAAAGATCCTAAAAATTACAAAAATATTTTTGTTTGCAAACAGTTCCCCTGTTTGCCTATGAAAGCCTGATCTGTGAAAAAGTAAATGATATTACAAATTACCTAGAATTGAAGTTGATAAAGAAGGTCACTGCTGGATCACCCAGAGCATGAAGTCTCAATACAGAGCTTAATAGGGAAGCAAATGTTCTATTAGGAGCACAGTGTATGGTAAATTTGAGTAAAAATCCTGTTTTTTCTCTCACAGGTGACTATACACGCACTATAACCGATATGTGAACCCACACATACGGTTAACCAAATTCTTGCCATAGGTTTAAAAGACTCAAACACTCTGTATCTTAACTGTAAACATTAAGAATTCTCAGAAATTTTATGCAAAAGTAATAGCTGTACAGAGATATGTTATTTGCCAGAATATACCTGCATAATGGAAGTACAAAGTGAGATGAAGTTTCTCACTAGGCAGAGATGCAACAATATAGGTACAGGCAAATCATTGATCTCTGAAGACAGTAATTACCCTGGCCATCTTTGTAATTTTTTTAAGCTGTCATCCAACAAATGCTTAACTTGTGCACAATCCACTGTGTGAGATTAAGGTCATAGGAACAAGTGTTTGAATAGAAGTTTGGGGTTTTGTTCATAATTGTTGCAGAAGTAATTTGTACCTAAAGCGAGTGTTTAATTCTGCTTTTCTTTTTGTAGTCCATTAATTCTTGCTTTAAATTCTACTCCTTGTAAAACAAGTTCTTATACTGTGAACCTTCTTCATAAACAATTAATGAATCCAACTCCATCCAGAGGAGCCATCGGTGAGATTTAGAGAAACAAAGCTAACAGAACCCACTCTTCTCCATGTGACAGTGGGTAGAAATGTGTGAAGGGGTTTTGTGTGTGTGTGTATTTTCACTGGCTTTTCACAGATTTCTCTGCCCTTCCTTGGCATTGATACATTTGCTGTAATACAGCTTGTCTTTTATGTAACAGGTAAGTTGCAGGAACACAATTGTGCATAATTTTTGGAAGAGAGGAAGCCAATGATACTGATACCAAGAATATGCAGTCCATATAATAATACACTTGGAACGGGATATGCAGATCTTCAGGTCTGGTTTTGAAAGCCAATGCAATAGTTATATATAGACATATTTTAATTTCCAGCACAGTCACCAAAGCTCATCTCCAAAGCTCCTTTTACTGGTTGTGTAGAGACTGTCCCAAAGAAAGTGTGGGGGGATCACAGGATAGAGAAAGAGAGTTGATTTATTGTGGAGAATTAGTTTAGGAAAGAAATATTTGTAAATCTTGGCATGATTTTTCTTTTTGAGATAAAGCATGTCACAAACAGGAATAGGCTCCTGTACAGGAAACAGCTCTTCCGTAAAAGGGGCCAGGGAACAGAGTGTGTTAGGCCAAGACAGTGGCAGAGCAAGCAAAACAAGTACAGTGGCTACTGATTTCCTTCCTCTGTCATGCATAATTCATTGCTAAACTGTAGAGAAGCAAATGCTCCAGCTTTCAACACTCATCTGATTCAGTCAGAGTAATGTATGCTCTCATCCTAACAGATACTTAGATCAAAAGGTAACAGATATGGAAAAGCAAACGCGGGCAGATGAATAAATTTGCCAGCAAAATAATTATCCCAGGAGTATTAACAGAAAAAGGAAAGTTCTCTTCTGAAAGAAGTTTTTCAAGAAAAGATTGGCATCAGGCTATGGGTTGCTTTGACCAGTAGGATTTACATTTTTGTGCCTCCAGCAAGGTAATGCTTGTGAAGCAAGAAGTGGTATGATCTGCAAAACTAAAATCTACTCCTATTGATTTTACAATCACTGCCATCAGAGGCAGAGAAAACCCTTCATGGGCTGTAGTCTCATACTCAGAAAAACCATAGACAAACTCACAAAAGAGAAGTGTCACACCTGCCTGGCTGGAGCCAGCAGACAGAGAGAGAAAGGATAGGGCTGAGCAGCTAAGAAATTCAGTTCAAAAGAATCTGTAGCCAAGTATTTCTGGAGTGAAATATTTTGGAGTGAGGCTGCTTTGAATCACAACTTTTCTTGAGCCTTTCAGGAGTGTTAGCCAGTGCGTGGTATCTCAGGCCCTGGGAGGCCTGTGATTGTTTGCAAAAGGTGGTTTTGGGTGTCTCAGCTACAGCCTGTAATGATGAGGGGCTCCTTGCTGGGATATTGGCAGCTCCAGCATGTTTGGAGCCAGAAGAGGCAGTGCCAAATGGCAGGGAATGTAGATTGCTTTACCTCTTGGCACCTGTCCAGCAAATACTGCAATTTCAGGAGATCTCCCTGCCAGACAAAACAACAAAGACAGACTTGCCACCACATTAACTGGTTAAGATGAATTTGCTGTAATAAAAAAAAAAGGTCACTTTAATTAATGGTTTAGTGTAAGCCTCTAAATTGAAATCTTGATGGAGGGAATTCGAATAACCTTCAAGCGAACTTAGCTGGAACTATCATTTGAGCACCACAAGAGGACACATAAAGTGTGCATTGCCATGAGCGCAGATTAAGGAATATCTTGGATGGCAGTGCAGGGGAAAAGGTGAAAGAATTTAAAGACACAATAAAATTTCTTGGAGAAGAGATTTTTCTTGCCTCTTAGCTCCCACTCCAACCTGAGCATTAAACTGCAGGCGTTACTAACAGAAAATCTCCATGTGTCCATCTTCAAACACAAAATTGAGAGCAGGGTTTTGAGTAAAATCTGAGGCTGACTCTCAGCATGATTGAGGATCGTGGTTTAATCAACCAGCAATGATGTTCTCAGATATCTCTGCCGTAGCTCTCATGCCATTTTACATTGCAATTAAAAAAACACAACAACAAAACCTCAGAAGCAGTTGCCTCTTGTATAAAACATGGCAATAATCCACTGGAGACAGGAGAAATTAAACTCAGTTGGGAGGTAAGATTCTGTTTTTCTCATCTTGGGTTTTTTTTGCTTCAAAAGCCATGCTTTCACCAAACATTAATGTGTGGGCTCTGAAGAGGTGATATGCATGGCAATAAAGATAGCTTCTGCCTTTCAGTAGCAGATTGAAAGGTACAGATAGAGGTAGAGGACAACAACTGCATTGGGATACTTGATGCCAGCTAATAATTGCAACAGCAGCCTGCTCCAAACATGCTTGCAGCTGAGCTTGTGGAGTTTGTTCCTAAGCCATTGCCTACATATCTTCTTTAAATATTGTGCAGGGATTCAGGCCCCATGCATTGCCCACCCCACCATGTCAGGAGGGGCATCTGAGTACATTTTTCCTTGCCCATTCCAGAGTTCTTCCTTCCAGATCAATTTCTTTTCAAGAGATGTCGAAAGCATAAAGCTCGTTAGTTGACATTAGTTCAGATTTAACATCTATTAGATATTTTTCTCTCTCCTGGTCTTAGCTATAATTTTTTCCCTCAACCACTAAGAAACAAGGCTCAAGAAAGTGCCAGGATACCTGGGCTGACTCTGTGAGAATGTGCAGGAGTCAGGTGGGACCTGCCAGGCCACTGGAGTGGCCACCATGGAGGGGCTCCAGTCCCAGCTGTGACAGTCCCTGGTGGTAGGAGTGTGACTGCCAGAGCCTTGTGAATGGTCAGGCTGGGAAGGTCCCTCAACAAGGCTCTCTGTGGTTTTTTTGTGAGTTGTGCTGCATGGTTTTCATAGCAGAGCAACAAAACTGGAAACAAAATGTTTCCCAACAACATTGCTGTGAAGGGAAAGCCTACGGTCCCAAATAGCTTTTCAAAACTATTTTTATCATTCATATTTGAATAGGAATTATGTTATTCTTATGCCTGTTTGGGTTTTTAAACATTGTTTATTTTTTCATGTAGGGCCTTATATTTCAGCAGAGGGCACTGTGACCATACATAGAATTCAATCCATTGATTGGGTCACATGAAAATGCAAAAATATTGTTCTGTTTTTCCTCAGTCCTTAAACCACTGAGGTATACATGTAGAATTTGCTTATTCTCCAGTTTAATCACTGCCTCTTCATCATAGCTAAAAGAGGAGAAGCAGGCAAGAAAAACAACTTCTTGGATTAATATATCTAAAAATAAAATTATCTCATCACTTTTTTGTAAGGAAAAATTAGCTAAGTGAAAGCTTGGCCAATTTTTTTTCTAGGGTACTATAGTTTCCCACATTACAATGATGTACTGAGTAGGCATTTTAACAGTAAAATGTAGGCATTTTAATGAAGAATTTACAGAGGATATGAAGCTACTTTATCAGAGGATATGAACACGAAGTGCAAAAACCCCAAAACCAGCAGTTTGTCCCTGCTGTAGCCCAAGCTAGACTGGCCACTGCACTTCCAGCATCTTCAGCTGCCAGGCTGCCCCTGCTCTGTTAAGGTCTGTGAGCTGAGCAGCTCCTGTGTAAACAGGAACCAGAGGTGTTGCTGTCAGTTGCACTTTGACTGATCCTATTCATTCAGGTGCTACACAGAAAGTGCCAGTATAAGGGTAGCAACAGAGATCTTTTATGTGAGGCAGTTTAGGGAGCTGATAATATTCCGTGAGATAAGTCAGTCAAATCTTTCAGGACTGTATGTGTATATTTGTGTGAAAAAGTGAGGTCAGGGTAACAAGAAGAAACTAATATAGGCTTGTAAAACCATCCTTTAAATTTTCTGCATTAAGTCCAAAACTTATGTTTATTTGATGCTATTTTATCCAAAGGTGGTATTTGTGTTTCTCACAGACCATAGATGACTTGGCAGGATTGCTTTCAGCTCTCCAGACAGAAGATCTTATTCATGATGTGTCCAGTTGGTTTTGATGGTGGCATATGTCTGAGGAAAAATAACGTGTTTTTTAAGAATGATCCTCTTTCCCTCCCTCTCTGGATTAAACATGATATTTTTGCAAAGCAGAAACATGAGCACCTTGTGTTTTAGACATCAGGTTTTTAATCCTGGGTTCTGCAGGATGCTGTGGTGTTAGACACGTACTGTTTTCCATGGCACGAGATCCACTCCCTTTGGCTGTCCTGCTGGTGTTCTCTCTGGTCCATTTTACAGGGCTTGTACAAAAAGACCTTGAGAAGGTTGGGAGAGATCTTGGGAGACCTTGGGTGGCTCTTTGTGGTGCACAGGTATCCAATGCCAGTACTGGAAACACGTAATACCAAAAGGGGTCTTCTCTGTGGGTTGTGTGGTAGAGTCCTGCCCTGATGGAGTCGTATGTCCTGAGAATTTTTTCTAGCTCCATGGATATGCAATATACCTGACAAACACAATAGTTATGCACTGTTTTTAGGCAAAAGTTTATGGTGTACTTGCCCACAACCTTSTTGACAGGTTGCCTTAACATGAAGCTGTCAGCAGGATGCTTCCAATGAGACAACTTTTTTCCTTCAAAATGTACTAAATAAAAAATCTACCTGTTTTTAGAGGTCAAACAACAGTGACCTCTATCTAATTATTGTTCCTGTTCCACCCACAGGAAGAGCTGCAGTAGTACAATTTTTCTGAAATTGTTTATATCTTTTATTTGGGAGTAAACATGACAGCTGAGGCTAACAGAATCCTCAGTGACAATGTGAGAACAATGCCTGTTTTTTTTTTAACTTGTGCTCTTCATTTGACATGTTACCACCCTTGTTGCTTTCAGAGGATTGATGGGTTTCACTGTGTGACTCCATTTGTCCCCCCACTGCCCCGCAGAAATAACCTCTGTGGCCATTCTTCCCTGCATGGCCAAATCAAGCAATTTAAAAAATACACTTACCCCTATTTGTGATTCTAAGTGATGCCATTTCCATTGTGTTTAAAAGCCTCTCTCTGGTGTCTTTTTGTGCGCCTGTAGGTAGCGCCGGTCTCCAAGAAAGCAGTGTTGCCTTTGTACGCTGACATTTACAATACAGCTGCCACTTACTATTCCTTCTTTTTGTCTTATAAAATACACAAAGAGATCCTACACTGCCTTTTACTTGTCACCCCCACGCTTGTATAAAATGGGAAGCATGGAAAACAGGGTAAATGTCTAACTTTTTCAGAATTTTTTTAATGATTTAACATTATGTGAGAAGAAGGAGGAAAGGAGACGCCACTGTGCATTTGTACTGGTTTGAAAAGAAACAGGTGATGACCAGAGCGATGAGGACAAACTATGACATGATTGGCATAAACACCTCCCTTTATGTGAAGATAGACTTCATGTAGCCATGTTGCCATTTAAATCTATGGATTAAAAAAACCACAAAACTCAACAAAAAAATTTTAATTGAGTTTTAGTAATTTGTTGCCCTTCCATTGCAACAGAAATTAATTAGAACTGCAGCCTGCCAGTGTAAATAGCAGCTCAGTCATCTAAGATCGTCCCCTTGTATTTCTTGTGGGTAAAACTGCAAATTGCCCCCATCAAAGTTCAGCTGTGCCCTGCCAGGCTGCAGGAGACTGCAGACAAGAATGACTTTTCCAGAGCTGCATTTCATGGAGGTGTGTCCTAGATGAAGAGCTACCTGAAAGGGAGCAATATTGAAGATAGCAGGTACTGGAGACATGGGAAACACATGTGCAGATTTGAGTGGCCCCGTCAGCCACAGGAGCCGCTGGGGGGCCATGAGCAGGAATGGGGGAAACAGCATTGCTCAGTGGCCATGGATAGCCATGGCTGGCCATGGAACTGATTGTCCCAGAGCCAGAGTGGGAAGTCCAGGACTCCCAAGGGTAGGAGTACCCTGTGGCAAAGCAGATTTCTGAGAGCCATCCACACGTTTATGGCACACTTCTGCTGTAGCCATTGGTAGACAAGGGACATCCTGCAGGGCAGAAGAGACGGTGGGGAGACTAATGTGGGGATGTCAGGAAAGAGAAATGTGATCTGGTTCATCATTTGTTCCCCATCAGGTCCTTTCCTCTGCCCATTTCCTTAATTTCCTTACATGGTCCTCCTCCATGTTCCGCTTTGGGCAGCCTCTCTCCCAAGTGTCCATATCAATCATGCTAGTTAGACTGATGAATCTGGGTAAACTATTTAATTTAAACCATCAAGCCTATTTGATTCTTGCAGTGCAAATGGCTTAAATTACTCCATCCTGAGCTTAATGGTCTTCCCTTCAGAAATATTGCAGACTCTCTGAGCATGCTTTTGAATAAGTTTTGATTTAAAAGTGGTACAAGCATGTCACTAGATTGTAATCATTAATTTCATAATCAAGTTTACTGAATTTAGATCTGATGCCTAAAGATGATTTGAGATTGTCTGTGGCATCTCATTTTAATTTGTGCACAAATCCAGCAATTTTTGCTGATTTCATTCTAGTTTTCTCCATCTTCCAATATTTGATGTAGATTTTTTTTTTAGCCTGCCCAGCACTGTTTTTTTGCAAATTTTCATAACATCTGCTTCTGTGTGCACACACCTAATCTAGTAGTTAGAAACTCTCAGGATGACCACACATACATTTCACTGTGTCATAAAAAGGGAGGTAGCTGAAAATTGCATACCTGTTTTCTTTATACTGAGGTGCTAGTAAATGTTGTCAGGCCCCAGATGTTGTGATTTAATATGACTTGATTCTCCAAGAGGACTTTTGCTTCTCTCAGACAAAGCTGGTTACAAGGCTTTATGAAAATTCATTGAGGTGGATATTGGCTGAAGAGAAGAAATGTCTTTGTGCTTAGGCTTGGAAACTTTGACCTGAAAAGAGTAGTATGGTAAGGAGAGTAAAATCTTGAGTCAGCCCAAGAGCAGCTGCCTATAAAAGTATGTCATTCAAACCCACCAGTTCACAATCTAAGCACATGTTTAGCCCAGCAGGCAGCACTGTATTATGAACRCTCTGAAACACAGCTGAGAGCCAAGAGCAGCAGACTATGTTTACCTCAAGACCCAGCTTTGCTACCCTGCAATGCTGATGGCATGAAGATCTGCAGGCAGGTCTAAAGAGAATCACAGAACCACAGAACATCTCAGGTTTGAAAGGACCCACAAGGCACATTGAGTCCGACCTCAGAGAATTAAACCCGTATGACTCAGAGCATYCAGGTGTTCCTTGAGCTCTGTCAGCCTGGGACAACAGCTGGGAGCCCTTCCCTGGGGAGCCTATTCCAGTGACCCTGTTTAGTACTAACAGTATCTGATGAAGTTATTCCATTTTGAAAAAACCTTTTGGTGGAAAAGGCATTCATTTTGACATGTGCTTCTTTGTAACAGCTTTATTTCTCAGGCATCTGTTCTTGCTTTGTAATTGGTGGTTTTAGATTCCAGCAAGAGTTTTGATGGCTACTCGTACCAGGAGAAAAGTGTAAGGCAAGTAGTTATTACAATTCAAATATTTTAGAACATGTTGTTTTGTGCAGTTCAGGTACTGAGATACAYTCCATAAGACAGAGTAGAAATGGATGCAGACAGATAGATGTATAAACACACAAACACTTGTCAGGATCCTAATGGTAACTTTGGCTCTCAGTCCTCTCATTCAGCATGTACCACAGTGGCTCTTTTGGGTCCTCATTAGCTCTATTTTAAGTATCATTGGATTCATGAAATTATCTCTCGTACATGGGAGATAATTACATGAAAGGTTTCGTATCCAAACTCCAATTTCAGTCTTTTGTTGGTGCAGAAGACTCTTCTCTGTTCAGCTCAACCCTCATGTATCACATATAATGTTGATGAGAAGACTTCCTTTCCTGAAAATAAATTTTGTTGTCAAATCACTCAGCATCAAGTAAATAAATCTTGAATGGAGAATTTGAGGAAAAATATTTTGAAGCAAGATTTTTTTCATCAGCTATGTTAAAGCTAGTCAAGTTAACCATGCATGTTGCTACTCCATTGCCTCTTATGTTGGACTTCATAAGTAACTGAATTTTACTTATGATTTATTTCTGGGGAACTTGTGGACAAAATATTTTTTTCCTTTTTGCCTCTTTTGTTTTTTATTGTTCTCTCAACTTTCCATTATTTTTCTATTGTTCTTCCCTTTTCCTTGTTTGCAAAAGTGGCACCAAATAGACTTACGCAGAAGAGTGTGTTCTATACCTAAAATCCGACCATCAAAATGATTGGATTGCAAATTGTGTGGGTATTTGCAATAGGCAGGCCTTGCAAAGAGCAGTATGAGAGTATCAGCAGCCCACATGTGCAAGTTTCTTCTGATCAGGTAATCTAGCCTAATCAGCCACAGGAGGAATTGAAGCCACTGCTCTGATACTTGAATAAGAAAAGGGAAATTTTGAGGCTCCAGGCAGAGGGGCTTAAAGGCTGATTGCCTTTTGCTCCTCCCCAGATGCCATAGCTGACAGTTGTTCAGCCCTGTGGGTTTTACTGGCAGCCACTCTACAACCATCTTCTTTTCCCTCTGACATTGGTGTCCCGCTGCTGCTCAGCTCCTTGGGTGCTCCATCTGCAGTCCCATGGCTGCTTTCTGCTCGTAGCTCTGTTTCCTTTGGCCCAGGCTGCAGGGACAGGGCTTACCAGGGCCTCCAGTGCAGTATTCTACCTGCCTTGTGGCTACACTGCTGTGCTGTAGCCCTCACAGCCTTTCTCATGGTCAGCCCTGTGCTGTTGTTACAGCAGATTCCTCCAGGAAGCGGTTGCTGGTGGGATGAGAATCATTCCTCTATTTTCCTACCCTGCAGCTGCTGCTCTGGCTTTGATTTGGAGAGCCAGGAGATACAGTAATGCACCAGTACAAAGCTCCACCGAGCTCTGCCAAATGTCCTCGTAGCCCATAATTCTGCGTTCTTTGTGTCTGATATGGTTGACACATCCTCCTTCCTAAGCTTTGTTAACTCCCACCTAGGTCAGAGATCATTAAAGTATGTCAAGCCCTAAACTTTAACAAGGAAATACTACCAAAAAAGTAATTTATCTTTCGAACACTTGGACATCAAAAGTACCACCAGCCAGCAGAGACTTCAAACAGGCCATGATGAAAACCTGTTGTGTTAGTATGGGAAAGAGCTTTGAGGTAAATCACCTGGTGCTTGGGGGAGGAGAGACACCCACACTTGGGAAGATGTTCCTCAGAGGATGCCACAGCAGTTTTGCTCCCTGCACCCCACCTGCTCCTTTTTTTTTTTTTGTCTGATTTTCCTCTGAAAGTAACTTAGAGTCATTAAATGTCACCAGTTACAGACCCTGCCAACATGTTTTTGAGCATGGAAATCTGTCTGAAGACATTTTGTGTAGCAACTTTCTCCCACTTTTGTGAATTGTACTGAAGAGGTTTTTCTTGACCACTTTGTGAGAGGTTGTACTTAAACTTTATGAGAATTATAAATATACTGTATTTCTATGGCATGTTTCTACTGTGCCTGCAAAAGAAATACAGATTTTTGAAGCAAAATAAGGGGCATCCAGTAGAAATCTGTCATATTCAAACTTGTTAGCTAGTTAAATTACATGCTGGGCTGCTGCCCCCACTAGCTAGATTTAACAGGTTTTTGCTTAGTAGCAATGCTTCTGCTCTTTGTCCTATCAGGTCGAGCTATCTTATCCATTCCTATGTGTACCCTCATATCTGTTAGAGTACTTTAATAATTAGTATGTTAATCTGTGCTAGTTAATCTTTTGCTATTCAATAATAAAAAGAGTAATTTTGTTTAAATTTTGGTAGGTTAACAATCTTTAGTAGGTTAACCAAATTTAATTGGTTGCAGTGTAGCAACCTGTTTTTATATAAATGAAAAGTTACACACAGAAGCATGCATATGTGTCTGATCCTTCAGATATTCTTTCCTCAAGTACATGTCTTAAAAGTTTTGCAGTGCAGCTAGAGAACCCCTCTGAAAATTTGGTAGCTTGGCAGAAATTATTGAACTATCATTCTAGATAATCTGAAATGTTTATATTGCAGAATGCTTGAATTGTACAGCTCATCACAGTCTTCTGGCTCAGTCTGAAACATATTTAGAAACTAATAATATAATTTGAAGTTTTGGGTGAAGACAGAAGTGTAACAGACACATGATAGTATCCATTTGTTCTGACTGGAAGGTAGACTTAAAACTTTACCTCAGGAAGAACATCAGGCAGCAGAAACGTGGATGGTTTCAAAGATGGAAGCATAAATCAAAATTTCCTAATTTTTTTTCCAGTAGTTTTAAATGTCAGGAGTTGCTAACTTGCACATGGCTTTTAGAACTTTTCACTCTAATTAAAGTCATAAGGTTTTCAGGTATCACTAATTTTTATGTGGACACAAGCCTTGAGTATGCAGGGAAAGATCCATTCATAAATGTTTCATGCGTAAGCATTAAATCAGAGTCATATCAGCAGTCCAGTTCCTCCAGGGATAAAATATCTTTGTTTTGGATTATTTTTTTCTTTTAAAGTACTTTAATAACGCTTGGAAACTTGCATGTACTGTTTCACCACCAGCATCCTCTCTCTGCCTTGTTCTAATCTTACCACAGTATACTGATAATCACAGCTGCATCTTATGCATGAGGAAGTTTCGGTTTCCTGAAGATATCAACCACTAGAAAGAAAGTGGCAATGAAGCAGCCATAACAGTCTAGGTACAGGAATGAGGCAAAGTTTGTGGAGAATGGTGAGTAGTTTGAGGGGAGGGAGAACACAGACTGTGAGGAACATGGCCCCCTTGGGAGTCAAGGTGAGAGCAAAAACTGGTTTTTTGTCTTTCAAGAAATCTTTGGTTACCTGGAGATGGAAATTTCTCTTCCTCCAGAGGTACTCTTTGAATAGAAAAGCATGCGCTGCATGTATCCTCGGGAGGGGATGAGAGGCCTTGTGGTGCACCTGGCACATCTTCTCACTGCACCACTGCCATCACTCTGCTCGCACCCTCTAATGATGGTTTGTTTTCTGCAGAGCTCCAGAGGTTTGATCTGACTTCCTAGTCTGGCTTTTCCACATGACATGCTCATTTCAGTTTTTTATCTCTGTTTGGGTGCTTCATTAGCTATTCTAAGGAATTTTATGGATGGTAGAAGAAGGGACCTACAGTTGTGGGAAAAAAAATAAAAACGGTGGCATTTTGAAAATAAATTAAGTATAAAATAGAAACATCTGAAGAAAAATGTCTGATATATTTCTGCATGCATTCAAACATTTCCAGATTGATGCCAGTTTTATAGAGAATACTCTCTTAGGGGGCCCTTATTGTGGATCTAATAAGGCTTGTGGATCCTCTCTGTCCTCTTCTGCCAGCTGATTGTTGATGCAAATAAACTGTATTTTCAATGGCATGATCTAGTTTTCTCTTTTGAGCTTTTATTCTACACTATCTGCAGCACCAGAAGCACCCTCTATCCTGTGATTACATGCTGGAGAAAGCAAAACCATTTCCAATCTGTAATTACTCTTCAGTTTTCTTCGATCATTTAATCAGCAGAACCCACAAATGCAAAAGAAACGATGTAAATATTTGCATGCATAGCATGGTCAGGACATAGAGGATCTCTTATCACACTTGTAAAGTACAAGTAGAGGGAAAAAATGAGAGAGATTCAACATGGATCTCACAGAAGCTGCACATTCTGGCATGCTGTAAAATAAATGAGTGATCTTTGTGACATTTTTGGATATATGCAGGGTGATTCAGATACCTTCTGCTTGATGACTGACTTCCAAGTCCTCCATAGTCATAAAGTAGTGGCAGGGAAGGTTATTAAAAACATACAAAACTGATTGACTCTCTACAGAACTAGGCAAGTACCTAGTCATTAGTGTACAGAATGATGTTGAAATGTTATTAAATATTTTTTAAAAAGTCATTCTGGTCTTGCTAAATGACAAACTTAGTAGTAGCCTAATTTTTTAATGAATCCATTTTCAAGTAAGTTGTTCCATCAACATCCAACTATTAATTTGGAACTGAAATGAAAAACCCTACTAACATTTTGTCAGCATCCTCTCACTTCTGATATTGAGAAACATTGTTCTGAGAACAGGTGGGCAGTAGACTTGTGCAGTCTGGGATTCCTTGAGGGATGCATCCCCAATAATGCCAGCCCCTCTTGAAGATTTCCTGCATACTGGGTGGGTCGAGACAGCAGCTTTTCTTGTCTCACCATGGGCAGGATTCTCCTTTTGCCACCCAACAGCAAACCATGGGGTTTGAAAATGCTATGGAATCCTTCTGGAGGTCTGGATGTAAGAGTATGTGTGTGTGAGTGCCATTAAAAACCAACATGCCATGCAGCTGGCTCCTTAAATCTTGGTCCCGMCTCTTAAAGGATAAATTCTATACCTGCTAAAACAGAAAGAGATAAGATTTCCAAACAAATTTCTGATTTCAAAATAATGGGAAAAAGTGAAAGATCATGAGTGACTCATATTGCCTATCCAAGGAACTGTATTTCCTACTCATTGTGTAGTTGGAAAAATGTAGTATTTAACCAGTACAAAGCTCTGGCTCTGTTCAGAAGTGAAAATAGAATTTAATGTTCCAGGGTCAAATGAGGGAGTAACCCAGATAGGTTTTTTGGGCGACACAAGCTACTTTCGTTTTGCTTGTGTTCTTCAAATACACATTTTATTTGAAGAATTTAAAATTACTTTATAAAGCAACACTACCTCCATGCCAGTGCTGGGAAAAAAATTATTTCCTGCAGTCACAAAATACATCAGAAGTAGAATCTGTAGTGTAGCTAGTCATTGTGCATCTCATCTTCACCTGAAAGCACTGAGAATCTACAGAGGTCCTGTCATTAGGAAAAATATAAGTGAAATTCAAAACTGCATAGCACAATTTATATTTTTTTGATTATTAAAAAGGTTGTTTTTTTCCTTTATAAATAAGATAGAAATAAATCAAAGGTAAAAATCCCAATAAAAAGGGAGGCACACAGCTTTCCTCACTATTCAAACAGCTCAAGACACCCAATACCTTCAATCTCATTTTGAAAGGACTACTATGTTGATATTAACAAATTTATTACTTTGATTATTTTGATTGCTTACTCTGATCATATTAGAATCAACCACTGTCCAGACAACTCCTGTGATGAGGAAGTGCAATTCATATATGGCGTTGAGATACAAGGTACAAAGTATGTAGTATAAAAATTTGGTTCACATTTCTTATTTCTATGGGGAAGAATTTGTTCAATATGTGCCCCTTTAATGTTTCAATACTTGAAGTGCATTTGAAGCATACTGAGTGGCTGAGTTTCTTCAGTATGTGTGCTCTGTCCTGCATGACAGAACATAGCAATCTTTAATACATATCTTAGACACAATTTTGTATACAAATAATTAATTCTTACTGCACCCTTTGTAAATTTATCGCTTTTTTTGCCCTTCACTTTGTTGATGGAGAACTGGAAGCAGAGAAATGTGTGATGATTTCCCCCATAAAACACAAGAGTGTGTTGGTCACAGCCTGGAGATGGAACTTACAGGTCTCTGACCCTGGGCTCTTCAGCAGCACAACCTGCCCTGAGTCTCCAGACTAGCTATGCTGCAACAACAGAGACTCATGGACTAGGATAATGTTCTGAGAAGAGCTCTACAGGTTTCTGAAATGTCACCATTACCTCTGTGGGACACAAAATTTTCATGGATGACATTCTGTTCCGATACGGCAGTATGAATATATTATTGAAGAAATGGCTCAGCTGTCATTAACTAAAGAAGAAGCCAAACCCTCTGGCTGAGGAGGGTGGCTCATGCCTTGCTGCAGTGAACCCCAGCTCTGCTCTGATCTTTCACACTCACCCGTGGCTCTGAGCACAACCAGCCTTGGGCAAGGCTCCTAGGAAAACAGAGGGAACGCCTGTCGGCTGGTCTACACGCAGATTTGGGGACATGTTTATGTTGATTTAGAAAGGTCTGTAGCTCTTTGGTTTGCATCAGTGAATTTATATTATCATCATGTGGCTTTCTAACACAATGGGTGATTGTTAAGATTCTCTGTTGGAAAATAAAATATGGAACATTGGCTAGCTAAAGAATTCCTCTTGCCTGCTGTTCTTCTGTTTGCCTAAGATTGCTGCATTTTTTTGTGGAAAAGGACACACCTTTAAAATAAATCCCAGCTGGAATATTTTCACTAACCTTAAAGAAGGGAAGGGACAGGGTAGCAGCCTGGAGTTGACACTGAAACTTACAAAAGTGCAAGCTCACGTGGAGGGAAAGGCAGTTTAAGGCAATGTAAGGAAGAAGTACTTATCATTTAACGGATCTATCAGTTTCTCCCACAGGGGTCACAAAATGACTGAAAATTGCATTTCTCTTTGCCATACTTACATATTTTTGAGTAARGAGAGCTTGCAAGCTAGAACAAATGTCAAGGGTTTTTGTTTAAATAGCTAAGAAAATTGCTGCAGCTTGCTGATGATACAAAAAGCATTCCCCAGATTTCAGGGCAGGTGAAACAGCCGAACAGCAAGAATGCAATGCTGGTTTTAAAAACTGTAATAAAGCCCTGATCTTTTGGTACACTTGTTTGCATCTTCTTCATGTCATCTTGAAGTGTTCAAAGTTAGAGAGCTCTTTCCCTCCTGGTGCAGAGTGAACACAAGGCAGGGGTTCTGCGTTGGCATGATGAAGTGGCTTGACAGCCTCAAGCCAAAGATAAAGGGATGGGGAAAGGCATATGTCAATATTGCTATGATTTTCTTTGAACTTAAGAAATCAAACTGTCAAGCTGAGACAATCTAAGTGTAAAAAACCTTCAAATATCCTTCTAATTTTTCTGTCAACATTATCACCACCACCTTTGCAATCGCCAGGAAGACTGGTCTTATGTCTTTTATAAAACTGTATTACTGTACAACAACAACAAACGCACCCCAAAAATTTTTTTTTTATTCACTCAAGATTAAGCATGAGATGTCCYTGTTTAATTTTGAACATCTCCAAATCTAATGGCAATTTAAGGTCTCAGGTCTCTACTCAGCATCTTCTCCGTAAAAGCCTGCCTAGCTAGCACTTTCCTTTCTTTTTAGAATAGCAAGGATTCAAGTCTTGCCTCATCTTCAAAGTGTAACTACAGTACCTTATCTAAACACTCAGCCCTACTTTTGTCTGCATAGCTAGACTGAGCAGGCAGCTGGAAATACTGTAATATGTTTAATTTAGGAAATAAAATAGATTTCAGCTTAATTACTTTATATTTACTTTTCTTGTCAAGTTTAAATGTCAAAAGATAGAATCTTTTGGCCCAGAGCCTGACTAAGCCTTGCCTTCAAGACCTACCTGTTTCTAGAACATCAAAGATAAAAGAAGAGAAAAGGATATTCATCACATCTAAATTAATTTCTGCTTCACGGCATGTAATATAAATGTGCTGCCCTGTTACAAGGATTTTGCTTTTTGATTTTCATTACAGATATGAGCTATATGCTAGTGGCAGAGTTTTAGCTCTGTGTGTCTGTTGGAAACAGAGATTTGATATGAAAATAGATGTTTCTGGACAGAAAGTATTGTTTTAGCTTTCTGGCTCTGTAAGAACACCATATTCAAAACTGTCATAAATGAAAGGTATTTACTCTGCTTAACGTATAACATTGTGTGAATCAACACATACAGGTAACAAAGGGCAACATCAAATCACAGCCAAAATGCTGTGTCGATTTATGTCATTACCTCACTAACAACGCTGGATGGGGACACAGGTTCTTGCTTCCTGGGGACACAAGCTCTTATTTCCTGGGAACACAGGCTCCGTGCTCTCTGGGACACTGGCTCCTGTTGCCTGGGGACACAGGTTCTTGTTCCCTAGGGACACACTCCCTGCTCCCTGAGGTCACAGACTCCCTGCAGGTAGACGATGAACAACATTAGGCATAACAAATGGCATTTTTTCATACTGACATTTTTAGCATTCCCAGCTGCAAGGTCACTTTGAGCTAAACTTTTCCTTCCTCCTCCCCAAGTCCTCCAGGTTAGTTCTTTTCTCCCAATAAATGTTAAAACCTTTCTCTATGTGCAATAATACACTTATGCAGCATCAAAATAATTTTGCCTGCAGTAGGTAATTTTACATTTTTGTGCCTTTTTAAACATTTATGAGTGTTTCAAGAACAGTTTTGGATTTTGATGCCTGACTCAGCAGAAGCAGCCACAAGAGATTCCGGTGTGCATGCTGTTTACTCAAGGAACMACAGCATGTTAAATATTAAACAAAGTTAGGCAAAAGATACAGATTCAGGGGGAGCTATTGATAAAAATAGCCAAACTGCAGACAAGATACAGCGCTACAGCAGAATAAAATCTGAGGGAACTGGAGGGGTTGTGGYAATGTCAGAGCTCTGTGAACTTCTTCTGTGAGCTGCAGCACGGCTGTTTGGTAACTACTACTAATGGTGTGATGAATTTGTGTTTGAATTTGAATATTGTAATTCCAAATAGGCCCAATGTGTTAGTGTTGCAAAGTGCAGTAGAGTGTAGCTGGCTCCCCTCCCACACTTGCTGCGCTATGCTGCGTTGAATCTTTTGGGCAGAGCAGATACCTACAGAATCTCTCTTTTTGGAATCCAGGAGTGTGAACTCTTCAGCAGCTACACAGAAAATCTCTTCCTTTCAGCATGTTCCTGCAGCTAATGAATATTCACAGAGAGAACAACAAAAAAAAAAAAGACAGAAAAAGACAGGACTGACAAGTGCTGTATTTGCAACAAATAAAAAAGCCCCCACAACTTTGATTTAGTGTCACAGAAAAAATGTGCAAATTAATGCTCTGGTTTGAGATGAGAAGAAAAAGTTCAAAAAGTATTGAGATTGCTTGCTTCAGAAACTAGGCAGAATGAAACAAGTTTGCACTTGTGTCTGTGGGTCCTGCTCAGAGTCAGTTAAAATAATAGATGCCATTTTCAAATTGAAGTTCTATTTAGTAGAAAATGTTCTCTGACTTCCCCTCTTCCATAGACAACTCTTTTTTTCTATAAATAACAATACCTCTCTTGAATGTCCATTTCCTCATCTCTTTATGTTCGCACTAGACTTTGGGGGAAAGAAGATAACTTTCAGATAAAAGCATCTTCCTGACTTTTCCACCATGCTTATATCCAGAATGTAACATATTTACATTCCAAGGAAGAAAAAAAAAGCCAAGAAATATGAAGACTGATGTTTTAAAAATCAGATCAGGCAAAATCTGACAGTCCAATTGCTTTACAAGGTTGTATATCCAATGAGTCCTTCCCTTTACAAAGGCTCTATGTAGGCTCTGGGCTTGGCAGAACTTAATCTAGAGTCCCACTCTCTCATGACAGAATGCAAGTTTAGATAACTCCAGCTGTGAAGTTGTATGTTTCATAATCATAGAATCACAGAATGACCAGGGCTAGAAAGCACCTTTAAGATCCAAACTGCTGACTTGAGACCTCCAGGTAGTGCGACTTCTTTGGAGATATTTGCTGACTTCTTTGGTTATCCCTCTTCACACCTGTCCTTGCCTGTGTGGCTGATACCCATGTCCTGAAACCTTCTTTTCTGCCCTCTTCCCTTGTGACTCCCACAAGTCTGCATCTACACTGGCCTTCTCTTGCCTTTGATAATGTCCCATCTCTGTCAGACTGTGGTAACAAGTGTTCCTGTAATTTGTCAGTCCTGCACAGTCCTACCAGCACTGAGGCAGAAACAAGGGGGTTAGTTTGTCCTGCAGCAATAAATTCATTGAACTATTTCCTTGGAAGCTAGGGGACAGGAAGCAAGGAAGGAGGATGGGCTAGTGTTGGCAGGTTAAGCTTGTAGGGGGCAATTCACAGATTTGCATTTTATTTCTGAGGTTACAGTGATTCCTTCTTCATATAAACTATCAGACAGGATTAAAAAGAGAGAGGATAAATAATGCATGGTGTTATTCACTGAAAAAATATTGCTAAAATTCACTTCAAACAGCATACTCTATTATATAGTCAGATTTTCCAGACCCCTTCCATTACTGCCCATTTAAACATGTAATATTTTCCAATTAATTGTGTTGGTAGGAATTATTCATTTTAATAATTAAAGCATTTCCAGAGCTCCCTGAAGAGCGTTACCATGGAGGATTGAACCCTCTGCTGGGAACACTCACAGCATGTTAGTGTACACTGGAGGCCAGCTGCTTAATCAGTCGTGCAGGAGCATGAAATCCAATCCTGAGGAACATTAACATTGGTTGCATATAGCTGTCCTTTCTGTGGCTCTGCCAAAGTCAGATTTTTGTGGCAGCTTTTGAATTCTGGGGCTTTTGAAGCACCTTAGTGTAGGCTGCAAATCTGTGTATCTCCTGGCGTACCTTATGGTGATGGCTTCCTCAGATTTGGTTCTCTTAGACTGTTCATCAAGGACAAAGTGAAGCTTTTATGCTCCAATCATTTGCCTTGTGTCATTTCAGGAAGACTGCTAGCCCAGACTACTGACAAGTTGGTCTTTCCTCTCCTTCCACTAAGTCATGTTCTTGGCAAGAATGATAGAAATTAAGACACCTGTTCCTCATGGGTATTGAAAACCTTGTGGGGTACTCTGCGGAGGAGGGTTTGATGTGGCATCCCTGGCCAATATTCCCATTTTCCACTGCCATGCAGCGCATTGGTTGGCTACCAGCAGGCTTGTGTGGCTGTCACCTCCCACTGGAGATGGCTGATGCTCTGTGTTTGTGTGTGGGTGCATGAAATGAGACAGACAGACTGAAAAGTAGTTAGGAAAAAGAGCTACGATACAAAATTAAGTGTTGTACCATCAGAAGATCTCCAGTTCATATTGAAAGACTTCAGTTAAACTAAAAAGAACTGAACAACTAAAAAGACAAACAACTGAAGATGAGAATCACAAGGTCCATGTGTCTTTCAAATTTTATAACTCTGTTTCTGGTTTTGTTTTGCATAAATAAAGAAGGAGGATCAGAGAACCAGTTAAAATATCATGTTGTTTCAGGAAAGCATAGAAACCTGAAGGGAGTTTTGTTTTTTAGCTAAACCTAACAACCAGGAAAAAAAAAAAAGAGGCGAAGTGTCACAGAAAAGCTGTCAACAAAATAATTTAATTGTTATTACAGATCTCTTTGCACTATTTCCTTATCTACAGATAGAAAAATCAGATTAGGTAGAAATACTAATACCTCTTAAAAATATGCCAGCAGTCTAGACTGCCTACATTGTCCTAGGGAATCAATAATGCTGTGAAATATTCAAATGTTTTCTTGGTCTGATTTTTAATGCTTATTCCATACCCCTATATCCTTGGAATGCTTACAAATAAAATTTGCAGTTTGTGTTCTTCAGACTGTGATTTGAAGATATATAAATATTTATCAACTCTGGGGAAATTATCAATGGTCAAAGATAAAATATTCTGAATAATTTGTCATTGAAAGAATCCTTAAAAAAAGAGTTCTGAAACCAGCAGAATCCACTGGCAAGATCTGAGACAATTTTTCATCTTGAAAATATCAGCCTAATTACATAAAATTTGCTGAAATCTACCAAACAATCAGGGCAATTGTTTAGTAATTCCATTAATGACCAGAAACCAAACTCTCATCTGAAATTGGGATAGACTCTATTGAAAGGTTTGAAAGTTCACAACAGACAGGAAGATAATTTTCTACCTATGCACCATATATTTTAATTCACTGCAGGGTAAATGAAATTATAAAAAAATTTTCTGCTAGAAAGACCTTTTATACAAGGACAAATAAATTTAATTGGTCCTTCTTTTCTGATAGCATTTTTCTTTCCCAATTCCAATTTGGAATTGGATTAAGTGTTAACTGGTGGGATTTGGAATGCCTAAAGTTCTCCTGTTCTGTAACTGATGGCTAAGGTGCATACAGTACATAAGTGGAAGTGTGCTTGTATAATTTTTCTATCCGACAAGAGCCATTCTGCAGTCAGTACTGACATCAAACCTCACCCTTTTTCTTCTACCTAGGTGTTGGCTGACAGTGCACCACTGCAGAAAGCAAGGTAAATTAAGTCCTGGGCTGCATCCATTGGGGCATTGCTGGAGACAGAGACAGGACCATCCCAGTCTTCTCAGAGCTTGTCAGGCTGCACCTGGACTATTGCACGCAGTTCTGGGCCCCACGGATCAAGAAAGATGCAGAAAGACTGGAGAAAGTCAAAGAAAGCAATGAAGGTCAAAGTGCTGAGGAAAAGCAGAAGGACTTTTATCTCTTCTTCCTGGAGAAGAGATTGCTCATGGAGACCAYGTCCCAGGATTTTGATACTTAAAGGGGGGATACAAAGAGAATGGAAGTTTTCTTCATAAGTAGACACAAGGAGACTGCATCAGGCAAAGGTATTTGCACTGAGAGAGATTTCATATTGAGATTTCATATTCTTTTCATAAGAAAGAAACTGTTCACAGTGAGGACAACCCATCACTGGAGCAACTTCCCCAGGTATGTGGTGGAGTCTCTGTTGCTGGAGGCATTAATGCTGCTTTTGGGCAGGACAATCATAAAACTTCCTTTTCCCACAAATACTGGACCAGGTGTTCCTTTGAGGTCCTTACCAATCTGGACTGTTCTGTGATTCCACGATCACACGGAACAAGAGAAATATTAAACAGCCAGAAAATTTTATTTAGATAAACTCATGTTTTGTTTGTTTTGTATGTATCAACCCCACAACCGCCTCTAGAATATTACCTTTTCTTCGTGTCATTGCAGTTACTTGAGCGTGCAGAAATGACAATATATTTTATACTCAGCTTGGTGTCTGTGAGACACAAGACCGAGCTAGAATTATTTAACAAGCATATTCACGAAGGATAGCCAGGATATAGCTCTGGATCTGCTCTTCTGTAGCCTGAATAAGTGCACTGTGTTTCTGATCTTTTCTCCAATGCTTCTTTGCCAAAGAAGCGACAGTCCAAAACTGCGCATAAGAACTGTGTTTACCTGCATTTCAGTATCACTTGGTAACTCTTATGAAACTAAGTTTGGAAAGTGCTGGCACATAATTCTTCACGTTCTTTGTGTTCCTTAACTAATCACTGGCATTATCTGGTGAAAACAGACTGAGCTTAGTAGCACTGAATGAAGTAACAGACAGTGAAATTGGCTTAAAATAATTCTCATTTACAATTATCTGTGTTGCTAAAATGACATTGCACTCATTGATGAGAACAGAGCAAGCAACTAATGTCATTTATATATCTCAGTTTTAGGCTTGAGCACTCATTTACACAATCAATTTCCATCTTCTCAGGGACTTGACTAGTTGTGCAGCTTGTGGCGTCATTTAATATGCATTAGTTAAACTGTGATGGAATCAGAAGAAGTGAATCAAACTAGGGACAAAAATAAGCAATTGATTTATAACATTTGTAAAACATAATCCACAAAACTGTCTTATTTTTTTCCCTCTGCTTTTATTTTCTGAATACTGCAGCTTACTTCAGAGTTGCCGCTTATGACAGTACTCACTGGTGTGTCTGAACTGATGTAGCAAGGTCACAGGTACTTGGTCCTCTCTTTTCTAAGGGAGGACCTTGAAAGTAGGCCCATGACAGAGGAGTCGAGGCTGACACCACTTAGGCATCCACACATTGTTGGTAAGTGTGGTACAGGAGTACCAGCAGCTGGGTACTCAAAGCAGCTGACCAACTACAACAGAGCAATCTTCTCCTGCCCACTGCTGGAAATCAGAACAGGACACTCAACTGTTGCCTTCTTCAGAGTCTAAGGGCTTCCTCCTAATACACATCCAAGACCACTATGAATGAAATTTAAAATCAGATCCTTGTCTKTCCACTGCTAGGAGCCCCTGCAGCTGTTGCCCTAGCTGTCAGTATTCAGTCTTCTGTCACCACACCCTCTCCCTGCGCCTGTCACGACCACAATCAACTTTCTTCCCTGTTCAACATAATCTAAGCTGTCCCTGTAGCCGAGACAAGATGGATTTCAGCATGTCTTGGCTCAGAAATGAGCAGGAAAGGCTCAGTGGAAAGGCTGACAAGTTAGTAATCCTCCAGCATATACCTGATAAAATCTGTTTGCGAAATTGTTCTCAAAACTCTGAAGTTAACAAGTATACAAAGGTAGACCAGCACTCATTTCACTACCTCTGCCTTAATCCATCATAATGTGAACTACAGCCAATAAGGAATGAATTTCCAAAATATTAAGTCCACAGTACCAGTTCTGATTCCATAGGAACTCCCTGTATGTAGTGCTCCTTTTGTAAGCCCAAAGCTTGCAAATGCTTTTGGTTTATTATTAGATCCTCAGACACGTGAAGGATCAACTGTGACTTGGCTGAAAAACAGACAATAAACAAGCTTAGTGGCAAAATGTTTGACAAAACCATGCATGTCTCCACAAATATTTTGCTTATCTTAGGTTCACAACTCTTGGCCATGGGTTCCTCAGGAGTCCAGGACCCTCAAGCCTAAAAGGAGCTTCCTTGCCAATGTGCAGTCTCAGTTCCTCTTCTTGTCCCCTCACTTTCCAATATTTTTCCTTTGACAGCCAGTCCCACCATTAAACAAGTGCTCTGTACCAGGAAAGCACCTTTATTTCTCACTGCATGATCATCTCCTGGCTTGTAAGACTAGTAGTCATATCTCAAGCTTTGCCTAACTTAAAAAACTTCAAACATTATTTGGACACCACTTTTTCTTGAAACTCCACCTGTCCTGTTTCACCTCAGTGGGAGATTTTCAAGAAAAGTGTGAGTCTGCACCATCACAGCTTGCATGAATGCCATTGTGTGGGAGAAGTTAAAGATGAAATGTTTGTGTTCTGACAGAATCAAACTTAAGGACCAACTGCATCAAAGAGAATTTTATAGCAGTCCAGTAAGATACCCTCAATGCTACTGCACACTTTATTCTCTTTTTTCAATCAGAAAGTTGGCAGTGGCACCACTCATTGGCCAATAGGACAACAAATACGGGAAGTGTTTGTGCAGGAAAATGAGGAGAAGGGAGAAAATCAAGGATAATCACACTGCTTGCCAGCTCCTTGTCTCAAGCAAAAAATGTCTGACATGAATCTTGGCTGTAAAGGCTTTGAACCAGGTTGTCTGGCGCTGCCAGAACAGGTTCAAGGAGATGAGATGTTCAAGCAAGAGGTGTTGTTCATGCTGGAGAGCTGAAACACGTTTCCCTAACGCTCTTCTTGGTATCCACCCTGACAGCTAATGAGTTAATTAGAATACATGTATATATAGTCATTATTTACACCTTCCCCCAACTTTGTGGTATGGATCTGACCTGTTTCTTCTCCACTCATCTCCCACTCCACCCACCTCCAAATTGCCGCCAATCTGTGACATTTTTTGCTCATTTGTTAACAGTTGTGCAAGCTGGCCTTCCCGTGCATGGAAAAACAAAGCAGTTCATTTCCTCTCTGCATTTCTACCCCATATGAACAATATCAACATGGGGCTCTCTTGAAAAATATTACTATAGCAACTGGTCTCAGGTGTCTCTCAGCAAAAGCACTCAATGCTGTGTAAAATCTATTCAGCTCAACATATTAATACATTTGACCTCATTGCCAGTTTTGCTTCTGAGAAGAAAAAATAAGTTTGAAATTAGAGAATTCATAATGTTTCTGCTTGCCTGGAAACAAATAGTAAGACAAATATATACATAAGCAATCAAATAAGAATTAGTATCATTTACTTTCAAACTCTTACCTCAGGTGAAACATTCCACTTCAATTTTTAATGTTTGGTAATCATATTCTAGCAACCCTTTTCAAAGTTACTTTTCACTGGCAATAATTGTACAAGTTATGAAAAGGAAGACTGTGCTGTACGAATTCTTGAGCATGTTTTTCATTCTAAGTCAACTACTTAGTCTATCTCATGGTATTTAGTTACATGATTGCAATGAATGTTTCTTTGAGCACATGAGGATTAAGAAAGAGATGTTTTCAGTTTCAAATCTAATATATGACTTCGACAGGAAAAAAGCTTTCTTAACGTCATTATTGTAAAGCAGATA
>JACDOX010000213.1:529381-685185 GCA_014549065.1 Cardinalis cardinalis
GGAGAGGAGAGGAGAGGAGAGGAGAGGAGAGGAGAGGAGAGGAGAGGAGAGGAGAGGAGAAAAAAGCACTGGGAAGTGCTGTTAGTCAGGAAGAAAGTGCAGATAGAAACTGTGACTTTCATCAAACCTTTCAAATGCTACACTTAAAAGTGCAGAGAGGTGTATACATCTGCTCCAGAATAAGTTCTTGGATGGACATAGTCCTGGTATTCTGCTTTTTCAAGGCAAAATTGCCAGACTAACTTACAGATGTAGAAAGTAGTGTTTGGGTCTAACTGTATGCAGTAGTGTCTAGAATTTTCTTAAAAAGAGAGAACACTGGTTCATCTCATTTCTATGCTGTGGAAATGCACACATAGAAATCCAAATGTGTACGAATGCATGTTGCCTGCTGTGGGGTGCAAATCAGCAGTAGGTGCCTGTGGCAACCCAGGAACATCCCAGTGGGAACAGGCTGAGGAAACATTCAAGGTCTGCTGGGACAAGGAGATATTTTACAAGAATGTTATGTGAGCAGGAAATTCTGCTTCCTATTTCCAGGATGCCTAACATTTCTGGTGATCATGGTAGCCACTGGATGTTACGGCGTATGTAATAAGACACCACACAGGAGTGAGAATCTGTACCTGCTTCAGGACACCTGGAGTTCACTGCTGCACTGCTCAAGGGGTTTCTCTCAGTCCTGCATCAAACTTGACTCATGCGCTGCAGTGAAGTTGTTAGGTAAAAGTTGTGAGATGGGAGAAAAGTTTTAGATATGTAAAAAGCAGACAGAGAAAAGGAATTTCGTTTTGTTGTATAAGAGGTGACCCAGGTTACTTGACAGAAATGTTTTCCTCCTCTCCAGTTCTCAGTGATTATTTTAAATGAGGGCAGTTTACCAGTGTGTTCTGAACACGCAGAGGCTCTTGCTAAAAGGTACTTACACACAGTCTGAAGTGTTGCTTATCTAGCAGAGGGCACTGACATGGAAGCAGAGGCTGGAATGCTTCTGGCTGAATGTCACAATCAGACCAATGATGTACCCAAGGTTCTTAGAGCTTCCTGGGATCTAGAAGATTCTAAAGGTATCTAGAAAGTTAAAATAAAAATGGAGGCATTTAAGGAACTGTATGCAGTTTTGGAGAGGGACAGAAAAAAATCACAGGTCTGGGTTTACTGAGTCACCGAACTTTTTCATATTTGATAAAGGAAAATTAAATAAAGTCACATACAATGTGTGGGGGAAAAAAGACTCATTCTTATTACTGTTTCTGCTCAGGGTATTATTTTTTGTACTTGTATTTTTTACAAGTATATTCTTCAATATTTTGATACCTGTCCAAAGGCACTGTCAGGCAAACTTCAGCTTGGAGTAATGATTTTGTTCTTCTTCTACCAGCGACTTGGAATTTTTCACTGCTCCTTCACCTGTGTACAAAGGGGTGAAATGATTTCATGAGTTTGTTGATTTTGAGGGCAATAAGCAATGCCTGAAAGCAGAGCTCAGGCTGCAGGGGTGTTTTGTCTGGTAGCTCATGCCCCTCAACCTCTTAGGAAACTGCATCTTCTCCATCTCTCAGTGACACTAGAAAAGCTGAATCAAGCCTTTATTTATACAGCCATAAATAAATAAAGTGAATTGTTAAGTAACCACCAACTGTTTTATTGTAATTTGCCATTAGTGTGAGAGGTTTGCCAATTTATGCATCTAGCAAGTAATGATATCAGCGAGGAAAAGATGAAGCTCTTCTCACAGGGGAAAACTCCTATTCCCCCCAAATTCTACATGAAAGTAAACAGAGTAAAATTAATCTATAAATAAACCAAATAAACTCATATGCCACAATGCCTTTCACACCAGTTTTAATAATCATGATCCGTCTCATTCAGAGGCTGTTTTAAGAACCAGCTGGGATAATTATCACTTGGCTTTGAATCCAACATTAGTACTAGAATTAGGAAATTGATCATTTTATCCCAGGTGCCAGGTGGCAAAACTTCTTCCCTCCCCAGGTATTGCTAAACCCCTGGGGCTTACTGCAGGAGACAGCCTGAGGTGCACAGTGATTAGCCTTCCTTTGCACTCCCCAGCTCTACAGGCAGCAATGTCAGAGGGGAGATCAGCTAAAGCCAGTCATAGCAATCTGTGGCAATAACAACATGCCAGAACTCTTAAACTGCTGTGAGGGCTGATTTTTTCTCCTTCCACCTCTGCTTTTTCTGCCTCCCTGCTGTAGAAATGCACCAGCATTGCACTCTGCTGATAGACTTGAACCTTTCACATCTCCTACATCTCCTAGAATGAGGGAAAGGCAGCTGGATTCATAGCACCTCATCTGCAGAGTGTTGGCTGCCCAAATGAAGAATAAACAGGTGAATTTGGTGAGTTTCTTGTTTTATTTAAATGTGTTGAAAAGAACTAAGAGGGCTTGCTTGAAAGTTAATTTCAGATGTTGTGATTGCTCTTTCCTAAGTCTCTAGAGTGGCATGGCTAGGAAACTCTGGAAATTTACTTTAATAGCTCGCCCTGAACCTCTGAGACCAGCTGCAGGCTAGAGTAGAATGACTTCAAAGCTACAAATGCCTGAAAATATCACTCTTCTTGACTGATGCAGCATCAGGATACTAGAGACCCTGTATCAAACAGCAATTAGCTGTTTATAGATTTGTTACTCCAGAATGGGCAAACAAAATGATGAATACAGAAAGGTTTCAAATGTTCTAAAAAAATTAGCACTGTCATGGAACGGAAAAGATTAATTTCAAAACTACCACCCAGTTTAATGTAATATAACTGCATTAATTAACTCATGATGCATTTAAATAATAGGGACAAAATAAACAAAGGTTACTTTTCTCAGTTATGAAAGCATACTAGCGTTTTGACTTTTCTGTTTCAATTGCTCAATGATTAATTCTTTTACACAGAGTGTATACACAGAGTGCCAGTGTTTTGGTCTCTGTTGCCTGTAGAATTTGTCTACTTTTTCAGCAGCATTTGTTATATGGGGTAGGAAGTTGATTAAATGACAGTTGGTTTCTGCAGCCTGTTCTGATACCAATATGCAGATGCATTTCAAGGGCTGATACTTAACTGTGTTGAGAACTTTGACCAACCGGAATTGGTTTTGGATGAGCGAGATGTTTTCATCAGGGGTTTTGATTGTTATTGTTTTGGACTTCACAGTTTATTAGACTAAAGAGACAAGGTTATCAGCTGCAGTAAAACTTTTTATGTTATTTGGGTGACAAGAATGTAGAATTTTCTTGCTCTGTGAAGTGGATTTTACACAGAGCATGTCCTTCTGTGACTAAAACTGTACAAATAAATTTTCCCAAAGAAGGCTAATTTGGAAAGGTGCTCCAACTATGGTAAGTGATCTTACTGCTTTCTGAAAGATTAACTGTGAAGTGAAATGTTTTGCTTCTTCTATTTTCCACTTTGCTTTAGAGGCACTGTAAGCGAGGTAAGTGCTGAAAGATGATGTCTGACAGTAGTATTATAGGTGGGGGCAGAAGGAGCTTCTTTGGACAGAGGAGGGTTTGAGCAAGTTTAAAAATAAGCATTATAAGAAACAACCATCACAGTCCTCTGGCACAGAAAAGTGGGGACCTGCATTTTATTTTTGTGGTTTTCTGTAAACATACAAATTGATTTATTGACAGCATTAGGACCTGTCTATAGATGGCTGGAAATTATAACATTCTCATTACTGGGAGAAGGGACAGATAAAATGTAAAATGGATTCTCTGGGTCTTTTCCGCTACTATTCTGGTTTAAGAGCAGAAATATTTTGAGATGCAAAATATGCAGGTCTGTCTTGCTTGGGAGCAGCCTCAGAGGCAGAGATGCAGAGGCTGTCATACTTTAGTGCATAGCAAAGGAGATGAAGACATCCAGGAGTATTTCCCCAGCAAGTGAATAGCATGGTCAAAAGATCTCAGTGTTTCTGAAGGATTCTTAAAAATACATGCTGTTTCTGTTGTTAGCTATGCTAACTGAACTTGTATGGAGAAGATGGCTTGAGGAGAAGTTAGGACTGGCATTTTGATTGTAGTTTCTGGACCCCAAACATAGTATGTTAAAACAATATATGAAAATTATTGTAGAGCTCTTATTTTTACAATACAGTGATAGAAAAATATTTTTTCTAATCCACTCTCTTCATGCAATTATAAATGTACAAATACCCTTTGAAAATCACTAGCTTTTCATGAAGTTGTCTTGTGAAGGTCTGATATGCTTTTTATATTTTTTAATATTTCCTCTTTTAATGTAAAAAATTGCACATACTTAAGGTATCTGAACACCTGCTGATCTCAGTGTTCTCTGCAGCAATCCTGTGACTGTTTCGTCATAAATGGTGAAGGGAATACATACATGGAGTACAGTACTGCTAAAACAATAAACATAAGTTCTCTTGGGAACAAAATAATATTAAAAAAGAAGAAAAGTAAAACCCAGTGTTGTCCAATATCAGGAATTTTTCTGAATGATTAGACTACTTGCAGAAAGACAACAGTATATTTTAAAATGGCTAGAAATGTAATTTGGAAGATATAATTTATAATAGAGATTAAAGGGTTAATTGCTTGCAGGTTTTGTTTCTAGCCACTGAAAATGATAGTTTAGCTGTATGATGGCATTCTTCCCAGCTTAAATATCTTTATTACAAAAAGAGCAGGTGTAGTCACTATCTGTACTGCTGTATTTTTGATTTTTAGAGGTACTCTATATTATTAGTATGAACAATAGTGACCCTATCTTCACATACACCCTAAAACATATTGAAAATTGTAATTATTGTTTAAAGGAAGCATCTTGGAAAAGGTCCTCCTGATGGTTGTAACAATATGAGCATATGATTCAAAAACTCCTGTTGTTGCATGACATCTCTTCTCCAAGATGCTTAAGTGCCGAGGTYGGCCAGAGAGGATCAACTTGCCTAGAGTGGCTCTGGTAAAGCTTTCCTGTGACAAACACAAAAAAGAAAATGACAGGCTTTTCAGTATCATGTATCTTTTAAGTAGATTTCTGCTGCTTTGGTCTTTTGGAGTCTGTTTCTATTGGTGTCCTCCAGCTCTAGCTCTGACCAGAACTCACCAGCTCACAGAAGGTCCTTCAGAAAATCACCTAGCAAGGTACCTCAAGGAACACATTTTCAGTGCAGTCAGGCCCAAAAGCATTTGTGAATTAGACATCACAACATTTTCCATCCACAGATTTTAAATGGATGGGTGCATCCCTGAGCAGTACCAGGTGGATCATTTTCTAGACTGTGGGCAGAGCAGCCAATTTTCTTGCAGTGATTGTTAAACTCTGGCATTTTCCACACATCTGGGTATCAATCTGCTCCACTTTCTGACACTCTGCTCTGCTGCATGAAGGGTTGCCTTTCTGCCTTTGGAGTGCTCATTGCTGCTGAGGTATGTTTCATGGATCTTCAGTTCACAAGAGATCATATCTCACTGGAAAATAAGTGCTCTACCAACAAGCTGACTCACTCTCTCTGCTAGAGGAGTGATATGCCAGTGTCTGGGTCAGTGGAAGTTTGTCATGACTGAGAATCAGCTGTGGTGATGGGTGTGAGTGTGGTGTGGGAGTTGCTGGTTCTCTTGAGAAGCAGGTATGAGGTTTTCGTGGCATGCAACACCCTCTCCTCACTTTGCTATGAAGGGCATTGCTGCCTGGGAAACACTGCACTCACAAAATTACACCTGGAGTTACCTTGACTGTGCTGATCATTAATTGGTTTTGTCTGCCAATTTTATTCAGTATGAATAGCTCAGAGTCTCAAGGGAAAATGTAAAATCTTAGGAAGATTTCTGATCTGATAATCAGAAAGAGAGAAGGGAAGCAGACTTTATGTGAAGAACCTGGGTAGGTGTTTTGTCTGAAGTACAGTGAGATGCAGTTAAATTTTGGTTTTCTTTAAGTGAGACCTTTCCTTTGAAAGACCAGGTGCATAAATGGTTTGAAATACATTTTGGAGACCGAATGCTTTCTATGGAATAAATGCATATTTTCTAGATTTTTCTCATCAGCATCAAGTGAAAGGCATCCTCTAATCATAATTTTAAATAGGGTGGGTGGTCTTGTGGTAGCTGGCTACCCTATCATGATTTTAAATGTGCCATATGAACAGGATGACAGTGTCTTGTTGAAATGGAGACTGCATCCAGGCTTGAGGGTCATTCCAATACAGAGCCAATGCTTCCAGAGATGAAATTGCAATGCTTTTTCTCTCTAAATAAATTTCTAGACCAGAGTATCTTTTAATGAGTTCAAAACTAAGGGTTGAAATATGTAACGTGAATTATTCCTTTAGTTCTTCTCATATAGTTCTCCGTAATTTCTTATAGCAAAATTTTGGGGATTCCCACAAATACCAAAAAAGGTTATCACAAGATAATGAAGCTGTTGTTTAATTATGCTGCCAGACCTTTAATTTAACATTCTGGGGATGCTGTGACCTTCCTGAAGACAGGGGTTTTTGGCTGGTTATTGCAATTAGTTGCAATTGGTGTGTGAACTGTGAGCGGCTGGTCCTGAAGCCCCATCCCACTCCGGGCTGCGGGACTGAGCCGGGGAGAGCTCGGGTGTTCCTGATCCGGCTTTGCCCTCTGGTGGTACCCGCTTGAAAGATTCCCTAAGCTCGAGAGACATAAAGCCTCTGGAGACTGAGAAGATCTGGGGAAACAGCAGGTGTGTGTGATGGATACTAAAAGTACACTAAAAGAAGGAAAGGTCCTGCAGATATCAATGCTGTGGATGCCAAAGAGGATGCCAAGGAAGTCAGATCGAGGTAAGCCTAACAAGAAGGAGTTTTTCTCTGCCAAAAATGCAGTTCCTCACTGCTCTGACCAATCCTTTGATGTGACAAATACATGCACTTGAAAAATTTCCCAAGTATTGTCTTATTGAAGCTGAGCTCCTAATTATGAGGACACACCCCAAAAAGGCTGTCCTGTATCTTGTTAATGGAGAGAACTCTGGGGAATTGGGAACTTTAATGGGAGACATTCTCTTCCCAGCCTTCAGAAAGCTCTCAGTAATTCTAATGAATTTTCATAGAATTTTCATTTAACTCCAGGTGTTTCTGATGGGAGGCAGTTTTTTTATTTTTACAGCCTGGGTATTTATGTGCTGACAGTTCTCTGCATGTGTGTGAATAGAACTTCTGCTTCTCCTCTTGGAGAAAAAATACCAATTATTTATAGCCTATAAGGGAAAGAAATGCAAAATGCTTATCTGAGAATACAATTGAGATGTAAATCAGGTGTTGAACAGCAATTAGAATAAAGAACATTGTAGTTTGAGGGGAATAACTGTCTTAGGCAATATCAAAAAAAATGCAGATTTTGATGTCTAGATGCAGCTTTATTTAATGCTTTTGCTGTTTTCTTTCTACCTTAAATTAGGAAACAAGGAAATTAATGCCTTTCAGGGAAAGGATGGATTTTTTTTCTCCTGAATGAAGTTTTTTTTTAGTCTTAGGGAAAATGTTTGGAACAGTTGTTGTTATATCCACTCATATAAAAAAGCAATACAGAATCTCCCTTTTTACTATTTTCTTTAGCATTTACATGCAGAAATTACCAGTAAAAAGAGAATCAATGTACTTACAGAGGACATGCAAATGTAGGGTTAATCACTGCAATAAGTTTGTGGAAATTGCTACTAAGAAATTACTACAAATCTAGGGCATGGCACAAATGATGTATTTTGACATATTTTTTCACCACATTCTTAAACAGCCTGGTTATAGGAGACAGGTCTTGCTTGGACATTGCCCCTATCGTATCCTGTATCATGGGCTTTGAAGGAAAGAGCAGTAAAATGATCCTTCCCATCACCTATATGACCACCCTTCATATATCCCCCTTCTTTCAAAAATTTGTTTTCTCTTTTATGTTTGGACCCTGACTTTAATTATTTAGGTGTCACAAAGCACTGTGCTGGAAATGGACAACACAGTACAATTTTGTTAGTCTGGCAGTATCTCATTACCTGAAACCAAGGATGTCAAAGCACTACTAAAAATCCAAAAGCCAAAAAACTCTTCAAAGTTTTCTCAAAGGCATTTCCTTCACACAGATCAACAGTTTTTTGTTTTTACACCGGAAATTACAAGATTCTGTCTACCCAAAATGATGCTGCAACAGGATGCTCGAGGTATTTTTTACCCACGGTAGAAGAAAGAATAAATCAAAACCTGAAATATACATATTTGTCAACCCTTTCTTGTCAAACAAGATCCTTGTTGCTCTCTTCAATTTTTCTAGTATTTAGCAACAAAAGAAAAACTACTTCTCTTTTATCTCAGTGTAAAGGATCCAGATTGTTTTCAGTTCTGATTTAAGAATTCAAATTTTTGATGCTCTCTTTTAGTAAATAGGGCTTCTTCTTAACACAACCATGCCTGCAAAGCCCTGAAATGAATAATTACCAGATATAACCTGTATTACGAGAGTTAATATATTGGATAGCATCTGTAGATTTGGGAAGAATCACTTGCATGCTTTAAAATGTAAGAATTTATTACATTTTTTCTTACATTTCTTTTGGTTTCTTACCAAAATTCTGGACAAAAGCATGAATGACTTCTTCAAATAGTCTGTTCAAAACACAGCAATTTTTTTTTGTTAAGGAGAAATAAATTTGAAATGCTACTCTCTTTAAAAACATGCTTTTTCTTCTTGTTGAAGATGAATAAGCAATGTACTTCTGATTCTTCTTCTTTCTCTTAAACTTTCATGTGTTTACATGGCCATTTTTCTCCTTTAAAGGATAAAGAAACATAATGATGATTAATAACTTCATGAACATAGGCTTTCAAAACAGGCAATAATTCTGGATTTCTAAAGTTATTTGGTAAGAATAGCACATATTCTGTACTTTGGGAGCACTTGCTTTGGTAGCTGATATTTATACAATTCACTTCCCAACAAAATATAAGCTGCTTCTAATTACTCTTTGGAATCRCTTCAGTTTTCTTAGTATGTGTCTTCTAAAATTGTATTAACAGTGGAGAGATTCGTGGATACTTAAAAGAAATACTGTCCATGTTTAGTGTAGAGCATCTAAAACCAGGTGAAAAGGCTGAGAAATGGGTAAATGAGACAGAGTAGGAAGAAAATTTGGAGAGATGAAATAAAGAATTGAAATTAAAGTTGGTGCTAGGATGTTTACATTTTGGTATGTGTGCGTTTGGAGGGGTTCAAAAATTAAAATATGGTGAAAATTGTGGATGAGGCAAATGATTTATGACCAACACTTGAGTGGGTGTGGGCAGGATGGTGAGGAGGAGAGAAAATCAGGACAAATACTGAGACCTGCAAGACCCAGACAAACAGTTTGGTAACTGGGATTTGGTTTGGAAAGCCAAGCTCATTTTCTCCACTGAGAATACCTACACCCTTCTATCTGTAAAATCCCTTGCCATTTTCTTTAGCCCTGTTCTTTTTCCAGTTCTGCAGGTTACAGTACAAAACAGTGTAGGAACAGTAAATTCCCCAGTAAGATCACTTAAGCTTCACAATCATTTCCACATCATAGTTTAAGACATCATCCTGCATATTTTACCAAAGTATCCAAACAAAGAATTCTCACAGTTCCCTGCTATTGAAAAACATTTGCGGAAGACTTGAGAAGAATCTTATAGCTCAGCTGTTTAATCACAAACAATTGTAAATGTAGTACGGGTTGGCATTTATACAGCATGTAATGGAAATCTTCCTTCTCAGAGAATCTGATTTAAACTGTTGTCAGCTTCCTAAATATCCTAATAGGTGTAAAATTTTGTCCTCATATGGTTCTTATTTTGTGCAGCTTTCCAGTTTATACCCTACCCCTAATAAAGGGTATTAAAAAATCTTATCTTGAAGGACTATCAATGAACCTTTGGCTTCAGGATACTTTTGCTGATTTGAAATTTCAGAAATTCAAAATAGGCACATGAGCATCCGGGAAAAGACTTAGGAGTGTTATAAGCAGTTGATAGTAATAGTTTAGCTGAATTCCAGTTTGAGATGGCTTCAATCCTACATAAAACTACATGGATGATAAACTTGAGAACATTATTTACAGTTCTGGGATAAAATATCTTCTCCTTTTTTTCCTATACAGAAAGGCTGACACAGAACTCAGTCACACTAACTAACTTAAATACTGTAAACTGTTTATATTTTTTAATTTTTAATTTTTTTTAATTTTACTTTTCATGCTGTTATTACGCTCTTAAAGCCAACACTTTCCATTTGAAACCAAAGAGCAGTAGAACAGACTAGATTTTTATTTTTTGTCACTTTGGAGCAGGGACAAAATTGTAACTGAGGAATTCTGTAACCAAGAAGTGGATAAATAAATTTGGAGGTATGTGAAACTGCTCACCTGGCTGTTCTGGCTACATTGCCAGATTGCTTCCTGGTCTGAATCTCTCCAAGTTCACTTTCATGCCAAAGCAGATTAAGAGCTGTGTTACAGACACCCAAGGCCCCAGCAGGTCTCCTTTAGTTATTCTCCACAGTTGTTCTCACACAGACTTGCCTGATTAGAGCCTTCCCAACATACACCATTTCTGAGCAAAATTTCTTAAGGGGTATGATCACTAGAGAAGGGGTTGATTTGCTCAACACCATGTTTAGAGTATTTACTCATGTTTAGAGTATTTACTCTGCCCAGGCTAACATGTTTTGAATACCTGCTGTAACCCCTGGGAGAGCTCTGCTTGATGATCAGGAAACTGATCTGAGCAGGGGGCAAATCCTTTCAGAGTGCGTAGAGTTGGCTTTATAGGATGTCCACAGGTGGGCTTACTTCCTACTAGAGTGGTTTTTTTAAAGATCCCTGTGCTTTTCTGGGTGATGCTTTATTCACAATTCCATTGCTCTCTGCCTCCTTATAGAGGTGCACATTGTTTTTTTCATGTTCTCTTTAATATCCTGGTAAAACCTGTTTCAGAATCAGGGAATGGAATTTGCCTCTAAAGCAGAACATGCTCAGTGAAGCAAAGCTGGCTGCTCCAAATACAGGTGCCATGAAGTATCTTCACCTTACTTGTGATAAACTAAAAGCCTATCAGACACAATACTGCTCTTAGCTTCGAAAACCCTTGTCACAGAGGGTATGGCATACATTCTGATTTAGACACTAAAATTGATTTTGGATATTAAGCTTTTTGTGACTCATTAACCTGTTAGTCTATTGCATCTGGAATTTTTCTAAGTTTCAAAAAGCTGAGCTATTTCCTCTCCAGGTACAATGAAAATCTAAAAATAATAATTTTTTAAGTTTGCAACTTCTGGGAAAAGATAATTGGTTTTATTAATGTTAAAGATTCTGTGAAGTACATCAAATTGTGATGTAATATTAATGCATAATGATGTGAGCATAGCTGTTAGGCTACAAAGTAGGCAGATGCTGGAATAACACTTGAATCTCCTAGGAATGGGGTAAAATCTAGTAATCAAAACACAAGATGAAAAATAAGCATATGGAGAGGCAACACATTATCCACTACTCTATGCTTTAATTAGAGCTAACTATTCAAAGTGGGATGTTTCAGCTGTGGTCTCATAACTCTACATCATAATAATAAATAATCGTGGACAAATTAAATTTCCCATTTTCTATGGCAGCATGTTCTGTGATTTAAACTGTAAGCACCTAATTAATTGTATGTAAGTATAACACAATAAAATGAAGTGAAATTCTGCTAAGAGAATTTTTTTTCTTCCATTGGGATTTTCTTTTATAGCTTCTACAATGATTGCAATTGTAAATAATGGCAAGAGAGTTTGCTTAACTCTGTCCTTTAAATATAAGAGGGAGAGACTTCAGATCTTCATGTAATTTTCTGTGAAATTTGGATAAGATTTTTAAAATTTTAGTCAGAAGCACTCCGTCTCCATGCTGAAGAATGGTCTTGCAGGCAGATGGTTTTCCAACTTGTGTCACCAAATAAAGTCTGGCTAAAAGAAGTTCCATATAAGCTCAATTTATGTTGGCTGATGGAACACAGAGTACTTGCAGCTTTCCTAGCATGTGTGGGTTTTGGGTTAGTTTTTTTTTTTCAAATCAGAAATTTAGACATTTTCAAAACTGAGCATTTGGGAAATGAAGTTTTCTTTCAAATTGACACTGAGCATGTAATATATATTTCATGCTTTCTGCCCTCCTGCTGATGAATAACAGAATGTAGTTGAGAAGTTGTGTTTCTTTTAGCTTTACAACAAATGTGTCCTTCAAAAGTGTTTACATATCTTTCATTCTATCTGTTAAGCTTGCCTGTAACCTTTGTATTTGGGTGAGGCTTTTTCCCTCCTTTTCTCCTTTTGGTCTTCCAATAGACAGCAGTAAGTTTGCCAACAGTGGTTAAGAGAGCAATGTTACTGCTGCTTTTGGAGAGCCCAGGTGGGACCAACAATCTTGCAACAGTAATCAAATTTTCCTATTTCTGACATCTTAATAGCAGAATGAAGCAGCAGGTTCTTTGACATCATTTTTTGACATCAGAAATGGAGAAAAGTGAAAATGTTTGAAATTATAGAAGCAGATGTTAAGGGGAAAGGTCCTCTCTTCCATCTTCCTCACTACTCCCACCTGAATACAAGGAAGTCTTCAACTCTCAATCCAAAGCACATTGTGTTTTACATGGGTTGTTGAATCAGGGTTAGTGCATGAACACAGCTTGCTGGTTGATTCCTAGGAGCAGAGAGGATGTGAGTATCACAGAAACAGCAATCCTACAGAGGATGGAGGGAGTTCAGAGTATCAGTGGATTCATCTACAAGTTTATACACCTGTAGAACTTGAGGTAGATAGGAGTTTATACAGAGGCATCTGTTTCATTAGCTATTATGATAATCAGTACTAGTTTAATATTACATAATTATAGGTTGTTTTGAAATCACCAAAGAACTCTTATATCACTATATGTCATCTCTAAGATTGTTAAATATACTACAAAAAATATTATTTCCCAGGTGGTGGTTGTTGGAGGTTGGGAATACTAATTGCTACCATTAAGGCAGAGGTAGAAATTAAGTTAAAGTGCACTTTCCTAACTGAGCTACATGCTCTTATTGGGAGAAGTTTTCAGCCTGGAAGTGCTCATTCACCACCCTCAGTGAGAGAGCTGCCTCATCCTTTTGCAGCAGGTCTTGAGGAGGGCCGCAAAAWTGACTGAAAGAATGGAGCATCTCTCCTGTGAGGAAAAGCTGAGGAAACTGGGATTGTTCAGCTGGGGGAAAAGAGAGTGCAGGGGAGACATTATTGTGGCCTTCAGGTATTTTTAGGGGGCCTTTAAGGAGAATGGGAACAAATGTTTCACCAGGGCTTGTTGGACTGGGACAAGGGGAAATGTTTTTTACCTAAAAAGAAAGTTAAATTGGACCATTATAAGGAGGAAGTTTTCTACAACAAGGGTGGTGAAACACTGGCACTTGTTGCCTAGAGAGGTGGTGAGTGCCGTATCCCTGGAAACTCTCAAGATCGGTCGAACAAGGCTCTGAACAACCTGATCTACTTAAAGATGTTCCTGCTAATTGGAGGGGCCTTGGGCTAGAATAAAAGGCTTTTCAAGGCCCCTTCCAACCCGAAGTATTTTATGATTCTGTGGCCCACCAGCTAAGAGCACCGGAGTAGCAGAGCATCACCTTGTCACCCTTCACCTTGATGGAGGCAACAGGACTGAGCAGAAAAGTCRTAACAGACAGCTTCACACTTTCAGACAATAGACCTGGCTTTAATCATTCTCTCTCTGGGGGATCCAAACATTTGAGGTACCTCCAACTAAGGGAAGCTTGGTTCTGCCTTGCTGCAATTTCRTACACTCAGTTGGAAATGAGAAGACAAAAGGCAGTGGGGGCACTACCTGTCCTCCTCTCCCTTCCCTTCTTTGCTCTTTGGAGTCCAAACTTTGTAGAAGAAGAAGTGGAGAACAGCAAATAGTTGAAGGAATAGTTGTCACATACCTTTCTGTAAACTCTGGGTATTCTCAGGAACCTCTTGTTAAAAAAAAAAAAGTATGAAATCAGTTAATTATAATCCCAGGACTATGTAGGCCAAGTTCTAAAAAGTGTCCAGTAGCTAATGACCCTTTTGTCAAATGTCATGTTGTTTACTTCTGTCATACTTAGGTTGTGCAGGCTCCCTGCTCCTGGACTTGTTAGGATGATATATCATTAATGTAACTCCTTTTATGCTTCTATTTCTTTCTTTTGAATACTGACTATTTGCCGCTGATTGGAAGTAACAGGGATACATATTTACATTTCCACTGATACTTATTTCCTGCATCATTATTCTGTTTGCTAGCAACAGTTCTTTTTGCTTTTTAATGATCTGACTCATTGTTTATTTTCCATGCACCTTTGCTTAGGAAAAAAACTTTTTAGGTCTTCCTTACTTAGGAATAAACATTGTGGTCTTAGGAAGGAACATATGCTGTAGCATTTCTTAGATCCAATATCTCTTGTAACTTCCCACACAGTTTAACCTGCTCATCAAAATAGTGAATTACCAGAGTTCCCTCTACTTTTTCCAGAAGAGATGAGSAGAGAGAGAAAGAGTGTCCTCTGGCATGGAGAAAGGGAAGAACTCGGGCCTAGGAAAGCAGACCTCAGGTTGACAGAGGTTTCCATTTACTTTCATACTTTAGGAATCACAGAGACAATCATTGCAATAACATAATTGGCTTATCCAAGCCCACAAAGGTTGGTGTGGCCTTCTAGAATAACCTGTCCTGCTGACACTATAACACAGCACTGAAGCTCAAAATACCTGTCTACATGCACCACACATCATGGCCCTCCAAGCCAGAGAGCAGATTCTGTCCTTTGTGCCTCCATAACTGCTGTCAGGCATCTGAGCCGTGTTACTTGCCAGCCCATTTGTGCTTACAGGCAATAGAGTGTGTCCTTTGTGGGCTTAGCCCACATTAAGAGGGTAAAGATGAATCAAATTGATGAACACTTACCACATCCTCTAGCTGAAAATACAGGCACTCAGGACAAGCCAGCTTCATGAACCAAGGGTAAGAAACCACAGGCTGAAATTCAGCCTAAGAATATGCCCCAAGGATGCAAACTGGAACCTGTTTTCTTGATTTCCTTTCACAGTGAATTCTGGTTTCTGTTGCAGTCACTTTTGAAAGATATGGAATCACTAAAATCCTGTTTAAAAACAAAAGCAGTGGACTTCTCCCATGTAAACATATTGGCATATTGCATCCTTCTACTCTCCTACAAGTAATGCTTTTGCTGTTCTCTATTATTTAGTATACTAAAATAATAATGTTGCCTTTTTGCCCAAAGTCATTAGCCATGACTCTCCTCCTTTATCTAGTGTATCACTGTTAATGGCCAGTTAATTTTATCCTTCCCTTCTTCTCTGTGTTCTGAGTGAAAGGAAATCACAGCCCTGTAGAGGGTGTGTGTCATAATGTGCCAGACTGTTATTTCCACTGTCATTTAATTCTCGTGCCCTTCTAATGCTCTTTTAAGCTAGCTTTTGCATCAGATTCACCTACAACTGCAATTTTTTACCCTGTTACAACAAACATCTTTTAAACTCTTTGCTACATTCTTTTGCTCCTACACTAACGGTTGAAGTAGTCACATTTGCCCTGCATTTAGAGTTAAGTGACCAGCTGCACAATTTTCATTTTGGTCTTTCATGAGTTTTAAGATAGGCCTTACTGTATGCCTGAGATTAATCTGTGCTGTAGGTCAAGAAAATATGATTGTATGTAGTTGCTATGATAAGGATCTTACTGATGAAAAGGAACTGGGGAGGGTGGGGGAGGAGAGGTCATACCAACTCAGAGCTCATCTGTTTGGATGAATGGGCTCTTCAGGTTTGAATTTGCTCAGATACTTCAATTATCTTAGTTCTTTGTATTCTAATCAATTTTAATATCATGAGACAAGTGAACCTGTATTTTGCAATATACTTATCTTTTATGTCTACGAGGTAAAATTATCTTTTTAAACTCAGTACATCTTCTGCTCAGTTAGCCCTGATATATCTTTTTTAGCCTTTTTTTTTCTGAAACATACTTGCTGGTGAGTCTTATGCACAAACATGAGGAAAAAAGTTTACCTGAAGGCTGTTAAATATTCGATGCCTTTAATATGGAAAGATAAACTTTAAAAACAACTGGTTTGGAAAGGGACCAGCTGAAAGAGATTCATCCATATGAATGCTGATCCAGGTGTAAACGTCCCCTACAGGATATGACCCAAAGAATGCAGGCAACAGTCTGCAACTTCTGTGAGAAATATTTCTCTCAACCAGGAAGTATCAAAGCAGACTGAGTGGATATTTTTTCCTTAAAAATGGACTGTGGCAACCGGCACTCTCATAATGTATTTTCCTTTCAATGCTAAGGGAGTTTCTCAGATAAATTTAGTGATGCTGAGGTTCTTGGTCACTGTAAGTTGTACTTAGTCATATTTAGTCATGCTAAGATGGTATTTTGCCTTTGTGTTCCTTGGAGGGTAAAGGCTCTTAGTTACTGTCAAGAAGGGTTGCTGTCTTCCAGCTTCTAAACCTGGATGAGAGGTATGGAGAACACTGATGACATGTTACTTTCCTCTTTAAATCAAGAATCAATGAGATTTATTTAATTCACTTTTTGTTTTAGGCCTTGCAAGTAATGACAGATGACTAGAGCACAGAATTAAGTATAAAAAAGAATGGGGCATACAAAGATGAAATTGAGATTTTTTTGCTCTGTGTGTAAAACAGTATATGAAAAAAGAATTAAACAACAACAACAAAAAAATACTGGAACTGTGCTGAATGATTCCAAATGAGAAGTGTGTTAAATTAGAGTAGCTCAGTCAGTGCAAAACAATTCCCATGTTGACTATTATTTAAGCCTGGCCTAAACAGTTCTCCATCTGAGGCCCATTCTCACCATCCTAGTGTATGCCCCTTGCTGATGTCAGTCAGACTCTGTGCTGTCACTAGAGGCTTTAACTTCACCCACGCCCTGACATAGAAGTGAATGTCTTGCAGCAGAGAATCTTCCTGTAGGCACAGCAAGATGAGACAAGAGGAGAGCTGAGGCATAGAGTCTCACTAATTGTTTTTGTGGACAGCATGTTCTATGTCATTTCACAATAAGTCCCAGAGCTTTTAAGCAATAAAATAGATCTCTGTAACGACTTACTTTCCAGAGATACAAATTGGGGTGGGGGTGGGGGGATGTCCTTCTCTTTGCTTCAGCAGGAGATTGCAGGAACCATCTCCTTTATTAAACTTACTGAACTTACTGAAAGCAGAATCTGTGAGTTATTCCAACAAAAAACCCACAATATGGTGCCCTCTACTGAGGCATTTCACCTCTGAAGAGTTTTTGGGAAAGCTGTGGGACGTTTTCATGTTTACCAGGGCTAGCTGTTAATTGTAGCAGCTCCACTGCTTCATTTGGMACCAGTTAACAGGCTCAGCAGAAGAAACACAGCACAAGTCATCAGAGCTGGATTATTTTCATCACTTGGTTTTCAGCTGTGAGCCTAAAAATGCCAATATGTATGCAATTTTTGTTTCATTAAGTTCTTTTAATCATGTTTTCCTTTCTCCTTCTACAGCTGTAGGAAGGATAATCTCAGAAGCATTAAAAATAAGCAGATGGGATTCTAACAGGAATTGATCTGTGTAAACATAAAGGAAAATCACAATGTATTAGTTGTGTGAGTCTCTGCATGGGTGATTATTCTATACAGAACATCTCATCTCCTGTTTTCCTTTTGCGTGTCTATCTTACTTTTTTTTTCCTTTTTGGACTGAAGTCAGTAAACTGTCTTCCTCATGCTTTATTGCTAAAGTTAATTTTCTCCTAAATTAACAAATATAAATAAAAAGAGTGTTTGTTGAAGAAGAAGGAAGACCACAACCATCTTGAAATTATTAAAAAAGCTCTTAAATTCAATTTTTAAACTCCTGTGACTGGCTGGTGTTTCTCCCCCACATACCTCTGTGCACTGAATATCTGTATAGGACATCAGGACATTTGTCAGTTTTGAAATATCTTTGCCTGCACATCAAACATGGGCTCAGATGCATTCTGGTATGTATCAAGTTCTCCAGTACTGTCCGGAACAGAGAAACCTCCCATAACATCTGATTACAGAAGGCTTAAATTTCCTATATTTTTTGCATGTCTTTCAATTCCAACCAAATTTACATTATTTTTGAAAGAGTTCTGTACTAAGTCACCCTCAACTACTACCAAAAAACATGCTGACTACAGAGTTTTTTGCATTACTCTTTCAGCATTATAAAGTGTGGCGGAAGTTTTGCAGTCTGCATGAATGGAGTACCTTAATGTTCAACATAGCCACACTTTTAATGTTGCTTCTTGTGAAATGGCAGATTTGATTCTTGTTTATTTTACTGAAGAATGTACTCCTTTTTTCCACTCCCTCTCCTTTTTAAACTCTAGTTTAACTCTTCACATGTTTCTAAGAATAATCTCTTAAAAACTCTTTCCTTCTTCAAAACATGATCATAAATAAGGATTTTGGTGTAAACAGTTTAGATTTTTTTTTAACTTACAATATGTAGTGGAAGACATTAAATTAAGAAAATATCACTAGACTGTGGTTTTTACAGTAAACAAAATATGCAGTACTTTCTACATTGGCAAAGAACTTAGGAAGCATGTTTTCAAATAAATCTAGGACAAATTCTCCTGAACTTTAGTCTAGAAGCATGTCAAAAGTTGTTGATTTATTACTATGATATGTCTAAATTAGATTTAAAAATTATTATTTCTGGAAGTTAAATATGAATCCTCTTTTGTGCATATTCTTTAAACAGTTTGAGATTTCTGGATACTGAGTCTGTTGCAACAACAGAACCAGTAGGCATAAGACCAATTCATTTGAATGACTTTCTTTTCCTTAAGTATACAGAAAAAAATGTGTCCACAATAGGTAACTTAGGTTTTTGTGTGTTTGGTGGTTTTCTTTACCTTCTGAGAACTTCAGCAGGTCCTCAGATCAACATACTAATTTTTTTATGCAGACTGATGGGGATCAGAAGAGGTCAGACTAAATTATTTGCTTTGCATGCCACCATTACTTCCCAAAACTGCTCAGCTACAGAGTCAAATAGATGTTATTCATAACAAGAGCAGGTGGCTAATTAAAAAAATACTGTAGAAGGTGTTAGGAAGTTATGCAAATCAGTGTTAATTTTTTTGCCTGGTGTCAAATAAAAGCATAATTGTATTTGTAAATTTTTATTTGTATAGGGCAGAATCATTCAGTAAAACTAAAAGCAGCTTTATCACCTCTGATTAATGGATTTTCAAAAACAACTTCTGTTATATGGATTCCGATGTCAGTGCAATCTGGCATGGCTTAATCATGGCTTAGCCACAAGCCTCTGTATTTTGGCAGGAGATTGCAGGAGTCAATCTCAATATTTCCCCCAGTCTCTATAATTGCCATGGAGTGGTGTACTGGCCATGCTCTGGACATGCAGGGCAATGACACTACCATCAGTGCAGAGTTAACCATCAGTTCCTTTGATTTTCACTTTTATCTCTTGAGAAGTATGTACACAATCACTTTGAAATGAATAATTTCAGAAACACCAAATATCCCTTAAAGAACAAGTACCCACTTCCCTTCCCTTTTTTATGGGATGGGAATTCTGGGGGGTGCAAGACCCCTTGAAGTCTGATAAAACATCTCTTTCCTCACTCCTCTGCACCATGTATTTATGACAGCTCCTGCCTGGCATACCACTCTTCCCCTTGCCTCATGCAAAATTCTTTTGGCTTGTCTTCTTTTTTCATGTGGTTTATCTTCCTCTCTTTCATCTCCCCATCTTCTCCCTCATGGCCCCAAGCTCTCTATTTTCTTAATAAACTAAGCTAAAATAGTACTGTCTCCCCGAATTCTGTCACACACCCTCCACCAACTCCCTCCCTTCTTATTTCAGTAAATATAAGATTAGACCTAAAAGAAGTCAGCCTCASTGCAATCCCCTTAAATCCCCTTAAATGATCTCTTTATAACATCTGAATGTTTAAAACAACGTCTCCTAAGATGCTGCTGGTGCTGGGATATTTTTTTTTAAAAACAGTAACCTAATTAATGAATTTTGTATTCTGCTTTTTGTGTTCTGGCACACTCTGGAAGAAAACTCTCACAGTGTACATTGAAATCTCCATACCTGTAAAACAATGAATTGCTCCTTTTGTCCCACCCTCTACCAGAAGCTCTTGTTCCTGTTTCATCTTATGTACATTGAACCAGATCCTTACATTCATATGGACTGCTCATTTTAAACATTAAATTCCTTGGCTGAGTGATGTAAGTTTTAGCAAAAATTAAAGATTACAATACTTGTAGACTTTGAAGTAGAGGACTATGGCACAGATTCTGTCTTCTCTGTCTTTTTTCCTTCCAGCCCAGGTCACCAAGAGGCTACAGAGAATTTTACTCCAAGCCCTTTTTTCTGCCTTTCAAACAATCTCCAGTATCCATGCATACATGCTGCAGGAAAAGTAGTACGAGATAACACAGCATGAAATATTTTGGATAGAAAATATGATACTTGTTTATGAAATTTTTAGGCAAGCTTGTTTTATGTATTCATACTTTTTCTCTCGTGCTCTCCATGCACTCACTCTTTTACACACACACACACACACACACACACACACACACACACACACACACACACAAAAGCACGTACTTGCAAGCACCAAGAAGCGTGTGGTCCAAGGGGACATGCAGGTATTTCCATCCGAACCTACTGCATTCATACACCAACTTTAATATTTCTTTTAAAAATCTACAGCATCAAATAGCAAAGTATTTGGGGCAAAAACAAAGGTCTGGAAAAGTTTGCTTTTTTTCTTTCTACTGTACAGACTATGTCATAAGAAGAGGTGAAAAAGTGAATCACCTGTATTTTAATATAACATATATCTCTGCTCTAAGATCACAGTGACTGTCACTTCAGTAGAAATGAAGGCCAGACAACAGCAAACATTCTCTTCTTAATATAACTCATCAGTCTTTTTGAGTACGTGATCATATTAAAAGACACAGAAGTCCCAAATATGGGAGAGAATTAAGCTGCTAAAAGAACATGAATACCATGGTAACTATTATTTTCAGAATTCACAAGTTACAATTGGAGTTAAAAAGATATCTGTCACTAATTATGGAAGATACTTTGTATAGGCTAATGAAATAAAGTCCAGGAAGTCAATTTTTTTTTTTTAACTCAGTCATCATAAGATTTCAGTCTTTATGCTTAAGACTAAAAATAACTTTTTATTTTTAACTGCATTGAAAGACCAACAACTTTTTCTTCAGTGTAACATTTACTGGTTTAAGGCTTATAGATAGATCATTAACTAGAAACAGCCCCAATACGCTCTTTCTTGGCTTTGAAGAGTGCATAAAATAATGCTTTTTTCTAGTCATTATGTAAATTCCCCCAAAGTGCTATAATCAAAGGAATGAATACAATAGAGTAATGTTAGTGGATTTATTTTGCAGAAGTTTGCAAAGGTTCAAATGCTAATCAACTTAAATATGTATATAGCTCCAGAGGTAAACTTACTCATGCAGAGCAAGTAATTATTGTATTCAGGGTTTGTATCTAATAACACTTTTACTGAATGCAATGTATAAGATCAATCTTCTCATCTGAAACACTGGTGATATGAAAATCAAACGTTTAATAGCTGGCACATTAGTACTCCATGTAGCAGTGCTTGCATATTCAGCAGTACTTCATGAAGCTTTAATAAAAATCACTAGCAGTTCTATTGGTTTTGAAGTTCAGTATGGGTCCCAGTGCTTTTTTGGGCTAAGATCTTCATTTTATTTGAAAGAAAATGTTAAAATGATCAACTCAATAAAAGCCAAAATCTTTATGTATGTGAATAATAATTGAACTGTTAAACTCCCATCTGCCAGGTGTCAGAAGTAAGAATTACATTAAAGGATTGTGAAATTTCTCTTATATAGATTTAACAGCTAATGGTGGCTCGTTCATGTCATGTTCAGGACTTCTCTTCTGCAAAGAATGGTGCTTGGCAGCCATTTGAATCAGTTCTGAGGTCACTGCCATTCCAGTTTGGCAGTAAGCCTGGCAGAATGTCTAGGAGAATGAAGGCACACCTACAGTGATGGATAAAGATTATGATGCGGTTATCCACAAAGGGGAATTAATAACTTTCCTGGGAGAGATAGACCAGTTCTATCTATGAGAAGAATACACACCTCATTCAAACATGGGAACTCTCGGTATTGGAAGGTTTTCTGTGGGAAAGGGCATTGAGGCGGCCCTCATTAGGAATTCTGTTTTAGACCTAAAGAAAAGTGAGGAAAAAAATTGCTTAGGTTTACCTTCAGGATTTTCAGAACTTTTGAACTGAATATCTGTACTTCTTCCTTAAAAAATTGAAAGTGTGTTGCAGGGGCCAGGGAACTTCTGTGCACTGTACAGGAAAATCAGAAAAAATAGTCAAAATGTACTATCCCTCTCTCTTTTCCTTAAAGCTTTACTTCCTTACTACACAATTTTTTAGGAATTGTGTAGTGCTCTGCTATTCAAGCATTTGTATGACAGATTTCTACAGGGGGAACAGAACAGTGAACCACTTATGATTTGAGGCATTGATAGCCTGAAAGGGAAATGGAAATGCAAAATCAGAGAAAGGACCCAACATCGAAGAGACTAACTTGGCACCTCTTCTGTTCCCCTTGGCATTTAGTGTTTTATCCTTGACAGCCAACTATATAGTCATCAAAGATCTCTTATCCACAATTTGATTCACAATTAATTCAGCAATCCAAAGTTATCACAGAGTGGAGTTCAGCATTACCACCCATTTAGGCTAGTGTGTCCCAAAGCTTTGCATATCTTAGCAAAAATATAATTACAAGTGTGGGGTACAAAAGCAAGAGAAATAAATTTGCACAAATACATCTTAGTTTGCTATAATTTTTTTTAATTGAGAGGAATTAATTCAAAGATAGAGTGTAAGAAAGAAAGCGACTCCTCACAGTTGCAGATTTTTTCCCATGTTGGTCATATGGCAAACTAATATACCTGAGGTTTTTAGGCAACAATATGGGGTGACTAATTTATGTGCTGAAGAAATGCACTCACTTTTCAAATACTGTACTGGGTTTTCAAAGCCAAGGAATTGTACTAATATTAATCTCAGTATTTTGCCTTGGTGACTGAAGGATTAAATACTGTGGACTTGTACTTGCACAAACTTGTTGTTTAAGGCTAGGATGATCATTCAGCTGGCTGGTGAAAGTATGATTTATTATAATTACTGTATAAAGAGAAACTGTAGTTTTTAAAGAAAGAGTCATTTTTAAAAACTGTAACTCTCCTTATTCTCTTGAAGTTTAATATTGGTGAATAAAAACTACTGAAATTTGTGTCTAATCATTTGGCCCAACCTATGATGCAGACCAGTGTAATCTTTGAGGGGCCTTCCAACTCAAATAATTCTGTGATTTGATGACTTGCTATATTGACTTCTTTACTTGTCTCCATTAATTGACATTTGCATATTTTAAACAAAATGACAAATATTGCGAAGATGCCAGGATGTACCTTGATAGTTTGTCTTAGGCATGAGGCCTAAGAGTAACATTGCTTCCATACATGTCTGAACTCTAAAGGCCCCTCGCCTGAAGGCAGAATGAGCGCGTCTGTGATGGTACAAAAATTGTTCACTTCTTGAGTTACAAGCAGGTTTCATGGTCTAAGCATAAATAYATTATGTCATCAAATGCTGTATTACTAAGTATCAAATGTGTCTTGAAATTAATATTTAGTTTAATGTCTATGTAAAAATAGGCTAAAATCCAAGCTGAGCTGTTCTTTGTTTTGTTCTGAATTTGTTGCCTGTTTTTTTGCATAATGAATGACAGCCCCAGAAAAAAATAGTGTGGAGTATTTGCTCAYGATGTCTGCTCACTTTCTAAGGTATTGCAAATGTTTCTCACAATGTTGTAGTGGAGACTGTGAACTTTTGATTTGAACAGATGGGAGAAAGAAAAACTGAGTGTAATTGAAACCTAAATGTTGTAAGTTGATCTTGCCGTCTCTGCTCAAAATGACTTCCCTATGTAGAGAGAGTTCAGCTTGAATAAACACCACACTAAAGGCCTCTAAGAAACCATAAAAATTTTCCCACTGTTTGTCCTTTCATGCTTCAATGAGGTGATCAGGCATAATTTAGAAAAAGAAGTTATTAATCACCAATGTTCTATATGGCTTTTACCAGTGGTGACCCAGAAAACAATCTATCTGTTCCCAGTGTCAAGGGTGCCTAAACACTGCAAGGAAAGAATGATCAAGTGGCTAAGACATTAGACACACTTTAAAAAAATAGGCATTAATAATACCAGATTCAGTTTTAAAGTTACTGTGACACACCAGAGGTCACTTCAATGTTATTTTCCAGACATAAATTGGCAACAGTGCTTTTCTATTTAGTCCATTATCCTACGATGATCACTCAGATAAATATAAAAATACAAAGTTCATTTTCTAGTGATCTGGTAGCAAAAAGTTCTACCTCCACATCATTCACATAGAAAAAAATAGGCTCAAAAAAACCAACACTTTTCTTCCGATGTTTGGTCTGTTTGTAGCAAGAAGTTTATTCCTTTTTAGTTTATAACTTTTTTTTCTGTGAATGATACAAACAATACTTAATTTAAAAGGTTTCACCTATAACCTTCAAAACGCAGAGACTGCTCTTGATTTTGTGCTTTAGAAAATGAATTGTACTGTGGTATTTTCCAAAAATTTCAATAGAAATAGCTTTATGACCTAAAATCTAGAATTTGAGATATTTTCATGGAACATTCAGACTATGAATTCTAGGTGAGTTTCAAGGATGATTTTGTTGTCTGACTTTCAGAAAAGTGTATGATCATCTCTTTGTGTAAGCAAGTTATGACTGGTTACTGCTTTCAAAATCAAAGCTGTATTTTGTTGGAGTCTTGCCACTCTCAGATCATGCTTTGGTTGAACTAAACAAGACTTTTATTAGTATCCACCAAAAAATATTAGTATAGGAGTTTTCTGTCTTTCTACAAAATTGCAAGGTATAAAAAAAGAAGAAGAACACTTGTGTTAGAAAATAAGAACAGTAGGCAGCAACTCTAGTACAGAACTTCTAAATACAACTATTACCAGGTTTTGATTTCAGTGTATTTAACTTCCTTAATTAAAATTCTGTAAACTGGAGAATAGAAAAAAGATCTTCCGCAGTGCAGGTTATAAAAAGCAGAGGTGTATGACCCCTCATGTATCTACTCCTAGTAGTAGATACATGAAAGAAACTACAACATTTTTCCTGTTTTAAGGGAAGTGAATCATTTGCATCAGTTATTGGGGTTTTTCTTGTACTAGTAGAAAATTTTGAGAGGAATTTGTTTACTAAAAAGAAAAAAAAGTTCGGCAGAGTACTTGGCCTTTGAAAAATGTATATTTTACATTATGACTCACACCTTGAAAAGGAATCTCATGAGTTTGAGGCAAAAGCAGAAGTACTTTCAAGCCCAATAATCAGTTTGTGCCCTACAACATCACAGGAATGGCAAACTTGCAAAGATGACAGTTCACAGAAGACTCAGTTACACCTCTGGCAGCACCGTGCTGCTGTGACAGCAATCTGAGTACACCTAAAGCAGATATAAATACAAATTCTTCACTAACAGGAAGAGGACTGTTCTCAGAAACATGGCAAGGAATAGCACATTTTTATGTGGTGTTTATGATTGCTTTTCTGTTTCTTATACCATAATTATTAAATATCCACAGGGCCTTCATTCACAGGTCTTTCCTCAAGACATCCTTGACAGACCCAACAGCAGCTGGGCATCAGCTTTCCTGATGTCAACCCTTTGTGCTAGAAGATGCTAGGATCTCTGCATTCCTCTCAGGCATCCTGCCACTGCCTTTGCCTTCTGTACACTTTCCTTACATCTGTGTTTTGCCCTGATCTCCTTGCCCCAATCTCCATGCAGGCCTCCTGGTGTTTTCCTGAATTCCTTGCTCATCAGGATGGATTGCTCTGGAGCATGGGGGAGATCATCCTTTCCTTGCTTCCTTGAGTAACAACCAACACTCTTGCACCCCTTTTAACTTCAGGTGCTTATCCTCTTTCAAGTAGATGCTTGAAGAGGCCAATGTCTGCTTGTGCCTGCATGTAGTGTGCCTCCAGCAGACACTGGTGTGGCTGAACCTCCCCCATGAGGACCAGGACTGAAAAATGTGAGGTTACTTCCAGCTCTTTGCAGAGAGTCGGATGCATATGACTGAGGAGACTGGGAGCATAAGGTTGTCCAGTCTCAAGGACAGAGACTACAGGTAGTCTGAATTGCTTTCCCTGACTGCTGAGTGTGGTGTGGAGAAGACAGAGCCAGACTGTCCATGAAAGTGTATAGCGAAGGAACAAGTGGAAACACACAAATGTGGGAACATGAGAAATTCCAGTTAGGTGTAATGGAAAGCTTTTTGACTGAGACCATGCTTAAACATTGAAACATTGTCTAGAGGAGCAATGAAATCTTCAGTTCTGGGTTTTTTCAAGACCTGACTGGACAAAGCCCTGAGCAAACTTATGTACACAAACCTACTTTAGGGAGAGGCTTGGACTAGACGACCTTCAGTGGCCCCTTCCAGCATAAATCTCCCTATAACTTTTGTCKTGTTAATGGAAAGTGAAAAGAAAGCTTTTCATCAGCCTTAAATGACTGCTCCCAAGCCTCTCAGTGGTTCAAACTGTTCCAAACACTTCAGTGGGTCTCGGACTCTGCTCAGTCAGAAGATCTAAATCAGACAAATGTCAACACCCTGTTACCACTTATTCACATGCCTTCATATAGTTCTTGATAAATATTTGAACATACTTATGAATGACTGTGAAGAATAAGTTTGTAGGCAGAATGACAAGGGCTGAAATGACAATATCAGGTGACTGTACTCATAACATGCAGTCATGTCCTTCTCTGCCAGGAATGAAAATACTTTCTTGCCAGGAATTTAGTATGTTGATAAAGACCATAACAACAGCACTTAGAAGCATGTGTGGAAGAGCCTTGTGGTGCATATAATACATAAATGTGCATAAATAGGTGTACAGGTGTTGGAAAACAATCCTGGGAAGTGGTCATTAAACAAACACATTGCACTAAAAGTTGTCAGATTATGTAACAAGCTGAAACTTTTGACAGTTTATACAAAAGCTGCCTGGCACTTAGATTGTCGGATTCAGTCCAATCATGGACAGAAGTAAGAAGAAGGAAGCTGTTATCTGTGCCAAAGATTTAACCCTAACATCAGAGGAAAAAAAAATTCTTGTCTCTTGATGTGTGAATTGCTTTTCACAAAATATGTCTTTCTGATGTTCTTTAAATGACCTGTGTTGTATATTAGACTTACTGAAGTTTAATTACTTTTGGCTATGATTTTGTTCTATTTTAGTCTGAAGTTTGTATGTTATTTAAAATAGCCTTTCTATTTTTTACTGGGTTCGGTATATTTGTTTTAAATAGGAACATTTTTTGCTTTCTTATATCTTACGTGGTACTGTGAGCTGAATAAGTATTATAGTGTTGTCAGTGTAGTTAAAGAAATGAAGGCAGCAAACTTCATATTCCAGCTGGCAAAGTGTTAAACAAGACTAGTGACAAATCAGTAACACAAATATATTTCTATCCTGTCCTTTAATTCTTTTGATTTCTTGAAATTCCTGTTCCCCATTCTCCCAACAAGAATCCATAAGAACATGTCTAATGAGTTTTATGTAATTTGACTTTTTGACTTGCTTACAGATTTTTGTGGGATCTGAAAATTGCTAGATTCCTCTAAAGAATATTTTAAGGAAAACATGGGATTTGGGAAATTTAATAGTTACTACTAAGAGATAGAGGAAATGTCAGAGAATTAATCTATGGATTAATCCATTATTCTCTTAAAATTTTAAAATCACCATTAAAATGATACAGCTAATTAACACAATCAGCAAAGCTGACTGAATGCTGATGTGCCTCAGAGAGGAATAAATGAAGATAAAAGCATTCATGACAATAATTCACCCAAATGAAGTGACTTCCTACTATAGTCACAGGTATTGGAAAAACAGATTCTTCCAATAATGCCTGTCTCCACTAAGTGGAAGTCTGGAGTGTGACTAGGGGTTTGCAGAGCATTAGACTACTTAAAGTCACAACAAACCCCTAAATCATTTTCTTCTAACATGTATTTAGTAAGAAGTTTAACATGTTCTTTRGAAATTCTGACCTAGATTTTTTGTTTAATACTATGACATTAGATAGACTGTGAGGAATATACGTGCTTTCATAAATCACTTAAGCTATAGATAGAATAATATCATTCATTATAATGTCATAACATCTTTTTAGAATAGAAAGTTAAGCTACTTGAGAAAGGAGCAGGGTTATGTCTGACTTTCTCAGTAAAATGGCCTTTCAACAAATCCTTGAAAAAAGGGTCAAATCATAAATGCAAATCAATGGTTTAATACCTGCAAAACACTCACTGTGTTTTTAATCTTGCCTGGAAAACAAAGATTAGCTGCCTTGTTATTTCAGCTGTGGAGGCTTGAGCATCTTCTCCCTTTGGGAAGAAAAATCAGCAGTGAGCTTGGAGGGTAGAGATGAGGCAGATTTCCTCTATGGCACTGCAGCAGTGTCCTGTGCTCAGCACGCACAGATGATGAACCCCCGTGTCTGTTCTTAAGGGCCTGAAAGGGCATAATGAACCAGGACCCTGACCAGCCCTGCAGGAAACACTTTGGGTACTAGTAAAGAGACTAAATTTCAGAGGTGCTCCTTCTTGATCTTAAGAAAGAAAAGCAGGCCACACAGCCCCCAAGGTGTGTCACACTACAACAGGTACTTTGCCATCTTTCCCTGACTTGGTGTTTTCACCCTCTGATGCGCAAACAGTAGGGGAAAACACTTGGCTTAGAACGGAGGCTGCACACATGTGACTGTTGCTAGACATTAAGAATTAACATATTTTATTATAGGAAACTACTAATTTATTTCCCTAGAACTATTAACGCAGTGTTTTTGGAAAAAGCCTCCTGGCACGATTTTGGCACGATCTGGACGGGAGATGAGCAGGTGTCACGTCTGAGCACAGTACACTTACCTGTCCGTTTCTCTTTCTGTGCCTATTCTCTAATTCACGCTGCAGACCAAAACTTGTTTCGCTGCGCGACAGGCCGCCCGCCCGGAGCCCCTCGGGGCAGTCCCGGGCCCGGGGATGCCGCCCCACTGCCCCGCCCCGTCCCGCCCCTCCGCCGCGCCCATAAAGCGCCCGAGGCGGGCRTGGGGCGGCTGCGGGGCTGAGCCGCGCCGCGGGCATGGAGCAGCGGCGGCTGAGCCCCGGCAGAGCCGAGAGGGGCAGCGCCGCTGAGGGCGCGCCGAGCGGCGGCCGGGGGCGCCTGGCCGAGTCCTGGCGGCGGCTCAGCTCCCGGCGCGGCTCCAAGCGCACCGGAGCCTCCTCGCCCGCGCTGCCGGTGAGTGACCGTGACAGTGACCGCGGCCACGCTGCACCCTTCGGGCACCTGCTTGCTCCGGGGGCTGGGGCGGGGGTGGTGAGCACCAACCTGTTGCGCTTCGGGAAGAGGAATCGCCTTTCCCGTGTGGCGAGCCTGACTTTGTAGTTGTCCCCAGGTGCGGATCTCCGGTTCGGCTGTCTCCTTGCCCTCCCTGCGGAGCGGAAGCTCGGCTCTGCCGGGAGCGCCRCTGGCGTGGTGGGAATATCTGCCTGCCACTCGCGCTCTCGGTGTGCGGCTGAGGGGGGCAGTGGTAGCGATCATAAGCGAAAGACCCTAAGGGATGTAGGCAGAAAGCAGCCCCTTGGGAACCAGAGGTTTTCCTCTCGGTTGAGTGTCCCCTTGTTGGTGTACCTGCCTTCAGCCAGATCGATGGGATGTGCCGGGAAACTCTGGGGTGCGTAGACAAATATTTTAATGGAGGTGCATGCTACAGCATAGATTGCAAGTTAGGAAAATGAACATCTTGACCATAAAGGGAAATTGAGAGAACAAATCTACAGCTTTTGGTAGAACTTCTCACTGTCCAAGGACAATCTCAGTTCTCGTGTGCTTAGAAAGAGCATTGTGTATTCTTACCTAAAGCAGACTGTCTGAGGTCTGGAGTGATAAATCTTATTCAACAGATCAAATGTATAATTTTGAAAATAAACACATATTCACAAGCTTTAGACCTGGGGATAAAATGACCACGGGTTGAATTTCAGTGGGGAAAATAATGTAAGGGTTAAGAGACCAACGGTATAAAGGATGTCATGGCAACAAGAAAGCATCATACAAATTAACAATATAATCTTGTGGAGGGGGAATGGGAGTAGCATTGCATTCATCTGTACCATGCTGTAGATTAAAATACTGTAATTTAGAGTGGGGTTTTGGAGTGGCTTTTTCTAATAATACACAAACTTTGCAATAGATGGCTTAAACCCAGGTAAGGATCATATGGCTAGAACTCATCAGAAAAATGCACTGTACAGTTGAGGGCTGGTGTTGGTTGGTTGGTTTGGGGGGGATGGTTGTTTTGGTTTTTTTTTTTGAGGGCTTGTTGAGTCTCTGTTGTTCTAAACAAAGTTGTTGTTCTTGTGGCTTACAGCTGAGATGAATTCTTACTCCAGCCAGAGCCCTGAATGRGATTCAGGTTGCAAGTGTTTCGCCAGAATTGAAAGGTTGTATTAATCTTTGCTTTTGCAGAATCTTTCTGAGAGGATGAGCAACTTTTTCCTTTCCTTTCATTTTCTCTTCTCTAAAGTAGTACTCTATTTGTGGTTTTTATGTTAATGAATTTTCATTAAATTAAGCCCACTAAACTTCATAAAGTGCAGGACAGATAGGAATGACAGATTCTGAATTTTTTAGTTTGGTAATTTGTTAGGGTTTTTTTTTTTTGGTCAGGTTTTTTGAAAACGTGGGTTTTTTGTTGAGGAGGGGTAACTATTAGTTTGTCTTCTTCATGTATGCCTCTTTTTTAATGAGAGAATAGGGTTTCTGAAATCACATTTCAACACTAAGAATAAATCACTTGGAACCACTTTCCAAAGCAATGCCAGAACGTAGTAATTTTTTAAGACATTTTCCACCAGCACCTTTTTTTTTCCCTTCCCACTTGCAACCACACTATGCCAGGGGAGGGGGCCGTGGTGGGGAAGGGAGGGAAATAAAGTGTAATATTTCAGTCCTTTTAAGATCAGTGTTTTGGCCTCATCCCCCCAGCCTTGTCCCTTGAATTATTTTTTTTCTTGTGCTAACTTCTGTTTGTCTGCCACAGTTTACTTTTTAAAGGTTGTGACTTGTCTGAGGAGAATTTTTGGGGTGCAGTGCTGAAGCAGGAGTTTGGTACAACTGATGCTATGCATGTGTACTTTTTGGTTGTTTTTCCCCCCTCAAAATCTGTATTTTCTGGCCTTCCTTTTCTTTACACACTTGTAGAAACTGCTGATACTGATGTTTCACACTTATTCGTTAGGTGATACATTTTTATTAAATAATCCTAAGGGTTGGCTGCTGTTTTATTACTTTGTTAATTCGTGAAGGATAATTGGTAATATTATTTCTTTACCAAAATGATCAGGAAGGGGGTTTGGGGGGGGTGGGGGTGGGATGGAGGGGTGTTAAATTTTATTTACCTTGTTTTGCTATTAGTGTTTGAGTGATAGAGAGGAAGTTGCTGCACTGACAGGAGCTGYAGAAGTGAAGAATATTTGAGATAGAATAGGTTTTCAAGAGCCAATGCTGCATAGAGCACACATGTGGCTGACTCCAAATGATGTCTAGCTATGATCTTTGTTTAGAATAACCCTGGTTTCATTTTGAGTGAAGGCATTACATATTGAAGGAGTGAAATATGGTTATATCTTTACAAATTAAGCCTTTTCTGCTTTTTTCCTCTCTCCATCATCTGCTTGTAACTCTGGAAAGGGAAAAGAGCGTGGAACCCCCCAATTCAAACTGATAAAAATTTTACCATGCAAACCAGCTGATCACATTTTGGATCACGTTGAATTTCTGCCCATAAAGGTAATTTGGACGTTTTCTGCCAAGATCTTGAGAGTCATTTGTACTTACAGCCTCTGAATTACATGAGTTTTCCAACCCGTTTTAAGCAGACACTGCACAGTGTTCTAGTTGAATAAAAACTGAGATAACTGGCTGCTCTGCTCTACAGTTTCTGATCACAGCAGTTTTTTTCTTTTGTTCAAGGATTAAATTGCTTTTGAGGTGAAATTTTCCCCAGGATATTTACAGTAGCTAAGATACAAAATGACAAGTGAGAAACATGAGACCACATTACATAAAACTTTACTTTGCTGTGACACCAGTGAAATTATAGCTGTGAACCAGGTCATTGGTCTTGGATGCTGAAAATCAGATGGGGTGAGTACAGATGACTGATGAGAAGTAATCTCTCCCAGAGATGCCAGAACAGAACCATGTGTATGTGAGTGAGAAACATTATATAGACAGGTATAATCCACTGAGTGAAGAGCTGAATTTCAGGTTTGTTATGGAGCAGATTGGACAAAATTTAGCTTGACCTGTGAGTTTCATATTTGTGAATTTGAGAAATCAGATGTCATTTTCCCTTTCTCATTTATTATAGCAAAAGCACCTTTGCCATGAGGCTGGCCCAGTCTGGTGAGGAGACTGTTAAACTAGCAGTGACGTGGGAGGCACATTACAGCCCTGAGTTGTATGATAAAATGGTTGGAGCGAGGACAGAAAGCAAAAGTACAGGGTATGGGAGGAACAAGGCAAAGCTTGGGCAGGTTAAAGTAGGGTGCAGGGTGTGTACCTGTCTGCACACTGCTTGGGATTCGAGCAGCAGGGGCAAGGGCTCAGCCTGTGGTCAGTGCTGGGCAGCATTGCTGGGATATTGCTGGGATACCTGTGATGTGGTAGTGCTGTGATTGATGGAGACAAGCCTTTCAGGAGAGGCAAGCAGGGAAGAGGAGGAATAGGGCTGCCCTTCATGTGGAGGAGCAGCTCAGATGTGTAGGGCTCAGGTCTGTGTAGAGCTTGTGGGTCAGGGTCAGAGGAGGGTTTGTTGAGTGTTTTGGGATGTGTTACAGGTCACTGACCAAGGTAAGGAAGCAGATGGAGCTTTCTCTGAACACCTCCATCCTCTTTGGGAAATGTAATGCATCAGAGCACCAGCCATGCAGGAGATTGCTGGAGGTTGAGGAAAACATTTTGTTACTGAATGGTGCTTGAACAGCACACTGTGACCCTGTCCGTACATGGCTGACTTGTTTGCTCATTTTAGCTATTGTATGAATTTTTCCCAAACAATAGCTCAAATATATTTGTATTTTCTTCTGGCAAGCAGAAACAAGAATTTATTGCTGCAGTTCTTGATGAAGGCATGGTGATGCAGGTGCTGTAATTGCTGGTGATGGGAGGGGCTGTCTGCAGGCCCCTGTCCTAAAAGGAGTTTGTCCTGCAACCAAGGAATTTGTGCAGCACAGTGCAGCTTGAAGGCCAAGTCGTGTGTGCAATCCAGCCCAGCAGAGGCCAGGCTAACACTCAGGTTACCTGGTGTGTGGATCACTGACTCCTTGATGTGCAATGGTCCTCCTGTCAGGATCCCTGTAGGTGAAGGTGGTGCAGTGACAGCAGACATGGATAAGGCAGGTCCTCACCACCCGCATCTGCCAGGCCTCTGCACTCACTGACTTGGCTGGAGAGGAGGAGAGCTGATCATCAGCCTGAGGTGAAACCAAGGAAGGAGACCTCCTGGAACCCACATCTGGGCACATGGAGCTGACAGTGACAGGAAACAGTGAGTAAGGGTTTACCAAGGATCAGTTGAGCGAGATCCAGCCCTCATGCCTTCTGCAATGTAATTGGGATAAAAGGAGAGCAGTGGATGCCAACTGCCTTTGCTCTAGCCAGGCTTCTGTAGCTGGGCTGTGACACTGTAGTCTGGGAGGGGTGTTGTGCTGGTGGGGGAGGAGCAGTGGTGGAGCCAGGACCGGTGGAAAGAGGGCTTTTTCCTCGCTTGGGGGTTTCACATCCCAACTGGGTGAAGCCCTGAGCCACCTGATCTGTCCCTCTCAGCTGCAGCTGGGACTAGAAACCTCCTGAAGTCCCTGCCAGCCTGAGTTACCTTGGAATTGTGTAARTCTACATCAGAAAGTCCTTTGAGAACTAATTTACAAGATGTGCACTAGCACAGATAGGAACTGTTGCCTACACTTTGCTTGAAAATCTTAGAAGTGTGCCTACCCTGTTATCAGATGTGAAAACACACTTCCTAGGAAAAATAAAAATGGTAGTTCTAGCCCAGGGCAAGGACAGATAGAATAATTTGTTAATACTGTAAGATGGAAAATAATACACTGTCTTTGAAAGAAATATTTATTTTTGTTGTTAATTTTTTAAGTTCTTGGTAGCAGAAGGGAGTCTAACTAATCCTGTGCATGAACAATTTGTCATGTATGACAAATTGTACATTTTGTCTAGCTTTTATTTTAGGCAGATGCTTCTTCTTAATTTCTGCAACTTTAAAGTGATTTTAAAAAATTTTATCTAGTATATAACAGAGTGTTTTCATGTTTTCCTACATTTGTTTCTGTGTGCCATGGATAAGCAACACTTTTCCTGACTGTTTATTTGGATGCTTTAGTAATAAAGCTAGAAATTATGACTATTTAAGCTTCACTTTAAATGAGGTCTCCTGAACCTATATATGAGGTTGCCTTTTAATAGAATCTCTCCTGAATATATTGCCTAGTGTCTCCCTGCAGCTGGTCTCCAGTGAGGAAACCTGTCAAGAAACTTCCTATAATAGACCAGTCCTAAATACTTGTCTGAATTGTTGATCTTGTGTTTGTTCCTTTAGTGGGGATGGGAAAAAAGTTATAGTCTATGCATTACTTCTTTGGTGCATGTGTGGACTAGCCTGTTAAGTAGTGTGATTTTTGAAAGATTAGTAATTCATTATGATTTTAGGGATCAGGTTTTTTATCAGAAATGAAAATGGTTTTGCTTTCCTGTGAACATTTTTGTGTTCTCTAAGGTGTTCTCTAAGGCATGGACCTAGTACTGCCTGATGCTGGATGAACATTCATAAACGTCTATGATTAGTCTGAGGTGATTTTGAAATAGGTAAATTTTGTTCTGAAGGGAAAATTTCAGATTTTGGATTTAAATAATTCTGGAAAATGCTTATATAAGGCAGCCCTCAGAAGTCCTGTCCATGCTAATTTATTCTATGACTTTAGCTTTTAAGAGTAGCATTCTATACCTGGTAGAGCAGAGTGTAATATTGCTGACCTCAGTTATATGTGATGCAAGTCATTGCAGAGCTATAATGTGATTTTTAGCACTAAAGATAAGAAAAACAGGAAAAAAATTCCAAAACTAAGTGAAGAGGGGAAATGAATTCTCATTAAAATAACAAAACTGAACAGTAGTTCAATTTTCACAATTCTCATCTGCTTGTCTCCCCTGAAAAGACATAAGGGATTATTATATAGAAGGCATAGCATGTAAGAAAATATCAAAGACTTGAGTTATTTTGCTCTTTTTCTTCCTTTCTTATGGAGATAATAATCATTAATTATTAATGTATAGCCTATACTGTATCTGAAATGAAAGTACATGTATTTCAAAAGAAGGTGGTTGTTTAATAATTAGAATGGTAGAGTCAAACTCCATGAGCAGAATTTAAAAATGATTCATAATTGGGAATTTCTGGCTTTATCTGATTCACTTCTTTGGGGCCTTGTAATTTTCAAGTGGTGGCTGACCTCTCTTTTTATTAAGAGATTGATTCCATAATATCCAGGATCAATAGACTTCTTTTAAATCTTGAGCGCTTCGAGTTGTGTGCAGGATGTGGATAAACTTGTGAGTCTGAGAGTTGCTGATGTAGGAGGTGCTGCTGTCCATGACCAATCCACAAAAGGCAAAACAGCCTTCTGAAGGCTTGCTTTCCTGTAAGGTGCTTTATCTATTATCTTTCTGAACACTGGCGGAGGTCCTCGAAAATAATGGAGTTAATTAAAAAGAAAAATATCTTTAAATTACAGAGAACACCTAGAAGCAAGGAAAAAAGAAGAAAAGAAAAAACAGTGCAAGGAGATGAGAAAGCTCTAGACCTTTGACAAGGAGCATTAAAACTTCTGTCTGGATCAGGGGACAATTTTACTTTTCACATTTTTTTTTCCTCTATGGTTTTGTTTTTGCCAAAGGACACAGCTACTGTGAGGCATGTATGAAGGCTTTTGGAATTTATATGAGGCTTATAAGAGGTTTTATTCATCACAACATAATACAGAGAAGGGCTTCTTAATCTATTGGAGATGGTAATATTGGTTATAAAAGCACAACTCAGTCTAACCTGGTTGGACAGTGATAGATGTATCCTCTTATAACCTGTTTTCCATGTAGCTGAAAGCAACTCTTTCCAGACAGCCCTCTTATTTCTTCTGATGAAGCAGCATTTCAACAATCCTGTGACATTTCAAAATGAATGTGGACAGAAGAAGAGTCTTATTATTTCCTGGTACATGTATTTTTTCCTGGTATTCTTATGTTCTTTTTGCTTTTAGATAACATAATTGCTTTAATGACATAATGGAAGTGTTTTGTGGAGAGTATTCAAAACAGGTAATCTCCTGTTGCAATTTTTTTAGGTTTACTGTGAATTGCAGAGAAACTGACATGTTATGAAACTCTGTGAATCAGTGACTGCAGAGGTGAAAGGAAAAAAAAATTAGAATGTTTTGTCTAAAGAAACAAGGAAATGAAAAGTTTATGCTTATTATTGCCAGATTATAAGTACTTGCTCTCTAAAAATACTATAATAATGGTAATATGTTAATTCATTGCAGCTGTTTATTCTCTCTTAATTTCTAAATATTTCCCCTCAGTGATTAATTGAATATACTCAGTTGGAAGGGACCCATCAGGATCATCAAGTCCAATTCCTGGCCCTGTGCAGGACAACCCAAGAATCACACTATGTGCCTGAGAGCATGGTGTGATTCTTGATTCCAAAGACTTCTGGAGCTCAGGCTTGGTGCTGTGACCACTTTCTAGGGGAGTCTGTTCCAGTGCTCAGCAGCTCTCTGGGTAAAAAAGCCATTTCCTGATCTCCAATCTAAACCTCCCCTGACAAAGCTTCGTGCTGTTTTCTTGAGTCCTCTCACTGGTCACAAGAGTGAAGAGATCAGTGCCTGCCTCTTCATTTCCCCTCATGAGGATGTTGAAGACCACTAAGAGATCTCCACTCAGTCTCCTCTTCCCCAGACTGAAGAGACAAAGCACCTCAGCCACTCCTCATACAGCTTCCCCTCCTTCACCATCCTCCTTGCCCTCCTTTGGATGCTCTCTAACAGCTCAACATCTGCTGTATACTGTGGCACCCACAACTGCCCCCAGCACTCGAGGTGAGGCTGCCCCAGAGCAGAGCAGGACAATCCCTTCCCTTGCCTGGCTGGAGATGCAGGGCCTGATTCCCCCCAGGACACGCTTGGCCCTCCTGGCTGCCAGGGCCCTGCTGGCTCATGTCCAACTTGCCACTGACCAGGACCACCAGATCCCTTTCTGCAGCACTGCTCTCCAGCCTCTCATTCCCCAGGCTGTGTGTGCAGCCAGGATTGCCCCTCTTAGGTGCAGAATCCAGCACTTGTTAAACTTCCTATGGCTGATGAGGTTTCGTATGGTTGATGCTTAGCTCACTAATTCCTTGAGGTCTGTCTGAGGGCCTCTCTACCCTTAAGGGAATTAAAACCACCTTCCAGGTTAGTGTCAGTGGCATGCCTTTGAATCCCTTGTCAGGGGATGTTGAGGAGGAGTGGGCTGAGGATGGAGCATTGTGGAACCCCACTAATGAGCAGACTCCACTGTGATGTTGCCTCATTCGCCACAACCCTTTGTGCCCAGCCCATGAGCCAGTTGCTCACTCATCAGGTAATGTTCAGCTCTCTGCTGGACATTTGTCTAGAAGGAGAGACAGTTTCCAAGGCTTTGCTGGAGTCCAGAAAAATTACCTCTACCAGTTTTCCTAGATCAACTCACTGGGTTACCCTGTTGTAGAAGGAAGTCAGTTTTGATAAGCAGGAGTTTCCCCTCATGAAGGTGTGCTGGCTGTCACTGATGAATGTGTTGTCCTCCCAGTAATTTTTCAAAACCTCCCAGAATAATCTTTTCCATGGTTTTGCCAGGCACTGAAGTGAGACTGACAGCCTGTAGTTTCCAGAGGCCTCCTTTTTGATCTTTTTGGAAATCAGAAGAAAGTTTCCAGCTTCCAGTCAGCTGAGACCTCTCTGGGTTTCCAAGACCACTCCAAACCCATCAAGGAAGGCTTTATGATGGCATCAGCCAGCTCTTTGGGTATTTTCACATGAATCTCGTCAGGCCCCATATGTTTGTAGGGATGCTGCCAAGTAGTTTAAAAGTAGAACTAAGGTGACTCTAATCTGGAATGCTGAAATAGCTTTCTCATTGGAAAAGCTGACTGTTTAGAATAGATTTCCATATTTGCTCTTTTTATTTTTATTTTAAAGGTTGTTATCATGGGGAGTCCAAATCTGTATTAGCTTTACTCATTCAGATTTCTCCTCTTGTGCAATGTAAGCCAACTTTTGCTGTTAAAGGTTTCCCAGATACCAGAAGTTCTTAACAGTCAGATGTGCTCCTAGGTAATTTTGCTAGTTGTCTCTCAAGAGAGTAGGATACAAGAAAAGGAAATACGTCTGGCTGGATGACTTAGAATTTCAAAGGGCCTGGTAGGGAGCTCTGGTCCTCAAAAAGTTGTCATAGGAAATGAGTAAGACCATAGTAGTGTCAGAAATTGTGAGTGAAGCTTGGAGTCAAATGGAAAGCTATTGAGGCAACAAGGCAGGCAAGTGAGACTTTAATGAGCTCAGCAGTGAGGATGGATGCAGTGAGATTCAGCTCACAGCATGAGCTTATTTGTTCTCCCATTCAGTTATCAAAATTTTGACAAGGCTACATTTTATTCAATAAAACTGTTTTGAAGATGGCAATCTTTTGGTTTTAGATGTGCTTTTTGGTTTCAAGTATTTCCTTAATGTTTAGGTATTAGAGCTATTTTAAAAATTATTATTAAAAGACATCTGTCAATCTCTTACACTGGCAATGGAAGAACACAGATGCTGTGTTTTATGAAAACGCAATTTAATCAGAATTCAAGCATTCAGCCCATGTGGACAAGAGCTAAAAAGTCTCAAATTCATTTTTGACACAATGTGTTTGAAGTTGGTGGGATATGCTATCATGCTGAGCATATAAAAGCTTTAAATATAAGAATGTGAAAGTCTAGGGGTACTATAAAGCTTTTCTGGGTTCATAAAATTAGTTCATAAGCCATTAAGAGGGCGGGCTCCTTAGTTATGATTGTTCTCTGTAAGTAGATTTGACAACCTTAGTAAAAGTTAAGGTAATTATTTCTGTGGAGTACTGAGAGGACATTTCAGGTGTCTTGTTTCACTCTGTTGCATCAGGCACATCTTGATGCAAATACAGCAGTAATAATTTATTCCTCTGTCAGTGTAGGAGTGTGACAGCTAGGGTGACATTCCTCAGACTACAAACAGTTACACTGCCTACAGTTGCTGAAAATCTAAGCTAAGTAATTAGGAAAGAGGTGGGTTGCAATGCACAATGGTCTTAATGGTGCACAAGAAAGTGGTTTCATTAACTGAGACACAGTGCTGTTAATAACGTGACTTTTCTGAGGTGCTTTAAAGAGTGTACAACTAGCAAAATTGCAAAACAATCACAGAAAGATATTATTCAATACCTAACTAATGAAGATCCTTCCATTAGTAGATTATCAAAAAAGTGTCGAATCTTAATTCAGTAAAAAAACACGTGTGGTTTTGGTTTGTCAAGGTTTGGCTTATCAAGAGTTTTTCTCATTGTTATGAACAAGATGCTTCTAGGGTACAGAGATGCTGGTTTGGATTTTTTTTCCTTACAGAGACAAGGTAATTACTGCATGCCAAATAAACAATGACTATGAAATATAAACACAAGTTCCTACTTGCATCTCTGTTACTTACTGAGTACAGCATTGCCCTTTCCTTGTGGTACCTCAATGAGAGAGCCATAGCAAAGTAGGAACTTTGTACAAAAACGTCTGTTAAAGCAGAAGTTTGCCTTAACTGTTCAATCTATCTTTTTAGAAAGAGGTGGGGATAAAATCCAGCATCCTCACTGCTGCATACTTTTGGAGGGGTTTCTAATTCAAAGAGGAAATTGGATTCCTATGCAGGATGACTTAATTTGGCTTAAGAAAAAATGCATCTCGTCCAGCTTCTGTAGATTGCTTTTTGCACTCACCAAAATATTCTTGCGTTTCTCTTTTCTCACCATAATAAATTCTTTTTCCACATTTTAAATTTTAGCACTTGCAGGACTGTCTGATACTCCCACAGTTCAGTCTCCCTTTTAAGGAATTAATTGTATTTAAAAAATGTCAGGTTTTTCTTGGAAATCAGTGGTTTATCTGTGTGTGCCTTTCCTGCACTGTTCTTTGCATGAGTTAGCTGTGCTATTCTTTCCTTCAGACTTTCTGCAACACTGACTACCATCTCTGTGCATCTTTTTCTCTTCCCACTCCAATTTTCATATACATATATATATGTATGAATGTGTGTATATAGATATGCATACAAAGTATTTTTGAAAGATGAGTCATAAGGATGTATTTATATTGTGCTATTTTTGAAGAATAAGCAGAAGTGCTATTAAACTGAGAAGCATTGATGGGCTCATCCCACCTTTAATTTGGTTTTTTATCTATGGACAAGCACAGGATGCCTGAAGCAGTGTCTCTTTACACAATATCTCCTACCCACTAATATTTTTTTTTTGTTCTCAGCCTTTCATCCTTTGTTTCATTTTCTTAGAAACAGCAGTATATTTAATATGATGCTCAAACTGGTACCTGGCTCTTTCTGAATCAGGCAAGTTGAGGCATGGGCTGGAGCTTAGAGTTGTCTCAGACTCCACCTGCCAGAAAGGGCTGGTGAAAATATCTGGTACTCCTATGTCTAGCTGGGGATCTTATGACATAAAACAAGCCATTTAATATTGAAACTGGAGGCAAGACTTTAAAAAGGTGCCTGTCCAAATATGTGTTCTGTCTGGCTTTTTCCTCTTTTGTTTATTTATTTTTAAACTTCTAGCAAAGGTTAAAGGAATGTAATGATGAATTTGTATAAGGACATTTCCAGCTGCTCATTTGGCACTGTAACAGGATAGTAAGTGATTCTCATTTCTGGGCAGAAAGTGAGATGGTCTCTGATAGGACTAGTCTCATAGTTATTATTATTTAGTGTCATGATTTTGAGGGTAATTTTCAGTTTTGTGCTGAAAATATAAGGTGTGTTCAATTTGCATAAAGGTTAAAATATTTTTAATTTTCTACTGGCAGCGAATCTAAACAAAAATTGAATCCTACCATCTCACAAGAGTGTTTTGTTTCACTTAATAATGTAGCATTAGAAAGCTATAGCTGATTGTGCCTCCTCTGCTAATGACCTTGCTGCACATGATGCTGTTACTGCAGGCAGCAAGGGAGATCATGGTTTATTGCTAGGCTGTTTATTGGGATGGGTACTAAGAGCTGCTTATCTCAGTAGAGTGGATGCTAAAGGAACACTGAAGTTGAATTGAGAAAACTGAGGATCTTTCATTGTTCCAGTAATCTGAGTAGATGAGATGCCCATTCCAGCATAATCAGATCTAAACCACTGAGAGTGTGGTCTCAGGTTCATTCTGTCAAAATTCTTAAATGTTTTCTTAATTTGTTTTATTAATGGCTGAACTTCTGCTGCAATTGCCAGGCCTCTGGATCTTGATGATCCCCTTAAAGAGAAATCCATGCTCTGCTGCCGGATAGGGAGGAGATAATAAATCTCAAATATTATGAGGTAAATCAGCTGCTAGAATCTTGATTCTGCTGGAAACATACTGTTAGTGTGATAGCTGTGTATTTATTCACACAACACTTAAAATTCGTGTTAAAGGCTGGTAATGGGTAAATAGCTGATTCAGTGCATAATGAAGTAGATATTACTTCATTAGATATACTTTTATAGCTAACAGATATTACCTGGGAAGTATTCTACTTGCCTCCACCTGTCCTTGTTCAGTGGTTTTTTTTTTATTTTTATGGTATTTTCTAGATATCCCACAGCTATTTTTCCATTCAGAGATCCAGCATATCTGGGGTACATATGCAGGTAAGGAATCTAGCACATACATGGTAGATCTAAAAAACAAGTGTTTTCAAAAGTGGCTTGTGTATAAGTGGTACATTTGGCATTTGATGCACTTAGAGTGCTCTAGGCTTTCATACATGTGAAACATGTAAACTGTTTTGCACATGTCAACAGTTTTATTCTTGGAAAAAAAGACAGGGCAGCTATAGTTCTCGCTGAAGAATGAACCTTTTGTTCATTCCCAAATTTTAAGCAGTGACTTGGTATATTACGAATGCATCCTGTTGGTTACTCTAAAACTCCTGGAGGGCTGATGTAATATAAGAAATAGGACATTTTAGAAGTCTCTTACAAATTTTTTTGATGCCAAGTTGCAGTAATGTAGGCAACTTGTTCTTTTAATTTTTTAAAGACTGCTCTGAGATAAAATAGTCTTAATTTCAGTTAGTTTAAAGTTCAAGGCAAGCACCATTATTTTCATGTTGCTTTTAGGAATGTTTTTGTGCAGATGACCATATGCTTTTTCCTTGTCTACTTCAGCAACATACAAAGAATGTGAGATGTCAGAAATTCTGGCCTAATAATTTGCCTTATTTCATTGCAAGAGAGGTCACAATTGAGCTGCTGAATTGTTACTCCCACAGAGGTAAGATGAAATTAGGAAAGGGAATAATAATTAGAATATATTTTAAAACATGACAATTCAAATATTTTTTTTGGATTTCAAAGTCAGTAAATTTAAAGTGTATAGATGTTACAGAAGTATATGCAACTTATAACTTATTTTAAAAAGTGCTTGAAGAAAAAGTTACTCCTTATATATACTGTTATTAGTTTTTAATTTGTAACCTTAGGAATATTTATGACAGAATTTTCAACTGAATTTGGAACCCGTCCACAACAGAAGAAAAGAAATTCCAATTAATCTGTTTTCAACGTATAGCTAGGTCTGCCCTTTCAAAAAAGCTTTTGAGAGAGAAGGGAAACAAACAAATAAAAAATATATGTATATTTGAAGGACATTTCTCATGGTTATTTTCTCTCCACAAAGAACTGAAATTTTTGTTGAACACAGTCATCCATTCGCCAGACATAGTGGGATGTGTCTGGAGAACATTGGCAAAAAAATTTGCGATCTTTCATTACTGTTGTAGAAGAACACACAGTTAAGACATGCATAAATTGTACAGGCTACCTATTGCAGCAAATGGATTTAACCCCAAAAATTTTTATAATGAAAAAAAACCTCAATGTCAAGTCAAATATTTAGGCTATTCAATTCTGAATCAGAATTCTTTCTGTTGGAATGAATCTTACTTGAGTGTGTGCAGTATAAAGTGTGTATTCGATTTTTGTATATTGCACAAAATTTTCCATGGAAATGTAATTCCACTTGACAATATCACATGAGAACTGATTCACACACGTAGATGTACAAGATTAGATTACAGCTCATAGTAATAAGTAGTTTTGTTTCAGCCTTGTTGGAAAACAGTTCCTGGCCTGCGAGTAGTCTTGAACAGAGTCCTCAGAAAGAGAGATAAATAGTCTGTCTAAGCAGCATGGGAGAACAAATATTAATCTTCTGGGTTTCAAGGGACCTATGTGCAGAATGTGATTTCAAATTCTCTTGCCTATCACTTCTTCTGAATTTTTTCTGTTAAAAGCGCTCTACATCACTACARGTGCTGGACTTCTGCAGAGCTTCATTGTATTTTCTTTTGTGATGGATATTATTTTCTCAGATGAAAATGATCTATTAAATGAAGTTCTGTGTGTGGCTACAGCAACTCTTGATTTACCCTGATTAATGGGTGCTACCATCTCCACAAAGTTTTCCTTCCATGATACTTGGAGGATTTTGATTCCTCTTTAGCTGCATTCTCAGTGTGATACTACAAGCCCATTGGGCTGTTCTTGCTCAGCCAGGATAGTACCTGGAAGTGAAGCATAAGACTGGTTTGTCAGGTAAATAGTAGTAGGATCTAAACACTCAGAAGAAGGAAATGCAGAAATTATTTTCCATTTCTGAATCTGGATGTACTTTTTGTGCTAATATAGTTATACTATGTGACTCTACAGTGTACATTTTGCAAAAATTGCCTTTGTCAAAAATACTTACCCTGTCATTGTGTTGAGCATCTGTATCCTTGAATACCTGAAGCTGTGCTAGATATCCCAAGAGAAATAAGGGCTGATTCATTAGAGAAATGCAGTCTCAACTCTCATTTGTTCTAAGATGCATCCAGTAACAATCTGGAGGGGACTTAGAAGATTCCTTATCTGTTTCCAGATGACAGATCACTGTGCAAGCATGCTTTAGCAAATTTGTGGCTGTTAGTAATTTTAACATCTATGCTGTGATTCATCTTAGGCTCAAGAGCTCACTTACACAAGCTTGTTTTTACCTTTTTGGAGGACTTTTTAGGAAATGCCTTTATGATTAGAGATGTCTTTTAGAGACCTGCTAGAGGACATCACCTGCCTAGAGCTTGTTTAATGTGGACAAAACCTCAGCTACTTCCAGTTGTCTGCCCTGCAACCATAAGGGGCCAAAATTTATTGAAATTGTGGAAGGTGTTTCTGCATTGCTCTGTCTACTTCTCCATTCTTCAGGCATCTTTCTAACTCAAGAGCCCTTCTTTGTGCTTATTCTAAACAAGCAAGTCCTCTCTCAGCCCTTCACCCCATTCTCTTTTCATAAATGGTTAGATAGTACAGTTTACTGATAGAGAATTTCAAAATTTCTCTCTCCCGTAGGTATATTTCTTGATACTTGCTACGACTTGGTGGCATATAGTCTTATCATCTGGTCCCCCTTGTCATTTAACAGCTGTTGAGCATATAATCTTGCCCTTTGTACTACCAAATGATCTTTCTTCTGCTGGCTAACATGGGTATTCATCCAGGTGCTTCTGTGTGACTGGTACTTTCCAAAATTCTGTCTTTTAAAAATCTGACTGGTGCTGCTGAAGCAGTTTTTTTACATGAAGGCAAYTTACGTAGCTGAGGAATAAGACTGTGCTTCAGAAAGATATATGAGGAAACTTGCTTGTAATCTCCCTCGTCTCATGCATTTTTATGCATATCCTTCCATGTAGTTTTGACTTTAACAATTTAATCTCCTGTAGTGTATCTAATCTCTTGCTACGTGTCATATCAAATGTTTTCTTTCAGTCAGAAGAGTAAAATATATTTTTACACTTCCCCCTTAGTCAGAAATCTGGCCTTTTTTATCCAAAGAGGCTGTTTGGTCTGTTCCAACAAGCTTAATTTGTGTTGGATTTCCTCAAATTATTGTCCTAAATCAAATGGAAACAGCTAGCTGTTTTTTTCTGCACAGCTGTATGAAAAATTCAGGGKTTTTTTTCTTTTTATTTTTTTAGTTTGGGGGAGGATGGTTTGGGAGTCTCAGGACTCCCAAAGCACTGCTGATAAAGAACTACTGATAAAGTTTACTCCTGCACTTAACTGTATAAGAAGTTTAATTTTAAAGAACCAGAAAGACCACAGCAAGGATAAGGTGTGGCATTTATGTTCCTCAAGCAGCCTTTTGATTGTCATTTGCATTAAAATGTCGAAAAACTCCCACATATGTGTATCTTTTCTCGTAAGTATTCTGCTTACAGTGCAATAACTTATAATTAAAAAGTAGTCGTGAAACCTGACATATATTTGGCTTTACATTGCTGTTACATAAATTTCTAGACTTTGTAAATGCAGGCACTGTCATTTGTCATCCCAATTTGACAATGTAGTTGAATCTTCCTACTGAAACAAAGATTTTAAGTACTGAATGCATTTGACAATATTTCTGCTGGCAGAGGATGGCTCCCATTCTTTCTTGTTGTGAGCTCTTGCCTTCTATTCTCCTTTTTGTATATGTGATGGTTCCTGGGAAGAGACCAGAGTCGTTCTAGTCAGGGAGGCAGGAGAAGAATTTTGTAAGTGGAGCATATGAAGGAGCTGAAATTGGAAGATAACAGTTCAAATGGCAAAGGAGGTTTATGTGCACCACATAAGCAGAGGAGCATTATGACAACACATTATGATTACACCAAATGTAAGTATGTGGGCAAAGCCTTGATATGTCTGTCCTGAGCAATATGAATCCACCTTGAAATCAATTGTATGCTGTAATTTAGATGCTGCAGAGGATATGCTGTGATACTTGGGAGGAGCCACTGCAAATCCCTAAAGCCATCTTCACAGACCAGTCACTTGTGCCTAACAGTAATTGTTTTTTAAAGTTTTAGTGCTGAGCAGGAACCACCGACTGACCAGAGGTATGTGGCTTGTTTTTAGTTCTGTGTCCTGAAAAGAAGCTTGGACACATCAATACTGTGTAGCCAGATATAATCTGTTTTAGCCATCATGCCTCTTCCTTGTTGAGCAGTGATAACCATTGGAAGGTGTCTTATATTCTATTTTTATGCAGTGTTTCAAAGTCTCCATGAAGGGGCAAGGCACGTACAAATAACAAGTAGAACACCTCAGTCTTTTTATACTCTAAATACACATGCCAGTTAGTATGATTTACAGGTTTTGCCTTCGTAGAAATTACCTTATTTGTATAGCCTGAGGGAAAAAAGTAATGTGTGGCCCTTGTGGCTAGTGGCAGAACCTAACATTTCAGAAAGTTGCCTCTAGAGCTTGATGAAGTTAAACTGTGTTCCAGGTTCTACTCCCTCTTGTATTCTAAATGAAATGCAATTTACATCTTTGCTTTGCTATGGTCACCTCAGTCATGTCAATAATTCCTAGGTAGTTGGTTCCTAGGTACAAACTACAGTTTGTAAGATTGCATTATGTCCCCTGTTTGTGGCAAATGTTTGCTGTCATGTGACTCACTGCCATGGATTTCCTCATCAGGGTTCAGGTTGACCGATGGTTCAGCAATAGTTTTGACCACTGTGTAGAAATGCTTCTACATGAGGATTTTTGAGCTAAGCAGGCTTTAATAGAAAAACTGGCTGTTGTCAGAGGTAAAGACACTCCCTGGGTGTCTTTATTGCTGCATGAGTATCACCATATGATTTGTGCAATATGGTGAGGAGAATCCTCTCAGAAATCCTGGGGGACTGAGCCTGAGCATGGAGGTTAGACTACATGATCTCCCAGAGGTCTCTTCCAATACTGAACATTCTGTGAAAATATCAAACCAAAACTATTTCTCTTACAACATTTCTTCCTCTTAAGTCTTTTTCATAGTCTTGTGCTCTGAAGGGAATTTTCAACATCTAAAGAAATGTCAGATAGGATGGCATCAATTGAATTAATGGAATAGGCAAAGGCAGAAACAGTGTAAATTAGTGCATGAAAGTATAATCTAATTGAGCTGAGAAAAGTTTAAGATTCTTGTTTCAAAGCCATACAGGAACCTTTAGAATTTCTATTACTATTTTAATTTTGATGCATATATTCTGTGTTTTGTTATATGTATCAAGCTACTGTATAATTTGGAGTAAAAATTTCAAATGGTAGGGCATCCTAATTTTCCTCTCTGGATCTACTTGCAGTCATAAAATAAATGAAAAATTCCTACATTAACAAGTGTTTCTGCATACTTGGCTTTAATATTTTTGCTGTAATACATTGCAAGTGTTTTATGCAAGAGTGTTTAGAAGTACTGTTGATGACCTGCTTACACATATTCATCTAGTAGCGCTCTTCTCCAGAGCAGAGGGATGATTGCTAAGAAAAAACTCATCATTGCATTACGTAGCTTAATTTAACCCTCTGGATTATGAGAAATATCTACCTGATTTTCGAGTCAAGTTGAGGAAGTTCAACTGCCAAGATGCAAGTTTTACAGAAATCAGAGAGTAAAAAAACCAAAACACTCCCCTAGATAAGGAAGGTTAGAGGCCAGGCTGGGTGGGGTTCTGAGCAACCTGGTCTAGTGTAAGGTGTCCCTGCCCATGGCAGGGGGGTTGGAAAGAGACGGTCTTTGAAAGGTCCCTACCAACCCAAACCATTTTGTGATCCTATGAATGGGTAGCAAAGTCTGGGAAAATGTTCTTTCAGTCCTATCACTAAACAAAGTTGATGTTCCAATACTGGAAAAAAACCAAATGCAATGCTAGTTGGTTTGTCTTTAAGTTATGCCAGCTACACAATCCTTTGAAAATAAATTCTGAATTAGTTGCATATGTGTATTTCTAGAAAAAAGAAAAACAAACCAAAACAATGAAAAAATCAATGGCTGAACATTAAAGCTATAGCAAAGAAAGAAGATAGACTAGGTCAGATTGTACAGGCAGTTTTGCCAAGCAAACAAGTGCTGCGGTTAAAACAGTATTACAGTAAAAATGCATATATTTTCAAGAATATGAGGAATGAGATGGAGCTTTATGGTTTTGTGGGTTTTTTTTTTATTTGGTTGGGGTTTTTTTGGTTTTTTTTTGTCTCACTCCAAATTATTGAATACCAACTTTTGCTTTCTGGAGTATGAGGATATGCATTATTTATGTTACAGAGAGGGCAAAAATTTAGAAGAAGATTTAAAACACTGGCACCCTTCCAGGAAAAGACTAAAATCTAAATATGGAGCAGGTGCCTTGTGTAATTTGTGGGTTTGTTCTTTTCCAGGGCTTGTCATATCTATAAAGGGATATCAATAATGCAAACATTTATCTATTTATAAAAAATCAGTGATAAATTTGTAGCCTACATATATTATACAGATTACTGAACCATATCAAAACCAAGGGGAAGAGGCTTAGTTTTATGCATATTCTGCATTCTTCCTTATGATTTCCTCATCTGGAATGGGATCTGCCAGAGTCCTTGGGATCATTAGACCTCCACTCAGCACATGGCAAGAGGGGTGTGACAACATGATTTTCAGCACAATCTCTCACAATCACAGATGTGTTTAGACAGTCCTGTCTGTCATTCATACTATATCTGAACAGATTGGGCCCCTGAAGAAGTTTCTGTGTTTCATTCTGCAAGCTGGCATGCCAGAAACCAAACTCCCTGTTGTAAATTTATGTGCTGTTTCCCCCATGAAGGACTCATGGAAGGGTTACTTTGAACTGTGCTGCAGTGATGTGTGCTCAAGCATGGGCTTTCTCTGCTGACCACCCAAGGGTGTCTGGGTTGAAGGCCCATATTAAGGGAGATAACTGGCCCCTTTGTGCTTTTTTTATTAACTCCTTCTACTTCGAGCACAGTGAAATTCTGTTCCTAATATTTTCTGCTATGTCTTGATTTAAAACCGATAACTCACAGTAAAGGCAGAGGAGACTGGTGTTTTAGGCTAGCACAACCAGATTAGAGTTGTTTCCTTTCCTGAAAAAGAAGGTGATCTCTGTTCAGTAACTTTTTTATAGCTACTACATAATGTAAATTGAATTTTGAACACATTTCCTAAATACAACATGAAAAAAATGTCATTTTTGTGACAGAGTTTCTACTTTGTGGAATCTAGATAAATTCCTTGAAGAAATTGGGCTGTTGTTGAGGTCCTAGTCAACTTTACCTTGGTCTAACTTTTCACAACACTGAATTTTTTCTTTCAATATATTAAGAGTTTGTGAAAGTACCCTCAAAATATTTATCTAGTTTTTGTTCCTAATCATCAATAAATAATCATGAAATGGCACCAAATTCATCATGAGAGATCCCACAGTGGTGTTGAGCAAGTTGTCCAATCCTCCGGTCAGAACAGGGTCAGCTACAGCAGGTTGCTTAGAAGTGTGTCTACTTGATTCTGAGTATCTCCAAGGACAGACACAGGAATTCCTTGGACAAGTTGTGCCAGTCTATAACCATGATCACCACTGAAAAGGGTTCTCCTTCCTTTTAGGTGGAATTTCCTGTATCTCAATGTGTGCCCATTGCCTCTTGTCCTGTCACTGTGAACCCCCGAGAAAAGCCTTGACCCTTTTCTCTCTTCATCAGGTACTTGGATATATGTGGATAAAATCACTCTGAGCTTTCTCTTTTCCAGTCCAGCCTTCTCAGCACCTCCTCATTCGACAACAGTTGCTTCAAGCCCTTCACCATCTTCATGGCCCTTTGCTGGTCTATCTCCAGTGGTTCCATATCTCTCTTCTAGTGGGGAGTCCAGAGCTGAACATGGCACTCCAGATGCTTCTTCACTAGTGCTGAGTAGAGGCAAAGGATCATGTCCCTTCTCTTGCTGGCAGTGGTCTTCCTAATGCACTCAGGATGACCTTGGTCTTTGCTTTGTTGTCCGCCAGAAACCCCGCAGCATTTTCTGGAGAGACATTCCAGCCAGCCTGTGCTGGAGCCTGAAGTTCTTCCTGCCGTGGAACAGGAGTTGGTACTTCCTTTTGTTGAGGGCCACCAATTGAGGCTGCTGTCAGCTTGTTTCTCCAGCTTGTTGGAGTCCCTCTTGCTTGCAGAACACCCATTTGCTTGCAGGCCCTCATCCCACATTTGTGTCATCTGCAGGCCTAATGAAAAATAGCTCTGAGCAGAAAAACCTAGTTGCCTTGGTCTAAATTGCTGCATGAAAATGACTTCATTTCCTTTCTCAAAATGCTTCAAAATTGTTCAAAATGTTTCATTCTATGATGTTGCTAATGTGATTCTGTGAATTGATTTTGTCAATATCTTCATCTCTTTATTTTTGGATATTACCACATTTCACGGTGAGAAGGACAAGTCCTACATCTGCTGTCAGCTCAGAAGCTCTTTGAATATGTAATTGAAACTGTTGGTCAACCACTGAAATTCTTAATGGTATTCAGAGGTTCCAGGAGACTGATCATCTGATCAGATGTCCCTATTATCCGGGACAATTTCAGGCCCAATTTCTGAGCTCTCCATGTCTATAGGTTACAGGCTAGGAAGGAGGTTTTTTCTCTCTGGTCAGTAGCACGCCAGTGAAGTGCCTTCTTTTCAATATTTGATTGCTTTTTAAACTGCATCTGGCTATATGAAACAGCTAGGCTTTTTCTTCTTTATTTTACTTGAAACAGGCCATCATTCATAATTATATGGTATGAAAACATTTGATATCAATGTGATTTGAAATATGATTTTAATTTTTTTTTTAGTAAATAGTGGAACAATTCTTTTTTTGTGATATATCATTAAATATAATCAAATATATGGGTTTTGATGAGGGATATTCAGGGATTGTTTTATATTGCTCTTGCAAGGGGAAATGAAGAAAACATGTCTAGCAGTAATTTATGCTGAACAGTAAGTTGTAATTCAGTTTGAAGAGTATTTAATAGAAACTTTTCTTAACAGCCTTTATTTTTCTTTCTTCTTAGAAGTAAGTTGACTCCTCTTAACTTCAAATAAGCACTTCTAAGCCAATTTAAATAAATTGCGGTGAAAGATTCATTGCAAATTCTTGGGATATGCTCCAGGGAAGTCTTTGGGTTACATCCTTCCTTTCTTTTCAGCATGAGATACAGCGTATTAGGACTTATCACTCTTTGAAAACAAAAGTGAGCTTCTAATACTCAGTGATTCTTACTCCTGGTAAAGAAAATAAAATATTTTACTGCATTGAGTAGCATTAATTTGCACAAGTGTATGTGAAATTAGATTAGGCAGTTATAAATAAATAAACCGCGTCATTTAAATAACCCTCTTCTCGTGTTATCTTTGATTGTGGGATTATTACAAACCTAAATGAGATTGCCTGAAAACCACTGCTACTTTTATACTCAGTGTTTGCCTGTGTGCATTGCATGGCATTTTGCTTACACAAAAGACACACTGCAAATCCAGTTTACCATGAAGTAAGATTTTAGGTGCAGCCAGTCTTGCCGAGCTGGTGTTGGCTTTCCAGTGCAGCAGAGCAGTCTGTGTCCATGTCTGCTGCAGACAGCCTGCAGTGAGGGCTGCTACTCAGGCTCCACTCCCAATCCAGCTCGAGGCTGGTGCAGGTCTCATGAATTCCACCATGCCCGCCACTCCCACCTGCAGGAAGCCCTGCAACCCCACCCGTCTCTTTGGGCATCTCTGAGGAAACATCTTGACTGTGCAGGGAGCTGCTCCGTGCAAATCCTGAGAGGTCTGGAGCCCACCTACATCTGCCAACTGAGAGCTGTGCCCTGGACGTGATATCTAGAGTGAGGAACCAACACACCTTTCAGCTTCTTCAAGGGCCTTTGCACAAACAAAAAAATGTAACTTCACAGGCTTTATTCAGATAAAGYACTGGAAGCTGCTGACTGGCAGGTCTGCAGGAGAATCATGGGGAAAAGGAAACCTATTCAGTCAGGGCTTCTGATGGCTGTGGTGAGTGTGGTAGCTCTCAGTAGTATTTCTGCAGCTAATGCAGAAATGAAAAAAAAAATTACCCAGAAAATCAGTTTGGAATGTAAAAAAGTGGAGAGAAAATACTAGATGCCATATTAATCTATAGGCTAGTGAGCAATGAGAGGATAAAGTGTCTTAATGAACCCAAACAAAATATACTAAATTGGAAGTATTTCTTGAAGCTTTCTGTGTATCAGCAAGTATTGGTAACTTCATTCAAGTTGAAGTTAAGTATTGTTGTTTGACTTTGTTGACAGGTCTTTTATGTGCTGGTTAAAAATATTGAAAGCTTCCAGTGGTAAATATTGGAACAAATGAGAAGGTGGAATATGGCAGTGCAAGCAGGGTAAATATTTGAATCTGCAACAGGCAGGGGATTGTTGCCCTCAATATCTCTGTGCCACAAGCAGAGAGGAGAAATTAGGGGAAAATAAAATTGTGGCTGTATTTAATTCAGAAAACAGTTAGAGAATGAAGGAATGTTTCCCAAATTTAAAAATTACATTTGTAGATTTAAAAAAAAAAATTCCTACATATGTGTGGTTACTTTGGCAGAAGATTTTTTTCAGTGGGGTTTTCCAAGATAAAGGACTCAAAGGTCTTGTGTGATCCGAACTTGAGATAAGTTAGAGTTGCAAATGTGACTCCAAAATAATCATTGCAGTGCCCTTTCTATCAAGCAAAAAGATCAAGATATTTCAGTAATAATCCCACAAAGGAATATTATTGTCATTACTTTAGTAAAAAAATTCCATCTCTGGTTTAGATACAATACTCAGAATTATGAGCAATTTACTACAATCTGTGGGGAAAATAATATATTTTTAATCCACTGATATTTTATACAGTGTATTTTCCATAAAGGCAAAACAAATATTTTTGTAATAGTGTTATGGTTGTATTATGATGTTTAAGATAATTACTTTTTATACTTTCTAACAAAATACACGTACTTCTAGGACGTACTTGGTTTATTCTGTTTTCATAAAGACATTCTTGCAAGAAAAATTTAACTCAATTTAATTCAACTGGTTCAATGTCAATTGAGATGTTATGTATTTTAGTGATATAAGCCCAATGCTGCAAAACAACTAATCATTACAAAGCAGATGTAAGTTGGTAAAACCATTTGTAGCCTACTTTACTYCTTCAAAAGGAAATAAGACAGTGAAAATGACAGGTTTTACGTGCATTAATGGAATGAAGACGTTAGAAAGTGAAAACATATTCTTTTGAAATATAATAAAGTTGGCTGGTGCCATCTTCTGGAGGTGGCAGTAATGATTCAGACCACCTAGGATTCTAGACTGAAAAATGTGGTATTGGTTTGTTTTTTTTTTTTTTTCAATGCAGTTCAGGATGTTTCAAACAAATAAAAAATATATAAAAAAAGCCAAGCATGTTAAAAAGACATTGCACAGCTTGGTAGCACTTGCTCTTTCTGGGACATATAAGGTGCTTTTTCAATGCTGATTTTCCAGTTTTTGTAAGCCTTGAATGGAGATAGCTAAAATCATTTATCTCTAACTCACAGAAAATGATCTTGTGTGATTTATCTAACATTTAACACTAAATGACTGAGGTTGTTTTGTTTTGTGGTTTGCTTGTTTGTTCTTTGGCTTGGGTTTGGTTTTGTGAGGTTTTATTTTGAGGGTTTGCTGTATCAGTACTTTGGTGTAAGAGCAGTGTTCTTGGGTAGCTTTCCCAGGAGCAGCCTAAGCCTGGAGCTGTGGGTGTGTTCATGTGGTTCTGTGTCAAGCCAAGTAGGACCAAAATATGATATGCTTTCCAATATCACTGGTAGGTTTTGTCTCTCCCTATTCTCCTCTGTTTAGGTGATACATTTTCTGTTAAGAAAATCATGTTCTTTCTGTGTTTAAATGTTACAGTTTATCCCTCTTTCTTCCATTCCTTAATTTCATTGGCAGCTGGGGGGAAGCTTATCTTCATAGGACAGCTGTGAACCTTCTGTAACAGGTTCATGTAGCTTCTGTAATTCAGGCCTGCTACTTGATAGAAAAGGACTTATAAAACAAAACAAACAGTACAAAACACCAGAAGAAGACTGTGAAGGATGTGGCATTTTCTCTTGGGTATTTTTACAATCAGAGTGGAAGATTAGTCATTTTCTTATCTTATTTCAGGCTTCACTTCAATTATTTTTTTATAGTTACTACTTTCATGAATATATCATTTCTATCTTCACTTCTCACTGTGTTTTGGAGAGGCAGACAGTAGCACCTCGATGGGGAAGCTGCTGTGTTTGGCTTTATAGGAGGCATGGAGTGACTGAAACAATCTGAAGTTCAGAACTGCCAGAAAATATTTGCTCTGGTTTATGTGCAAATGATACTAGAAGATGCACCCAGTAGTTAATACTGAAGTAAAATACTGGATGCTCTTTTTTTTCTTTCCTAAAGAACATGGTTCCCTAGATGCTTGTGTAGGTTGGGTTTTTTTAAAAATTTCTATTCCAAATGAGTATGTAGCAAACAAAATTAGTTGTCTGCTTGCTGTCTTCCCTTCAGTGTTGCTGTGATAGGATACTGCTGTGCTTGGTTGGTTACTGGAAAGCTACTGAAATAGGGGAAAGAATATCCTATGTAAGTCACAGCAGGGAGCCCACAATTGCTTTTTATTTTTGTAATACGCAAGTATCTGACTGGTAGTGAGAAGATAGTTGTTGCTAATCACCCTTCTAAGCACAGTGATGTATTCTGCCTCTARAATATTGTGTGTCCTTAATCTCTGCAAAAGTTAGTGGCTGCATAGAGCTCTAAAGCCCCATGCTCTTTTTTGATAAGAGCGGGAACATCCCAGTAACGCAATTCATCTATGCATAGCTTCACTCCTGTCCTGCAGGCTGATTTTGTGGTAAGATGCTAAATGAAAGCTAAATGCAATATTATTTAATTAAAAACAGGTTCTTATTTACCTGTCACTTTTTCAAAAGGTAGTTTTTTATTTCAGTTGTCATTGTTATTCTTGGAAGATTGTATTATGCAGTGGTGAATACATTGAGTAAGGCATTGGGTTAAAACACTTCCAGTTTAAATACATGGGAAAAAATTATTCTTCTAACTTGAAACATGGAGAAGTAGAAAATAAAAATTATTGTTGTTATGTTGAATACAGAGAAAAAGCTCAGATGTCATCTGTAGTTGAGAAAACTATGAAACTAGTAAATAAAATAATTCCAACCAGCCTTCAGTTATAATGTAGTATCCTCAAGAGAACAGCAGGTTGGTTAAAATAACTTTTAAAATATAACTCTTTCACTTTGCAGAGGAAACATCATTATCACTGAAAAGTTACTCAGTCGTGGAAAGGAAAGGAATAGTATTTCCTGATGTTTGCTTAGCATCACTTTCAGCAGGAGATGATGCTGTGTAAATGCGTACATTTAGACTTGTGTGTCACTTTTGCAGTGTAAATCCCTTATGGAAAGTCATAAGTGACATTAACACAGACAGACTAAGGAATGTGGAAGGAATATCCTCTTGAGAAGTACTGGGTGTGTTGAGCCTCTCTTGTGGGTGGATTGTGTAAAACTGGATTGCACTGTAATGTTCAATGCTACAGGTAAATATTGAGATGATTGAGAACAGAATGTTCTTTTGGAAATTTGAGCAATTTTTTCTTTGCATTTTGAAGGAGAAATGGAACTCCAAAGTGCTCATCAACTATAATGTCACTGTGTGCTCATATAGTGATGACTTTGTTAATTAATTTGTGTGAGGTTATAGTGTAGTCAGAAATATAATCACATATTATTCAATTACTATTGTCTAAATGAAAATTACTGAAAACTGTATGTGGAAAATATGAAAAATTTCTCTGCTTAAGATGGCTTTGACAGCTACTAAAAAAGGTAATTTCAGGTCAGATGACAAGTCAATTGACTTCATTCCACTTTAATGAGTGTATATACATAGAGGAGTGTCACCTCTGTACAGCTACACCAGGAATTTGTTCTAATATTCCATTAAAACACATTGTTAACTTTATAGGTAGAATATATTGTAGTATTTGTCGGGCAAAAATTGCTTGTTTTATACAGGGCAATTATTTTAAAATATGCACACACTCTACATATTTATTAAAACGCACACTTTCTTGTGTGTTTTAATATTTAAAATGCTTTTGCTAGGTTTTTTAAAATTTGCATCTTCAGGGAAAAATGTCAGATTCTTCTGAAAATATATATTCAGTTCAATTATAAATGTAGTAGTTACAGTGTTTCATATTCAGTAGTGTTTGGCATTTTATTTAAGAATACCTGGGAATGTTTAAGTAACTGTGAATTTGTCTCCTACTGCTCATCAGTGAAAACGGTTCATTCTATTTATTTGCCCCAGTGCAGTCTGCTTAGGTTAAAATAACAGATTAATTCTATATTTTGTCAATTTGATAAACTGGAGAACCTTTGTGAATGATGTCATCGAGTAGTTTCTCAGGACTGTAATACAAAAGGTTTACCTTATTGCACAAACTAATCCCTMTCTTCTCAGAAATATTGCCAAAGTTTTGGCATATTTGTTGATTTCAGCACTTTCTATTCTGTATTTCATTATCCCAGCACCTTCTGAATCACTCAGATTTCACATCATTCCTGCTTTTCAGTTCAAATGTAGTTTAGCTGCTTAAATTAGGGGGTTCATAATATTTGTCACTACTTCTTTATGCTTAAATGAACAACCTTCAAGTTCATGCACTAATTTTTCTAACTTCCTGTTTCATCTGCTTACTTCTTATCATTCTTGCCTCTTCACATCATGAATGAGGATTTGGCAAGCAGTTTCTCGTACAGATGTTTCCTTGCCTCTATGAGTACAGTATTTTATACATTCTTCCTGGTTTAGCAGAACAGTCCTCAGGCATTCAGATTTAACTGTAGTTTGCTGTATCTGTGGTTCTCAATCTGGATCTTTGCAGATATATAGACAGATCAATGCCTACTTTTATTTATTTAAATAATCTAACTCTTGGTCTCCTACCATTTCTTGGATTTCCCTCTGAGCATATGTTCTGTGGGGAAGAACAAATTAGCCCTCTAGTATTTGTACAATATTTGGCACTCTGGGGTTTCAAAAATAAATATGTGTTTGGCAGTGCTTGTGTGTAAGAGAGAAATCTGCCAAGTACCTACAGTTTAACTAAATCCATTTTCTGTTTTGTTCCAAAGTGTGCAGGGACATGAGACACTTAAATATTGAAGCAATATTTAAATACTATGATGTAGTTCTGACATCACTAAGTTTGCAATGCTGCCCTTAAAGAAGTGTTGCAGTATACATGTTATGTATTTAAACGCAAATTTTTACAGGCCAAGACAGTTTATCATCATACAGTTCTGGTTGAAAATCTTGAATAAATTCATTAAAACCATGGGAGTGGTCCATAGGCTGTGTCTAATAGAGACCCCCTTTTGAATCAAAAGAGCTGAATTGGATTAATTTTGGTTTTAGCTTTCCTGACTTCACTTCGGGCATGTAGGAATAGGTACTTTAATAGAAATGCTAATCTATCTCAATAGATTAGTTCCTACTTTGGAGAAGATATTTAGGCATGGGAAAAATAGACAGTGTAGAGGATGGCATTTCAAACTAATTTCCAGCCCCCATGGAAACTAAAAGAAGTCAGGAACTCTTTTGTAGGAGAGGAAATCCCTGCTCTGTCAGAGGATACATTCACATCCTACAATCAAATTAACATACTGGGTTATAGWTGACAAGATTCAAGACCAAGAGGAAATGCAGATGCTGTCTTGGGTTGGCCAAGATTCATGAAGTTATGTTTTTAACTCCTGCAGATGTTGGGCCAAAATCAGAAAAGCTAAGATCAGGTAGGCTTTATTTACAGGGAAGGAAATTTCGTATTTCAAAGACCACTTTCTGGACTGTTAAAAAATTAATTATATGTCAAAGAATACAAAATATAATTTCAAATGTATCTTTTTCTTTCAATGTTCTTTTATTCTCAGGAGAAATAGTGTGTTTGAATTCCATAGTAAGTCTTCATTCTGGTGGATTATGTGTTTCCAATTGAAAATACTGACAAAGCAAATATTCCCAACTGGAAAACTGCGAGAGCAAAAATACCTATTAAGTATCTTGAAGGTCGATAGTGATTTTCATACCTATTTATTATGAGTTGCCACATCCTAATGAAACTGACAGAAAGAGTTAGTTTATTAGATTTCACTCAATTATGCTTCAATAGTCCATAATAACTGTAGTAATACTTAGAAAAATTATATAAAAATTCAATAGACGAAATGTGTGAGAAAGAAGCTGATGCGCTGGAAAAAAAGAATTTTAATACAGACGTCTCTGCATGTCTAAGTGATTAAGACAGTGAAAGGAAAGAACCTGTTTTCAGTGATGTTTTTTCAAAAAAGCGATATATTTGAGAACAGACCGTCTAATGACCAGAATGGAATTGAATCCTGTTCAGCAGTTCAGGTAAATACAAGCAGCTTCATCCAATAGGGTGAAAATAACAGTTTTGAGTTTGATCTTTCACCCCTAAAACATGAATAGATAAGTTGCACTCCAGAAATGCATTGGCTTTTTCTGATGCTTATCAGAATACACTTTTGTTAAAAGGTGTTTTTTAACACCTTTGTGTTAAAAGGTCATTTTAACACCTTTGTTAAAATCGGTGGTGATTTTAATGACAATATTTAGGAGATGTGAACATTTGTAATGAAAATTAATTGTGAGATCAGATAAAGAGATGGTTATATGAACTTTCCTGTCCTGTCTAGCCTAGGAAATGTGCAAGGATGTGCTCCCTCAGGCATTGGTGGGTATTTAACCTACTGTTTAAATGTCATTGCTTTGCTGATGTTCTTGTTTGCCCTCCTTAAAAGTGGGAGCAGAGTATGTTCTCATCTTTTTAGGAGCAATAATCAGTACTAATTGGTGATTCATAACATTGTGGTGCAAGAAATAAAAGCAAAACTTCATTTTTCTGTCATTTGAATTGCTCATTCTCTAAGTATTTCCAAAGTTAGTATTTCTAATAGATCAATGCAAGCATCCCTGTCCTCTTGGTGCACAGTTTATCTAAATTTTGTAAATCACCAAGAGGTCTCTTCTACTCTCAGAATCACCCTTCCAGTTCCCACCCATCTGGCATGCCTCTGGTGCACCAGAGAGGGGACATCACTGGACAGCTGAGGTCAGTTAGGACAGTTTTATTCATCCCAAAGTTGTTGGAAGGTTTAACCTTTTATATGGGTTTTTAGAAATTGCTATCCCCTGGTTGAGGTGTTGTAAAAGTGTAGTGGAATACAGAAGTATATCCAAAATTCTGATTAATTAAGATTATTAAAAAGGAAAAATTGTGACTGTTGGCTGAATGTATGTATTTGTCATTGTTTACAGATACTGTGTCTTTTGCATATCCAAGTTTTAATCAATCTCTATGTAACATCTCAGTTCTCATTATTTGTTTACTTCTCAGGTGATATACCATAGTTTTTAGTGCAAGTACAAGCATCTACTTAAAATCTGCTACCTCTACTTCTAAAAAATTCTAAAAAATTACTTCTAAAAATTTCTTCTAAAAAATTACTTGTTTTCCTAATTTGTCTTTGCCATGTTTCAGTCACTTAAAACATAAAAAAAATATTTTTGAATATTGAAAGTAGTTATCCTTTTGGCTCCCATTACTTCTCAAATACATTACTTTTGATGAACCAGTGCATTTGATTTATTGAATTCTTAAATAATCTTGCATAACAGTCGGAAATGAAAAAAAACTGAGGAATTATGTAAACAAAGGATGTTCCCAGGCTGCAGATTAGACTAGCATGTCTTTAATTAGCTTTATTAAAAACTGTTGTGAAAACTTTCTGAAATAGAATGCTTTCCAGACTGAGATAACCTAGTAGAGTATATGTTTTTTTTCTTTTTTGTATGACACATGCATGCAGGACAGTATGAGTTTGTGGGGACAGTGCTCTTCTCAGCAGTGACTTTCCAGCATCTGAAACTGGTTGGTCATTTACTGCTTCAAATAGGTGTGACGTGGATCCCATTAATCACTCCTTGTTAATCTGAGCTGGATGACTCTGGACCTTCCTGTTAACTTCAGACTTCCCTGTGGCTCCTCTGTAATCTGTCATTGGGGTCCAGCTCCACTTAGAGATGGTGAACAGCCAATGTCTCTGTCTTATTTTGCCAGACTTGTCAAAAGTAGGTGATACCACTGTTATGAAACAGAAGGCTGAAGTTACATTTTTTAGGAAAGAAGTTTTATGAACTAACCTAAATGTTGATGCTGAAAGAATAAAAAATTAATTTTTGTTACTGCCAGGAAAAAAAAAAAGGGGGGAACATTTCACAGGATTGTATCCAGATGGTTCTTGACTATCTCAAGTAAGTAAGAGTAAGTAAGGGAGGCTCCACAACCTCTCTGGGCAATCTGTTCCAATGCATGGTCACCTGCACAGTAAAGAAGTTCATCTTCCTCTTTTTCGTCAACTTCCTGTGAATCCGTTTCTGCCTGCTGTGTTTTGTCCTGTTGCTTGGTGACACCAGGAAGAGCCTGGCTCCATCCTGACATCTTCATCTCAGATACTCATGGACATTCATAAGATCCCCATTCAGTGATCTCTTCTCCTGGCTAAACAGACCCAACTCTCAGCCTTCCACAGAATTGTAGAATCCTTTACGCTGGAAAAAAACCTCTAAGATCATCACATCCAGCTGGTGAGCTTTTCCTTGTGAGAAGCTCCAATCCCTTAATCACCTTTTTTGCCCTCTGCTGGACCCCCCACCCCAGGAGCTCCGTGTCTCTTGTCCTGAGGAACCCAGAGCTGCACACAGTGCTCATGGGACCTCAATGGCCACAAGATCACACTTCTGGCTCATGGACAACTTGTTGTCCACCAGGTTCTTCTCTGCAGTGCTGCTCTCCAGCAGTCCCTTTTTGTCCAATGTAGCATAAAATCTACATGGGTTGGAGAAAAACTACAAGCATAGGTGCACTCTCCAGTGTCATCAAGGGCATGTTTTGCATCCACAGATGTTATGATTTTTTAAGTCCAGGTGTGCTCTCCTCAACTTTCTCCATTATAAATGGAACAGTTCTACCCTCCTCAGTTTCTTCTAGTAGGGAAGCAATTCAATTCACTTTATCAGTCCCGTAATTATGGAATTATATTAAGTTTATGTGAAATGCAGTCTGCATTTTAATAAAATTTAAACTTCAAAGTCACAGTCCTTTTCCAAGAGTTAATAGTGTTCTATGCTGCTGGGTATTTTCCTCAAAAGATTTCTCAAATGAAATATCACACCACTCACTGATTCTGTGATCCATCTGCAAGTCAACCATGAGGCATTTTTGAACAGGTTTTAAATACTAAGCTTAAAATTATTCATGTCTGTGAAAAATCTTTTAATTGAATAATGCACTCATCTTTATATTATGCAGAACAAGCTGAGTACTTACCACAGTTGGCATAGTGATTGAATTTCAAAGAGAACAAGCATATTAAAAAGGAAAATGGCCAAAAATAGTAACTTCAGGATACAAGTCAGGAAAAAAACCCGTTGATCATAGACTGTGAAGAACGAATGAATAGCTTTGTTTTGTGCCCTGAAAATACCGTTCTACTATATAGCATTTTTTATGCTTAAGCATTTAGATGAAAACAAGAGCTCAGAAGGAATGTTGGGAATATTTTGATCACTGTATTACTTTTCTTATCAGAGATTTAAAAGCATCAAACTTACCGGGAAAAAATTTGATTCAGACTAGTCTTGATAAAATAAATTTGAGACCTATGAGGTGGTACATGGTTAGTGATGCTAAAAGCAGGTTCTTAGAAGGAATTTGTCACTGTTTGGGGTTTAATGGCTGGGTGTCTTGAGTTGCTTATCAGTTTTCTTGGAGTAGCTGATGGAATGGAAAGGCTCATGCAGAATGTCCTGCCCTGGTACTTCCTGGCTGTTTCTTGGCTTGTGTTGTGAAGAACCAGCATGAGCAGGAAAGCATTGTGGCAAGTCAAGGGAATTAGAGGTCTGTGCAGGAAAAGGGGAAAGTGCAGATTCTCTAAGAAAATGTAGCATGCTGCAAGCAAGCATGACAATGGTGGTCATCGTTATGGCAGTGTTGTCTTCCACTAATCACTCAGTTCTGAAAGGAGCCAAGGCCTCAAACTGCCTGCAGTAGCACTGCTTGGCAAAAAGCACCCCAATCTCTCCCAAGACATCTCTACTTCTGTTAGGAATGCTTCTCAAGGTTTTAAACAGGGACAGGTTGTTCCTTTTCAGCTCTCATGCTTACATGACTTCCCCATCTTTTGTCATAATGTGATATAAGAATTTAAAAACATGGGGTTTAATGATCCATCCCTAATTTTGTAGATATCTAAGTATAAGAAATCTGACAATTCAAGCCTCCAGGCTACCTGATATCACCTTAAAGCTAGTCTTGCTTTGAGCAGGCTGTCACTGAGAAAAGTGTCTTCAAACCTTGTCTAAGTAAAACACTGATTACATCATTGCATAAGCTTTAGTAATTTGATGAAGGTCAGGCTGTCTAAAATGGTGTCCTGTATACAGAAAAAAAGCAAGATCTTGGGTCATAACAGCACTTTAGAATACGTATTTGAATTTATCAGAAGAAGAAATTGAAATCCAGTCATCTAACATAAAGATGCAATGGAATTTTCTGGAAGTGAACAGCTGGAGAAACTTTTATGCAAAGCAACGTGGCAAGAGTATGTGTGTGTGCCTGTGTGTGTTCAGTTTCTAGCGCTAGGACTACTTTCAGTATGTTCTTGTATTATATAAGAGAAGAGACAATTATTGATATTGTATTATGCTAATTGTGCTTATATTGTTTTATGGTTGTCCAGAGGGAGGAAACACCTTCTGATATTATTTGTTACAGAGGCATGGAGCACTCATTGTTTCCATAAGAATGCATGAATACTTTGATAGCTCTCTCAAATAGAATTTGACTTCTAAGAACATGATTTCCTTGGACTAAATGAGAATTAGGCTATTAACACTTTGTAGATTTATGATTAAGTGATTTTCTTGGACAAAATACATTATTTTCCACGTGAGTGCAGTTGTCTATTTGTTAAATATATACCTTCTTTTAGTGTAGAATAGCCACATAGCAACTCTTCTTGTCAGTTCTTTATCTGGATTCTGTTTTTTTTTTTTTTAATAAAGTTTGTCTCTAAGTGGATATATCTACAAGGATCACTGGCGTGGGAAACAGAATGGTGGAAACTAAAGGGAATACCTCCACAGGAAAAGAGAGGTTTGAAGGCCTGTCTGTGCTTCAAATTCCTTGACTCAAGGAATTTATTGAGCTTGGGTGCTTGACATTAAATGAAAAAGAGGCTGTACTGATGAATTGTTTTAAATTCAGCTAGTTTACGTGTAGTTCAGCATGTGTGTAAATATGTGGATATGTGTACATGCATTTGTGTACACACTGTATAATCTCCAATGTTACAAATTATAATGTAAAAACCAAAACCTGTTGATGTAAACTCATTCAGATCAGAATAAGAAGATGAAGTTCAATTGCTTTCAATGGTGCAGATCAGTGAAAATCAAGCCTCCAAAACTTTTATAAACAGGGTTTTATATACTCCACAAAATCAAGCTTCTATTCTACTGTGTCTAGACATGAGTTCTTCTGTGTCATAAAGGCCTCTTGGGCATAGTAAGGAATAGTTACGTGGAAGTGCTGAATTATGTTGGAAATTCCCAAACAGTAACACTAGATGGATAAGTATTTCTTCTATTTTTGATGTCACAAATACTGCTAGCAAGAAGTCCTCAAGCAATTTCTTCATCCTTTCTTTCCAGATGCTTTTAGTGCTTTGTGGTGAAAAAAAGATGATGTACAGATGGAAAGATGGAGTGTAATAGAAGGAAGGGAAAGGTATAGAGGGATGCCCTATGTGAACCTGTGTTTTAGTCCCATGGTAGAACAAGTCAAAGCATCAGGTCTGGAGCTCATCCCAAATTCTTGTAGAATTTGACAGAAAGTCTTTATTTATGGGGTTCAGGGGAGTTTACATTTGTTCTGTGCCAAAAAGCATCTTGTTTGTCTCAGGTCACATTTTCATTTTGCTGTCTTTTTCTTTACATGACAGTCCTGTACCTCTTCCTGATCTTCGTACTACTCTCTTCAATGCACAAGCAGCTGCTTCTGTGGTCAGAATCTTTAGAGTAATTAACATCTAAAGCACTGCCCCTTACTRCTGCCTGTTCTCTAAGTCACCTTCATGGTGACTCTGTCCTGCCCATTCTGTCAGTCTTTCAGGCTATTCAGCTCTTGGGTAGGCATACAAGTAACTCCCACATGCTCCTGCTTGTGGCTCACCTACAGATCTGTTGCCCTATCCAGTTTTAACAAGCCTTATTCAATACTCACCTTTTATTTCTCTGCCTTTTCTTCTTAAAATTCAAAGGCCTCCTAATACTCTTGCTCTCTTCTGTTTATTCTGTTTTATACTTTATCCTGGGCCTTGACTAACATTTGTATCCACCCACTTCCCTCCTGTTGTCTGAGAAGCTACCTCCACAAGTAAGTGCAAACATTTAGCCATCTTGACTTTTTGTTCCTTATGTTATTTTTCCTCCTCTTCCCTCCCTCCTTCATTGACAGCTAGGTATATGTCTCAGCATGTGGTGTATATACTTAATATTATGTTTAGATGTGCTTGTTATTCCCTTTAAACATGTCTAAATAGAGTAATAAGTATGGCTCTTACTCACCAGTTTCACAGTCTGTCTGGGTAGATAAAGAACTAATTTCCCAAAATGTTTCACAAACAGATCTTCCATAGATACCTACTGAAATATCTTGGTATTTTGGAAATTCTGTATCAATTGATGCTGTTTTGACAACAAGTGATTATATTTGAAATGTCAAATGTACATGCATGTACACCACACCCCAACCCTTCAGTATTTGAGTATATTGTCTATGCTCCACTCCATTTTCCTCGCTGAATTAGAAAACATAGTTTTTAATATATTAATACAAAATCCCTTGAAAATTCGAAGCTAAGTTTTAGCATGAGAATTCCATAAGAATTGTTTGAAAGTGAAGACATTCACCTGGCCACTCTGACTAGGTTTCCTGGAAGGCCCTCTGTGGTTCACTGTAGATGATGACATCTCTGGGAGGAAGACAAGCCACACTTTGCTACAGCAGAGGTATTCTTTGTCTGCAAAGGGGAAGTGAGGCCTTATGAAGGGTGAGATCTATCTGTGGATAGCAAAACCTTACTGGTCTTCTCTAGGGCAGTCTGGGAGACTCATCTTTGGGAGTCACTTCACAATAAGGTGTTGACTTAATAGCTAAGATTTTGGGTAACCTGCTGATAACCAGATCAAAAGTATGTTTTGTACAGTGAGTGAAGCTGACTCTGCTGAAAGAAAAATATGTCTGGCAAACTGAATTTATTAGAGTTTTTCCTTTGGTCTTTTTTTTTTTTTCATAGAGTAATGATTTCTTTGAAGTGCACTTTTGATTGTGTAGTATAATGATTTCTTTGAAGCCCAGAATGTTTTATTTTGTGACTGACATCTATTTCTACAGAAGCTGGTAGTGATATTGAAAATGTTTTAGGCTAGATTTTCTAACGAATGTTCTGACACATATGTATAAATAACCCCCTTCCCACCAGTGATCTCCTTGTCAGAAATTTTCTGTTTATATATGTGAGCCTACCCTGAATTATTTTTGTTCTGGGAACATCCCTGTAGACTGAAAATGAGAAAAATAAAAATCTAGAGGAGTATAACTTACTTCAAATATAGCACAAAAACAAAAGAAAACAATCTATTTACACAGAGATCACTTGTTGGTTTTTTTTGTTTTCTATTTATTTAATATCAGCCACAATTTTATGTAAATCAACATGCTTTGAATGGATGAATTTTGAGGTGATGTTTTAATTATAGATGTATATATTCTCTGAACATCTGTTGTGTCATTAACATCTGGGATATCTCTTGACACCTCCCATTTCCCCCAAAATTCAGTTCAAATTAAATTTGTAATTTCATCATCTTAAATTATAGAAACAGTTATGACAGTTATAACATTTTTGCTTGTTTTTATATAGCTTTAAAAAACACATAATTCCCCAAATTCTGTGTTAAATAACAAATTTCTAGAAGTACTTCACCACTCAGCTCTTAGGCAACTTAGGGGTCTATGATAGACATGCTAAATTTATTAACTTTACTACGTTTTGTCTCATATTTTGTTCTAAGGAGTCCCAAATGTGATGGTGCTATCCATTACTTTATTAACTTCTTGCTAAATTGCTTTCCCTCTTTTCATTATTTTAAGAAAATATCTTGTCCTATGACATGCAAGTTAAGTCTGAGGACAATACTCTATTTGTCTTTATTAAAAGTCAATAATGAATAACAGTATTGTTGTATGGTGGAAAATCATTTGATGAAGAGATAGATACATGCTTAGCTAGATTAGTGTTCTGAATTCTTTCTTCAGAAGCTGTGTTTTGAGACATAGGATTAATTGGAACTATGYGAAAGACATACAATAGGACACTGCCAAATCAATTAGTGTTTCAGTAACATGTTAAAATTGGCTGGTTTTGACACTTCTGAAGTGCCACAGAGTACTGAATACTGAAGACTAATAGTTCAAAAGTGGGCCAAAGTGGTGTAAAAGTTACTTTGCTCACATAATATAAACTCATGGCACAGAGGTGAGCCTAGAGGATATTCAATGTTGTGATGGCAAGCATTCTAAAACAACCTCCTCTTCTCTTCATGTATTTCAGGTCTGGTTTGGGGTTTTTTTTAAGTACAAAGTACCTAATCTACTATTTGAGTTAAAATCAGGAATGCTGTATTTCACAGTGAATTCATGTTGTTTACTTTACAGAATATACACAATTATAAAGGAACATTAACTCCAGGACAAGAATTTCCTGTAATTTGAGTCTCCAATCTTTGTAAATAAGCAAATTGATCTTTCTCAAGAAATCTAATTTCTTTATTATCTATGTAAATTTTATATGCAAATGCCTGGAAGGGATGAGCAGCTGGAAAATTACCTTTTTAATCTCATACTTAAATGCTTGGTGTTGTATTACAGATGGTGTGTTTGTTGCCTGGCAAACACGTCAGTATGATAAGGGTCTTACGAACTTTAGAGAACTTCTGTTTTGTGGTGAATGTGCAATAAAACTGTTAGGTGTTCTTTCTAGCTTTAATTTAAATAAAGTCTCAGGCAGATGTCACTACCTTGCTATGTTCTGCAAGGCTGTTAAAGTGAGGTAAGAGCTATGAGGCCACGTGCATGACACACTGCATGCTCCATCTTAGAGCTGCAAAAAATGTGACCTTTCCTACACTTGTGGCAATGCTAAAGATAGACCAGGGTCTGAAAATTAAATTATCTTCATCCAATATATTGTTGGACAGGGTCACAGAAAGATGACTCATCCAACTGTTGAGGATTAACTGCAGCAATTCAGTACCACACAGCCACTCAATCACTTTCCCCTCACGCCAGAGGGATGGAGAGGGAAATTGAAAAAAAAAAATAGAGAACTTGTGGATTGACATAAGAACAGTTTAATAATTGAACCAAAGAAAATACAGTAGTAATGCTGCTGAAAACAATAATAAAAATAGGGACACAGAGAGAGAAAAAGAAAGAGAAACTCTCTGATGCAAATAATAATGCAAAGAAGTGATGCATAGCTGCTACTCTCCAAGTGATGCCAGGCCAGTCCCAACTATAATCTACAGCCCTTCTGGGTAACTCCTCCAGTTTATATACTAGATATGACATTCTATGGTGTGGAATATCTCTTTGGCCAGTTCAGGTCACCTTCCCTGGCAATACTCCCTCCCAACTTTTTGTGAAGCTCCTCACTAGCAGAATATGAAACTTGAAAAACTTCTTGACTTAGAATAAAAACAGCTTAACAACAAACAAAACATCTTGCTTTCAATATTATTCTCACACTGAATCCAAAGCATAGATAGCACTGTACAAGTTATGAAGAAAAAACTATCTCTATCCCAACCAAAATCAGGACACCAACCCTATTTTACCTTTATGTTATTGTGACTGGTGATCTAGTCCTAAACTGACAATAGTCTTTGTTGATGGGGTAGGTTCTAAAGTTTAAAATAAATATTTTATATTTATTTTAAATATTTTCCCTGTATAAGTATTTCATATAGTGTTAAATATAGTTCTTCTGTTCTAAATTGAGTAATAGTCCACTTTTTTTTCTTTTCAGCTTTTGGTTTTGCATTTTTCTTGCACTTCAGCAAAGATATGATATCATGATCAGATTGATGTGCTCAAGTCAGACAAAAGAGCAACAGCTTCAATATTAATTATATACATGGATAAAATGAAAAATTTTTGGAGTATGTGTTTCAAATTATTTTTCTAGAACATATAAATTTTTAATTGCAGGACTCCATTAATTTGAATAAATTTCTGATTTAATGTAATGTTGATTCAGATACCAAGTCTTTTTACTCTGTTTTGAGTTGGCTTCAAATTTTTTCTTCCTTAGTGCTTGCTCTGATGGTTATTCTCTCGTGGCTCTTTTGGGGAATTCAGTATATTCAGAGGAAGAAAGTGATTCTCTTAGTATTTTATATTTTTAAGGTGTCCCTTGACTCCAAATTGCACAAATCATATAATTCAAAAAAAAAAAAAAAAGTGAAATCCTTGCTCAAAAGAAGTATAACATCAAATGTGAATTTCTCACATTTTAATAATTTGGTGATACAGATTTCAAACTTAGTATTACATTCTGAATTCTGCAAATGTGTGTGTCTCTTTGGTAAACGACTATAAAATTTTGATTTGTAGAATTTTAGTTTCTACAAATATAACTAAAGTGTGCCTTTATTACATTCACTGCCATTCTTGTGGAGTGACATAATGTACTGAATAATTAGGCTTTGAATCAGAAAGTGCTAATGTGAGAGACAGCACTTTTTACCATAACATTTTTTAGTGATTTTATCTGAAAGTTTTCAGCAGTAGTTCCTGTAGTTCCAGTAGTTTCACTACAAAGCATCCTCAAGATAAAACATTTCCCCTCTTAATCTTTTTGGTAATATATTCCTTACTTAGCCTCTTGTAGAACACTTTGACTTTGTACATATATTCCATGGCTGTCTGCCCGTAGAGTTATAGACTCCTATAGTGCAGCCCATAAATGACACATGGCATGGGTGAATGTGTTGGTTTTGCATGGCCTGGTTTTTGGTAGCAGGGGTCTACAGAAGTGGCTCCTGTGAGAAGTGGTTCCTGTGAGAAGTGGCTCCTGTGAGAAGCTGCTGGAAGCTTCCACCATGCAGCGCCAGTCCCGGATGGCTCTGACGATGGACATGCTGCTGGCCAAGGCTGGGCCAACGAGAGGGGTTGGTAACGCCTGTATGATGACATATTTAAGAAGAAAATTGAAACAAAGTGCACACAGTTTTACTTCTAGTCAGAGAAGAGGAGGAGGTGAGAACATGTGAGGGAAACAACGTGGAGACACTGAGGTCAGTGGAGGAGGGGCAGGAGGTGCTCCAGGCACCAGAGCTGAGATTCCTCTGCAGGCAGCTGAGCCCCTGCAGCCTGTGGGGATCCACGGGGGATGCAGAGATCCACCCAGAGCCCATGGGGATCCATGGGGGATGCAGAGATCCACCCAGAGCCCGTGGGGATCCATGGGGGATGCAGAGATCCACCCACAGTCCGTGGGGATCCATGGGGGATGCAGAGATCCACCCTCAGCCTGTGGGGATCCATGGGGGATGCAGAGATCCACCCTCAGCCCATGGGGATCCATGGGGGATGCAGAGATCCACCCACAGCCCGTGGGGATCCATGAGGGAAGCAAAGATCCACCCACAGCACATGGGGGAGGTGCCCATGCAGGAGCAGGTGGATGCCTGGAGGAGGCTGTGATGCAGTGGGAGACCTGGTGGAGAGAGAGGGCCCTTGGTCCAAGCTGGAGCAGCCTGGCCTTGGAGGACTGCACCCCATGGAAGGTGACCCATGTCTCAGCAGTTTTGGCAGGACTCCTGCTCATAAGAGTAAATCCATGCTGGGGAAGTTCATGGAGAGCTGTATCCTGTGGGAGGGACCCCATGGCCTCACAGGGGAAGGACTGCTCTCCTGGAGCAGCAGAAGAAAACCTCAGGTGACAAACTAACGAAACTCCCACTCCCTTGTCTCCCTGCACTGAGGGAAAAGAAGAAGGAAAGAGAGGGGTGGGGAAAAAATGTGTGGTTTTAGGGCTTAATTTTCTTCTCATAATCCTCCTCTGACTCTATTAGTAATAAATTCATTTTGTACTTCTAAGCTGAGCCAGTTTTGCCCCTGGAGTGTTTCCTCCTGGTCCTTATCTCAATTCATGAAGCCTTCATTGGTTTGGGGTTTTTTTCTCCTCTGCCCAGCTGTGGTAGGAGAGGGTGAGCGAGCAGCTTTCTTGGGTGCCTGGCACTGAGCAGTGTCAAACCACAACAGTGAAAAAGAAAACACCAACCCTTCCATCAGAACAGCCTTTCCTGGCAGGCAGGCTGCCCCTCCGTAACTGGACTCAGGTCATAACCAGCTCCAGGCTGGTGTTGAGGGTATATTTTTTTGTATGCTGCTTCATGACCACAAAAAAGAAGTGTCCTTCAGTATCAGTTTTCGTTACTGTTTTTCTTTATGATTTTGACACACAGAGTAGGTTTGTAGATCATGCACTTAGGCCCTGAGCTGGATTTTAGCTCCCTGCTGAGTGTTATAACTGAGGGAGCTGGATTTGTATGGCACATAGTTGTTAAATTTTGCAGTGAGCTGAAATCCTGCCTCTTTCTTTGGGTACCTCATCCCTGCTGAGTCAATCAGAACTAGCCACACAATAATTCCCCTGCTGCCAGTTGCAAAGAACGTGCAATAATCAATGAAATAACTATGTTGTGTTGAAGTTAGGCATTTAAGAGCAAAACCAAATCATGATGATGTAGATTTGCTCTCTCTTTATCCAGTGTCATAAACATTTAATAGCTCACATTCATATTGGTATGAAAATGAGGGATTTAAATAAATTCTCTAGAATTGCTGAGCATCTTTGAGAACTTATAAAGATTTCCAGAGTAGAATGGGAAATTTAGATTTGGTGATGCAATTGCTGTTTTTGCAATGAAAAATATATTTGTTCCCTAAATAGATTTAACTAAGGAAATATAAGCTTTTGGGTTGATTTTGGTTTGTTTTGATTTGGTTTTTTTTCCAGTAAGATATACTCTTACCATGATCAAAAGAGAAGACTTCTCTTATTTTGCACTTCCAATCTAAGGAAGGATATTACTTGGCTGATATGGTGCAATTACTTTTCATTCATTTCATGCTTCTGTGGCTTCTCCTAGGACAGAGGCCCATCTGTATCTACGCCTCAGCCAATAACTGCTGTTGTTGCTCTGGAAGCATCTAGCTATGGCTTAAAGGAATGTAATGCTCTTCCCTCTCCCTCTTTTCAGCTAGCAAATTTAAGACTTTTAGGTGAGGACATAATGACATGTTTTGGTTTTTGAGTTGTCAGATGAAGTTCCATTTTTATGACAGCTGGGTATTATTGAATGAAGACGAATTAGGGAAGGCAAGTTATAAAAATGCAGGAGAGACATTGAAGGAGCAGGAAAGCATCTTGTTTCAAAAAGTTTGTTCAGCTTCCTTGATAGGTTGTGTTGTTTTACACGTCATCCATAAAATCTGAAACTGGTTGAGCAGAGGAGATATGGGGATATTGAAAGTACTAAATGAAGAGCAAATCCAAACATTCTTATCAATATGTAATAGAATTAAACATTGTGAAGTGTATTCTGGACTGTCATTTTTCTTTCTCCGTACATTATGGAGTCTGTAGAAACCCTTCCTAAAAAAATGAAAAAGGGTTTGAGCTGATTGCTGTCTCATATTGAATAGCTGAAGGAAACAAAGCCTGGAAATGGTTTGTAAAATCAGAATAATTTTATTTATTTAATGTAGATTTCTGTAAATATAAGGTAGATTCTTGTGAATATATCAGTATAGCAAGAGTTATTGTCCTGAAGTTAGGGATGGATTATATGAAGTGATTAAGTTTTCATTTGGAACCTTCAAAGCATATAAATAATAAAGCCCTCTTTGARGCAGAGAATTCATTAGTTTCATATTGGCTAATAATTAATAGGGAGGAAAAGGCTATCTAGAAACAAACATCAAAAACTTTATGGTATTTATAGTAATAAAAACCATGTTATAAATATAAAAAGACAAAATATATTTGTGAGTTTACAGACAGCCTAACAGAATAGCTCTGAGAGAAATGACTTCATTTATCTTTTGAGACACAGATATCACTATTTAAGGAAAATTTTCTTTTACAGCTAGAGAGAACCTTTTAGTACACAAATTAAGCTTGTTAAGTATTGAAAAACAAGTCTTTGAGTAATTATTATGTGATCACCATTGAAGAAGATGCAGTTTTTCACCATTAAATAGAAGAGTTAAGATTTTTTTTTACAAAATAGTCAAGTACACGCAAATTTATTTTGGTAGAAGTACCAGCACCCTGCTGCCCCATCAGGAGTTTAGAGAATTGTGTTCATGCTTGCTGTCTTCAAATAAAGCCATACTTTGTGTATAGGCAAAAGAAGGAGTCTGTGGATCAGAACAACTTACCTGTTCATATTTCTTGAATATTTCTGTTTTCATTCCAATTTTCTCTGGATTTTTTTTTCTTACGACAAATTCTGCAGTGTGGACAATGTAATCCACTTTGAAGTTTTTTGGCAGATTTAAATAAATTTAGGTAATTATTTAGCAAATTAATTGGTTTAAACTAATATATTTGAACTAACCACAATATGGCAGCTTTCATAATATTGCTGCATCTAATGTATTTAATTAAAATTGGATCTTGAGAGCTACATCTGCAATGTTCTATATATTAATTAAAATTATGAGAACTAATTAACAGGAGAATGTGCGCAGGTGGAAAATTATATATAAACAGAGCTTCTTCTCCTCCAGGAATAGCATTCCACAAACATTTTGAATTTTTAAAAGTATTTTCAACATTCCAGTCTAGATGGAATTATTTTTAGTTTTATGTTGGTTTTACTTTTGTGTACTTTTGTGGGGTTTTCATGGTTTTCTTTTTGGTTTGGGGGGGATTTGACTTTCTTTTTTGTTTGTTTTTTGKTTTTTGGTTGTTTTGAGGTAGCATTACTGGAGGTAACAAGAAAGACCAATTTTACAGAAAAATAATGTTATTATTTGAAGAGAAAATAGAGGTGTTGCTGTGGCATTTATCTCAAGAGGTGTTGCTGTGGTATTTATCTCAAAGAGTATATTTACTTGGTTGTTTTTTTTTTTTTTTTTAGTTAAAATTACCAAACATCAAATAAATCGAAGGTGATGCTTTTCTATGCTTTTGTCTTGGCAGTGTGCTAGCCTCTAGTGTGACTCACAGCTATTTACATTAATTTAAGTCATTTACACAGTCATATGCACCATCTCTGACTTGGTGAGGCATCTGGCACTCCCTGGGCTGCAGGAAATTTTACAGAAAGTAAGATTGTTCATGTTTCAGTGCAATCACTGTCTTTAGCAACCAGAAGGCAGAGAAGTTTGAATATGCCTAGTACCTGTCTCAAGCYCTCTGAGACCTGGACACTTGTATTACAAGTGTCCAAGTCCAAGTTACAAGTATTTATTCCCTCTTATTTCTGACATGCAAATGGTGTGATTTTGTATTCCTGTGATCCCAATATGTTTCCTTCCTTTCTGGATTTGAAACAACATAGTGCTAGCCTGGTGTTAGTACTGTCTGTCATAGCTCCAATCAGGTATGAACACAAGAGTTAAATGACACAAACTGTTTCCACTGTTAAAACCAAAAATAAATTGAAACAATGCAAAGGTGAGTTTAAACATCTACAGAGCAACTGTGGGAATGAATGGCCTGGCTGAATTTGCACAGAGAAGAGAAAGGATTGACAATAGTAGTAAACGTAGAGCCTATTGGTTGTTGAACAAAGTGGTTTAACTGGTTAAACAACCAAACCAATGGTATTTCCTGCTACCAATGTCAGATGAACACCCCAATTAAACATGAATTTCACTGAGATGAGTTTGAGTTCAGAGCCCTGGACATCTGCAGTTGTCTGGTTCTTTCAAAACTAGACCACCACAGTCAAACTCAGAGAAAGTGTGTGGGAACTGATAGGTCTCAGCTAAGACAGAAATCTGCTTCAGTAAATGTGAGCAGTTCTTGGAAGAGCAGCTGAAACTTTTTTAACCCAAGTAAAAGTAGAGGGGAGGCCTTATGAGAAGGGGCTGAGGTCACTCCTTCAGCCTGGAGAAGAGGAGGCTGGGGAGAGGCCCCATCACAGTCTACAGCTGCATCAAGAGGGGAAGAGGAGGAACAGACACTGATCTCTTCTCCATGGTGATCAGTGACAGGACCAGTGAGAATGGCCTGAAGCTGTGTCTGTGAGGTTAGGTTGGGTATCAGGAAAAGGTTCTTCACTCAGTGGCTGTTGGGCACTGGAGCAGGCTCCCAGGGAACTGGTCACAGCATCAAGCCTGACAGAGCTCAAGAAGGGTTTGGACAACATTCTCAGGCACATGGTGTGGCTCGGGGGTAGCCCTCTACAGGGCCAGGAGTCAGACTTTGGTGAAAAGGGTCCCTTCCAACTCAGGGTATTTTGTGACTCAATGATTCTCTGACTTACTGGAGATACTAAGTTGCTGTCTTGTTTAGGAATTGATCCAAGTCTTGTAATAACAGTTCTGTCTTCAACTGATAAGTTAATGGATATGATTCTTATTTTGTCTACATTGTACTTTTCCCTTCCATTCTAGATTGCTGTAAAAGCAGCTGATAAACTAAATTAGGAAAATGAAAGCTCTCAGCTTAGAATATCTGGATAAGCTGGAATTTTAAAACTGAATTTTATCTCAAAAAGAAGTGTGGATAGCCAATTGCATCCAAAATACATGTAGTCAAAAATTATAAACATTTTGCACCTTTATTTAAATGTTATGCAACAGATACAACTTCCTTCTCTGAAAGATGCTGATTTGCCTTAAATCCTAATAGGCTGTAGATGCCCTTAGTAACTACAGCAGTAGAAAAGAGCAAAAGAACATTTCACTTAGACTGAAAAGATTTTATTTCTGGAATATCTGGACAGAAGGTGCCCACCAAAGCTGCTCTATCACTCCTGCTTCTCAGCTGGGCAGGGGAAACAAAATATAATGGAAGGCTCAAGGGGCAAGACAAGGACCAGGAGAGATCTGTCACCAGTTACTGTCATGGGCAAAACAGACTAGAATTGGCAAAATTACTTTAATTTATTACCAATCAAATCAGAGTATGATAATGAGAAATAAAAACAAATCTTAAAAATACCTTTCCCCCACCCCTCCCTTCTTGGGCTGAACTTTACTACTGATCTCCTCCACCTCCTACCCACTGGGGTACAATGAATGGGGGTTGTGGCCAATTCATCACGTATTTTCTCTTTCCCTTTCCTCCTCAGGGGGAGGACTCCTCACACTTCCCCCTACTCCAGAGCAGGAACCCTCACACAGCAGACAGTCCATCATTAATTCCTCCAGTGTTAGTCCTTCCCACAGGCTGCAGTTCTTCAAAAGCTACTCCAGTGTGGGACCCTCCCATGGGGCAATCTCTCTGGAGCAGGCTGCTCCAGTGTGGATCCCCCACAGGGTCACATGTCCTGCCAGCAAACCTGATCCAGGGTGGGCTTTCCTTGCCATGAGGGCACAGCTTCTGCCAGGAACCTGCTCAAACATGGGCTTCACATGGAGTCACAGCTTCCTTTGGACATCCACTTGCTCTTGCATGGAGTCCTCCAGGACTCAGTCCCTCAGTCCAGTCCACATCTGCTCTCCTGTGGTCCTCCATGGGCTGCAGGAGCCCAGGTGTTTCACCATGGTCTTCATCATGGACTGTGGGAGAATCTCAGCTCTGGCATCCCGAGTACCTCCTTCCCCTGCCTCTGCACCAACATGCAGAGTTAGCAATGTTACGCACTTCTTAAATATATTATCACATAGGTGCTGTACTCATCACTGGTCATCTTGGCCATGGCCAGTGGCGAGTCTGCCTGGGATCTTATTCGTTCTTCTGCTACCAAAGCTTTGTCACACAGACTTAATACAGCTAATACAGCCCATCTTGAAGGCTAAGAACAGTGGCTTAGCATGGTCCTTCTGTTTCATATTCAAGCATAAGGAACCTGGGCATGTAATTAAGGACTCAAAATTTGATGGGATGTGAGAATCTTTCAATGTGTTCCAGCAAGTCTCACGGGTACTCAGACTTCTGGCTCTGCTTCTTTTTACAGGAAAATGTAATAAAAAAGTGGGAAAAGTCAGCCCCATACTGTATAGCTATGTGGGTCACACAGGTACTAGACGGTCTAGAGAGTAGTGAATGCACAATGATTTAAATGTTATTCTACCTGTTGCTTGGTATTGGGGGTTTTGACAATTTGTCTTGTTGCCTATATTTGGAAATTTGGCAGTGTAATTAAGATTTTACATCTTCAAGTATTAAAACAGAGCAAGTCCAGAATCTGTTGTTTCTTGGCTCCATATGCAGATGTGCTTTAGGCATGTGTGCCTTGGTAAAATTAAATTCATCATGTTGTAGATGTACTTATTTTGTCATAAAGGATGTTAATTTTTTGAGAAGGTCTCAGTGAAGTAACACCATTTTTAATGAGATTGTGTCCTCTAAGTGGGAAAAATTGTAGTGATGTATATTACAGTCCAGTGAGGGAGAAGGCATACATAATGTGTGGACTATGCCAGATGCCTAGAGGTAGATGGATGTATTTTCCTTTAATGCCTTTGCGTAAGTATTACTTTGAATATTTGCATAAGTATTTACTGTCACTGTGACTGAAAGACATTTCCTACTTTTCCATTTTATTTTTTCATACATTTCACAAAACAGCATAGTATGACAACAGGCACATTTTTTACTTTTCACTTGTCCAAGAGCATCTACTAAAAGAGAGAAGTAAGGCCAAGGCAGAAATAAAACCAAGACACTGCTGGAATTGATGTGTACTGCAAGGGAGGTAAGGGCAGAAAGTTTTATGCGGTTGGTTTAAGCTGCGTTGCTCCACTAAAGCCCTTGTAGCTAGTCAGGGATAACCAAAGCATTATGCATGTGTCCAACATTAGCCTTACCCTGTGTCCTAATCCATAAGCAATTAATTGGAAATACAGTCTAAGACAGCAGTTTTGAAAGTGATGTATTTAAAATTACTGGGGTCTGTGTGTGCTAATATGTTAGAGCAGTGAAGCAGTACAACATTATTGACTTTAAATGTGGGCTGAGTGGCTTGGTCTGTGTTTACAGCGCAGACAAAATAAGTCTTGGAATTTAATAATGGATTTTAGTGCAAAGAATTTCTCTTCAGCCATTCCGTGACGTCTAATTGTAATGGAAATAAGGAAAAACTTTGTCCTGGGGATATCTGAAGAGAAACAGAAGCAGTTGGCTGGACTTCAGATCCCAAGGAATTAATTATCTCACCGCAGTGTGGAACCCTGTTGCCCCTTCTTACTTAATCTCAGTGGATTTTTAAAACTGAAACTTTCCTTGTTTCTAGCTCTTTTTGGTTTTAGCTCTTTTTATTCCACACTTGTCATTTGTTAGTTCAATTTACAGTGTGCAGTAATACTATTATTGTCAAAGAACTCTTGTTCCTTTGGTTGCTGAGGTAAATTAGTTTGAGTTGAAGCTAGAGCATGACACCTAATCTCACTTAAAGTCTTAGCTGAAATAAAGCGAAATTTTATTTAAATATTTAGATTAAAATATATATGTGGTGCAAAGTCTATTTACTATACAGCCATAGTAGAGATTTTGTTTTTAATGACACAATGGAGTTTTAATGTGCTGTGAGATTTGTACTGTGATGTGTAAGAGGTACTCATTGACTAGAAGCTTGTTGGTCATTTATGAAAATTTATATGATCAATTGAATTTAAGCTGTATGTTAATATAGTTAATGTGCAGGCATTTGCTGTGCTTCTGTTTCTTTCCTGATGAAAATGTAATTATGTGTTTTGAAGTAAATATCTAGAGTATAAGAAAAGATATTAAAATTTCAGGTTAAATGTAGTCAGTGATTTGAGCACTTTCATTATTAGAAGAGAAATAACATAGAGTGCTTGACTTTAATCAAGCTCTTCAGACTAATTTGCATTTTGAATGTGGAATTGCAGTATACTTTTCTCAACAGTATTCTCCGTATTCCCCAAGAATTAGATATCTGTCAACAGATTATGTGTCACTGTAACAGTTGTTCTACCTAACTAGAACTTTCTGTTAGAGAAGGGACAGAAGAGTTTTCTGTATTTCAGATCCAAAGGTAACAGTGATTTCTAGAAGGACAGTAGAATATTGCATAGTCACTGAATCTAATTGATTTATTCCCCTAAATGTGGGGTTAAAGGTCTGCTGATGATTCATGTAAGCTCTGTGGGGTAATTAGAACCATTAAATGCTTTGAATTGGAAGGGACCCTCAAAGACCATGGAGTCTCACCCCCATGACAGGCAGGGGGACTTTCCACTAGACCAGGATGCTCAGAGCCCCATCCAACCTGGTCTTGAACATTTCCAAGGGTGGGGCATCCACAGCTGTTCTGGGCAACCTGTGCTGGTGCCTCACCATTCTTGTAGAAAAAAGTCTTACTCATATCTAATACAAACCTGTCCTTTTTCAGTTTGGAGCCATTCCCCATTATCCTATCACTACAGGGCTTGGTAAATGTCTTTCTCTGTCCTTCTTTTATGCTCCCTCTTACATTCTTAAAGGCCACATTAAGGTCTCCCTAAAGCCTTCTCTTCCCAGGCTGAATAACTCCAACTCTTTCTTTGTGGGGGAATGGCTGCAGTTTTTTATTCCAAGAGTGAGATCCTAACTAACAGATGCATTTTTGTCTTGAGAAGTCCAGAGGTGGATTCAGAACTCCACATGAGGTATCATGACTGCAGAGTAGATGAGCAGATTCACCTCTCTCAACCTGGTGGCCACATTTCCCTTTTTGTGCAGCCCAGGATAAGGTTTACTTTCCAGGCTGCAAGAGCACATTGCTGGCTCATGTATAACTTTTCATCTGCCAGTATTCCTGAGTCCATCTCTGCAGGGGTGCTGAAAATCAGTTCATTCCCCAGTTTGTATTAAGCTGGTGATTACTCTGACCCAGGTATCAGGCATTGCACTTCYCAAGGGTCACATGGTTTCTCTTTTCAGGCTCACCAAGATCGATCTAATGTCATCCCTCTGCTCAAACTTATCAACTGTGGCAACTCAAGCTTTGTGTTATCTGCATGCTTGCTGAGGCTGCAGCTTAGTCCTGCTGTCCATGTCACTAATGAAGATTTTAAAAAACGGTGTCAGTATGGACCCTTGAGGAGCACCACTTATTACCAGTTTCCATTTGGACATTGAGCCATTTACCGCAACTTGTTGGATGTGGCCATTCAGCCAGTTCCTTATGCATCCAATAATTCACCCATCAAATCCATAGCTCTTTAATTTGGCAGCAAGAAGGTTGTGTGGGGCCATGTCAGAGGATTTTCAGAAATCCAGGTAGATGATAGATTCACTTTCATTGTCCACTGATGCAGTCAAAACATCAAGGAGTGCAGTCGCTTAGTCATTCGTCATTTGCCAGTGGTGAGGCCATGTAGGCTTTCTTTAGTCACCTCCCTGTCTTCTGTATGTTTTAAATATCTTCCAGGATATTTGTTCTATTATTAAATTGATCTCTGAGATTGTCAGTAGTCCCCAGGGTCCTCTTTTTACTCTTTTAAAAATGCATGCAATGTTTCCTTTTCTCCAAATATTTGGTTCTTTGTCTGACTGCTGTGACTTGTCATTGAAGACATCTGCCAAGCAGAGGGGTAGCTTTGCAGCTTTGCATGCTGTTACTCTTAAAAATTGCTGGGCAAGACTTTTTTCTGACAGTTTCACAGTGATAGCTGTGTTTCATAACACAGCAAGAGAAATACTCAAGGTGTTCATGCTCTATGTTTAAGGAAATCTCAGACATGCCTTTGAAACAGACTTTCCTTTCATTAGCTGATGACATTGTTAAATTCTTTAGATTTTTTTCTGGTTCTGCGTCCTCTTCTCCAAGAAGCAGTGAACATGTAAATACACATTAGACCTGTGAAACTTGCTTCTGCAATAGTGGTCTTTGCCCTACTGTGATCTGTGAGCAGGCTGTACTTTTATATTTTAATGCTGCTTTTAAATGACACTGATATGTAACACAGAGGGAATTTACTGCCTTTAAGGACATCATCTTTGTTCTGCAGTGCCATACCTGCCAGAAGTGAATCATCCTTAAGCTGAGTCTTCAGCAACTAATTATATATAACAAAATATTTACAGAAGTCTTGTGGGATGGGGTGTTATTTTGTTAACAACACTGATATGCTTTAAGATGTTCTTATTTGCTATGCACTGCATTTTATTGTACATTGCTCTCTGACATGATCATTCAGTAGCACTGTAATTAAATAAAAGGTTTAAGATTGAAAAGACTGCTCCTATTTTGAAGGCCTTTGGGTGATTTGGGCGTTTGTGCAATCTTACATCATCATGAACTGAATCTGATTTCTTTTGTTTTTCCTAGAATTTCTTAAAATTTTTGTTGGTATATTTGTCCAGATTAAAATTTAGTATTCTGGTGCTAAAAGTAAGTAAATATTACTGATGGAAAACTTAAAACACAGACAAGTACTGTAATAAGGTACTGATGATAAGGTAATGATAAGGTAAATTTTTAGCAAGCTAATAGTCTGAATTATTCACTAGTGCATTAAAATAATTCCCTTGATTTAGCTGACAAGGCATTAGCATTAAGTGATTAATTTAAGAAATACTCCTCAATTTATTGTTAGAGCAAAATTTCGAATCCAAAAGAAATTATCTATTTTCTTCTGCATAATATTGCCTACTGGAGATGCACGAGCTCACTTTGTTCTCTGGTCTTCAAAATAATATCTGAATATGTTATAGAAAAATTCAGTCTATTGGTAGGACACCATTGTTTACAGAAAGTGCAAACCTGGGTTGAACTGTAGAAAGCATGAAGATGTTTCTCAGAGCTTTTTAAATTTTGTGTTGTTTTTCTGTTTATAGCATAACTTAAATACTGTGTATAATTGATTGTTGCTTATTCAGGAATTATGACCAAAATGTACAATGCCTGTTTGTCCATTTAAAAAAAATGCATACTGATAGATCAAAAAGTCCCTTCAGAAGGGAAATAATTTGTTCTGGAACTGAAAAAGTTCAAAACCAAAACAATTAATGATGTGACAAACCTGCAGCTATTGGATCCAGGATAAAAAATATGCTTTTCTCTGTCCTCATGCTGTGTCATGAAGTAGCACCATTAAGTGAGACAAGTTCTGTTCAAAACCAAGGATAGAAAACAAAAAATTTTAGGTGATTAGGGGGAATTTTCTGAGTATGTAGTCTGTTCACTTTAGGTATTTTCTGAGTATGCAGTCTGTTCACATTGGTGTTGTCTTAATGCTTTTCTGAAGAATTAAAATTATAAACTGAGTTGTGTGTGAAGGCACTGAAAGTTCCTGCCTCAACTGCTGACTGAATAAGGGGAAGGACAAGGCAGTTTTGGGAGTCAGACTAGGGTTTTGTTTTTTTTTTTAATTTGGGATTTTTAGTTTGGTTTTAGGTTTGGGATTTTTTGGGGGAGCTTTGGTTGATGATTTGATTTCTTTTTAATTAAGATTTTGTAATACTTTACTACTACATGATCTCTTTACTCAGTTTATATTTTATTTTTGATTGTCTCGTGCTAATAGTTAAATAAGATTTTTATCTGTTGCCCTCAAATTTATTTTTTTTTCTCTTGAGAAAGTCCTACTTTCAGGTTAATCAGATTAATTACAATGGAGTTTTGTGTGTATAGTGATTTTATACATCTAACAATTAAGTTGAATGTCCTGTTTGGCCTAAGTATTCTATATACGGGAACTGTCAAACTATTTGTAACTTAAATATTGTTCTGAGCTCCTCCAATGCTTAATGCTTTATGTTTTAAATAGCTGATGAGAACCTAACTGGCAATGTTCATTTTTCATATATTTTGGAAGCACAAAATAATTTAGTTCAGAAATGATGTGATCTAGACTCCCATTCATATTAGGACCAGTTTTGAAAGCCGAATGGAATTACTCATGGCCTCAGAATTTTTGTTCAGTTTGCAGGACATATTTGTTCTAACTTTTTTACTAGCAGCTAAAAATTATTCTGCAGACAGAGTTTTTTATACTTCCTTTTCTGTTTTAAAACAACAAGGTAGCACCTTTCATACAGAGCATTGACTTTCTACTGGAGTCACAGCAAGAAACTTGTGGGATTCTGCTTTTACAGCTCGAGYGTTTCCGAGCAGATTTAGGTGCTAATTTGCCTTTATCATGAATAGAGCTAGAGACATCTAGTGGTTAAAATGAAAAAAAATAAAAACAGCAAACAAATCATTATAGAGCGCTGAAACTCACATTAGCTGTTTTCAAAGTAGCACTGCAAAGATCATATGCAAAATTTCATAATAACAAAATTAACTCTGATACATAATTAGAACTTTCACTTTTGTTTTGAATTAATGGATTTAGTCCATTTACATATTTATTTTAAGAATATTGAAAAGTTGCAAATTTTTTTGACTCACCTTTCTAAGTAACTACAATTGCAAGTTCGTTCATAAATTAGTTCTGATTATTAAAAAGGCTCAGGTGATATCTAAATCTTTTCGTGTACCTTTGGCAGTACTGCTTCATTCCTAAGTATCTTACCACATAAACGGCTGCTTTGTGAGGTTGATGATAGATCTTTATCCAAATTTTGCAAGAAAATATGAATGACAGCCTTCAGGTGCTGGCATGTAATTTTGTGGTTGTGGTTAACTTTAACTGTCATCCAGAAATTGTTTCAGTTTTACACCAATACAAAATACCCCAAGGAGGAACACTGGGCTTCCTGAGGAGAGCTGAGATAACTCTCTGCTGTTGATGGAGAGAAACAGAGTATAGTTCTTTGTTTTGCTAGGATGAAAATTGGTCAATTAAATACTACCCTTCTGATTTTTCTCTTCCCACTTTTTGGTCCAAATTAATAAAAAACTTAACCTTCATAATAAATAATACTTAATACTAATACTAAAATAATAATACTAAAATGCTCTTAAATTACTTACCAGCCTCTTTTGGAAAAAAAAMCCCAAAAAACAAACCCAGCAAAATTGGGCCCCCTTTGGGAATTCAGAAGTACTGTCAGCCTCTTTACTTGTATCTACTACTTGGACCAGCTAAATGAAATGTAAGAGATACAATTTCTCTTTTGCAACTCACATGCTCATTATATCACGACTTTCCACTGTGAAATTTCCTTCCACTAACAGGAAATATTTAAGAGATGAATAAAAATTGTATGCTTGCATTAATTTCTTGATCATAACCTTAATCAGCTCTGTTAGGTAACAGTTCTTCATTAGCAATCTTATTGTATTGCTGAAGATCCTTGTAACTTCATCACTATCAACAGTGTTTTGTTATTTTTTTAGGAATTGGTGGCTGGTAGATCATTGCTTGCCAGCTCAAAAGCAGGTCTGTTATGAAGACTGCTGGCAAGACCAGGTGCTGAAGCTGTATCTAGTAATACATTTGCTTTTATAACAACACAGAAGCCACCAGGAATTAAAAATATTGCTTGGTAGCTCTTCATTGGCAGGCATATTTCTTTATGTGATTTGATATGATTTTAGATGGGCAGAAATGCATAAAACTTTGTTGGTTTGACGGGGTATGGTTGGAGCTTTTTGATTTAGTTTAGGTTTTTTATAAGAGACCAAAAAAGATGTSAGTTTATCTGCAGTTTTGTGGTGGCTATGGCAACACAGTGGTCTGCACACTTTAAATGATCTGTTGTTGTCTGCTGTGTTTTCTAGCTTTATCTGTTTCCTTGCACATCAGCTCCACAATGCCATACAAACTTAAAGATGTTTACTAGCATTTGATGATGAGTTTATAATTGTTGCCTGTTTAAAGAATTATCTTAGGTGATTCTATTTTCTCTGTTCCTTGGAAAGCTTCCCTGTGCCTAGAAGAGTGCAATAGTTTTTGTTTTGCAACTGTAATGAACAGCTGCTTGAGTGGAATAAGCTTGAGTGGACAAATCTTTTCTTCATTGATGAACTGGATGTATTTCCTTCACTTGGCTTGTCCATAACTGATGATACAGCCTTTCCTAAAACCATTGATTTTATAGATTCTTCTTGTTTACAGTATTTTTTGTAAAGTATCTGATTTGTTTCAGCACAACAAACATCTATTTTAGTTCCAGCTTTTGCTGGAACTTTTTTTTTTCTTACCTTTCTGGTTGCTTTCTTCTGAGAACTTTAGTTTCTTCCTGATACTTCAAGGATTTCTACAGAGAGGCTGCAGATGACAATACAGAAAGAAAATTCTAGCTTTAGAGAAACTGCTGTACTCCACTTTTTTTGTGTCTCATTTTGTTTCTCCTTCTAGCTATTATATTGTTGTTACCTTTAGGAGAATCTGTAGTCAGAAAGTGTTCTCACATCAATGCTACTATAGTCTACTCCAACTGCTTCTTCACCCTTTCATTAAAATGTTCTTTTAACAATTGGGTTAAAATTACATTCTTTTGTGGTGAGCTGTAATTATCACTGACTAAGATTTCAGTGATTTACAAGGCCTAAAAGGAAAGAGAAATGCTCTGCTTCAGAAAGGTGCATTTATAGCTTCAATTTTTGTGCAGATGGTACAACAGATGTCTCCTGCCAATAGCTTCTAATTTCTGCTTGTAGTTCTGCTTTGAAGTTTTCTACATATGTAGATAAATATGGAAGCCCTTTTGTTTTGTTTTGGGGTTTTTTTGGCAYAAATTGTACTGGGGAAAGACACTGATCTATACAGGCAAGGTGAAGGTTGCTTTATGCGCTGTTACCTTACATCTTACTGATTACTTAGCAGAAATAGAGACAGCTTGCCTAAAATATCAGTGAAGGGTTAAGTACCATGGAAAAATATTCCAGGAACACTATAAAAACAATCTGTCAAAGCTTTCTTCAGAGACTGATAAAGCAGACTGTTTAACTTTCACTGAACAGGTTTCCCACAATGTGATTTTTCCATCTGATGTAATGATAAGAGTTCAGACTGGAGTCCAAAATTCCAAATATGTTTCAATTTGTTCACTTTCATAAATGACTAACTCAGCTAAACATAGTTCAATTCTGCACATCTTGTAGGTTGCATAAAACTTATTTAGTAGACCAGGGTGCTTCCCTGTAGGCGTTATGGTACCTGTGTTGGCAGGTAGGACTTCCCACACACATTCTCTGTGCTGGAGGAGGTGGCAGTCTAGCAGAGATCCATCTGCTGTCTGTCCCTGCCCCTCCTAGCCCAGAGTGACCCTGCCACCATCTCCAAACCATATGCACAAATACATTCACTTTAAAAATTCTTCATTGAATTAAAATTGCAACTGTTCACCTTGCCAAAACAGAGGTTGTGCTACTGAACTTGAAGATAGATTGCTTGGACACTTAATGATAATTGTTTGTATTTATGAATTTGTGTAAGTTCAGAACTAACCCTTTTTTTTTTTTCTAATCTATTTTTCCTTTTCATCTCCTTTTCATATTTTGTTAGTGATTTTTATTGCCAGAGTGTGACTTTTCACTGCAGAATTTACACTCTATATGTATAGCAAACTCAACATGTAGATGTACCGAAAAATGTGCAGAAAGTCTCAGAATCCTGTGAGAACATCACTGCTTGGGTACAAGGGTCCTTCTTTGATGCTTTATGAGAAAACACTGATGGGGATCATGAGAGATGACAGTATAAAGAACACAGGAGTGAAGGGATTTGTGGTGAATGACTATGAAAATGGAGGTAAGCATGTAGCAAACAGGAGCAGAGAGCGTAGTCATAGGGCGAAAGCTAATGGTTAAAAATCCACAAACAAACAAAAGAAAAAAMCAGTATTTTAAACATTAAGAAGCCAACAAGCCAGTCAGGAAGTAAATCTATTTTCCTCTCTTGCTGAAGCTTTGGTAAATTATCCAGTGTTACTTGTTAGGCATTCTTAAACGCGAAGTGTAAAACCTATGGACATCTTCATTATTAACAGATCACTTCTAATTTGACTACACAACAAACTACAGCTATGCAGAGGAAAACAATTTTATTTTTCACACTCAAGTAAGGAACTCCAAAGTATGATACGTTCATAAAGCATTTCTCACTTTCATCTTAGATTATGTCTTTAGACTTCATATCACTCTTTACCATTATGTGTAGATAAAGGAAAATATTTTCAAATAATAGAGAGGAAAGCATTTTTGTGATTTTCCCTTTTCTTCTTTTTTCTTTCTTTTTTCTGTAGTTTGATTTTTATGTTTGTTTTCCTGTGCTTTGTTTTCTTGAGGGATTTTTTTTGATGTTGTTGTTTGGTTTGGTTTAATTTCTTTTCTTTTCCCCGTGTTTTCTCCAACATAATGCTTTGGAAATGTTGCAGATGTATTAAGTTTTGAAAATTAAGTAATCTCATTTAAAGAAAATAAATTTCTTTGTGACTACAGAAATGGATATGTGTTTCAGATGTTGGCACAAATTTGCATATGAAGCTGTATGCAACTATGACTAGAATAGCTAAGAAAAGCTAAGAAAAGCATTGGTCTAATGGCTTTAGACTTTTAAATGTTGCATGCAAGCATTCACGCACCTAGCTTGCTAGCTGGCAAACTAATTTGTGTTTCTCTTTGTCAGTTGATGTTTGAAGTTATATAGACAAAAGTTTTGATGTTATGCTAAAGAAAAAAACAAATTACAATTTGAAAGTCTTAACTTGACAGAGAAAGCTTTTTGTCTTGCAAAGAATGAATTCTGCCCTGCATTGACATTATATTAAGTACTAAAGAATATAGTTCTTCATATTTTTCCATGAAAAATTAAAGTAAAGTAAGTAGTAAAGAAGTAAATCAAATACATTCATAGGCCATGGTGATGTGTGTACTACTTCTCTGTACAGCCATTTTTAGAAAATTGGTTCTGAAAAAATGTGTATGTGTCTCTAGATGCTAATAGAGACATTTCACTCTTTAAAAAGGTTATAATGCCTGGACTACTACACCTTCTTGATAACATCAAACTAAGATTATTTTATACCAGAGATGCTACCCAAATGCAAAGCTGCTCTATGAGATCCATCTCTCTATCTGGATATAGACATATGTGAAAAACATGAATTCTGGTTGGGTTTGGGGTGCTGCCACCCAGGCACATTATTTGTTCTTAGTATTTCTAAATACATTTGTGATCTTCACATTGCTGCCTGGTCACATTCTAAGTGCAGGTATTGGTAAAAATAATTTTTCTTGAAGAATACTTACCATCTGCCTGTTAAGTCTTTTGAAAACTGTGTATACTTGCAAATTAGTTTCAAGCCAAAACAGCTCATAGTGCATTATTTTATTTATTGGTGTTCTGCCACGCACCTACCTGTGCCTGAGCTTTCCTGGTAGAAAATCAGGCAGGATGATTCACTAAGAGTCAAAACAGAGAGATTTGATTTTCAGGTCTCTGACAACCTTGCTAAATCCAGGCCATAAGAGAAAGGTTGAGACATTTTAAAAAGATGTATAAATTAAAAGGTGGAAAAAAGTAAAGAAAACCAGGAACACTTTCTGGAGGACATGTTTGCTACATACTCATCTCTTCACTGCTGGGTTAGGGAGCCCACAACTAGTCAATAAATTGAACTTTTAGTCTTACAATGTGCATGAGACAAGTATTTTTATTTTTTCTTGTAAACTTGCAGGAAGTTATATTCAAAGTTAAATTCATGTGCTCTTGAGAGTGGATCTCTCTGTCAGCAGGAGATCTCCTTTGTGAAGCTGTGTAAATGATGCTTTCCCTCCTGTACTCAGGAGATGTGATATGGTAGCAAACTCCTGGAATAGCTCCTAGAAAGGCTCCTCCAGAAGTTAGATTTTTTTCTTCCCTGGAAATGGCTTAAAATTTTTCTATATTCTAAAATAAAACTTTTATTTTATCATATTGTTTCAGTATTTCTGTAAGATACTACAACAGCCTAGTTACCTCTCCTTGAAAACCTACAGTGCTAGAAATTACAATGCTTTGTCCTTATCAAATCCGATGGCAGATAAATTTTTCTATAACTTCCTCTTGTAACATCATGCAACCTATTTCCAGAAATTAGATGTTCATGTTGTTTATCTTAAGATTTAGGGAAGAGAATGGTCTCCTTAGAAATTTGTGCTAACATACACAGCTACAATTTTTCATTTTCTTCAGAACATATTTAAAGTACATCTTATATGTATACCTATATGTATAGTTTTCAATTAACACTAACTTTTACAAGCAGATCTACTTTTTAAAACCAGTACTATGGCCGGTTTAATGAAATGCAAGCTGGATTTTTAAAAATTTGCTTTACCCCCCTGTGTTTTGTGCTGATTTCTTGAGTGAAGTGTTTTTGGAAACATTAGTTTTGATATGCTGATGTTGAAAAATCTCTTTTCTAATGGAAACCCACTCGCAGCATGTGTGTGTCTGGTTGACTTGAGAACAGTATTTCAGAAACAGTCTTAACATATTCACACTTCACTGAGTATTCTGGCATTGGTGGCTCTGAAATTTTCGTTTTATTGACCTATGACCTGTCTCAGCTGCAGAGTAAAACCCTAAATCTCTAGAAGATTCCTTAGAGGGGAAAAATCTCATGGAGAATTGCTCATCAGCCACTAAGTCTTTTGGCTGAGGTTCCTTCCTGGCATGTTTGCAGTGGTGGCCCTGAGGATACTTTGATGAACCAGTTTTCGAAACACTTAATGACATTTGCATCAGCAGAGAATACAGGGTTCTCCTGCTGGCCTCTCCTGCTGCTCTCTCCCCTTCTTATCCCATTTTGATAATATCCATTCTCCCCACTTGCAGTGGTGCTGCAAGTAAGGATACAAAAGAAAACCTTATGACAGTGATATGTTCTGCCTGTTCTAAAACCTTTTCAGAGCTGTGGCTAAGAAAGACAAGGTAAAACCCCTCTCACTGGTACACTGAAGATGCTGGTTCCCAATTCTTATTCCTCTTACAGTAACTAACACTGATCTTTTCTGTTTTCTCTGCATCATTCCCACTGGCCATAGGTCAGTATACTCATCACAGTTACTATATATTAGTAATATGTAAAATTCCACGTAAGGCCCAAATCAACACTACCTTCAGGAAGAACTTGTTGAAAAAGTAGTTTATACTGATAGGTTGCTTTAAAAAAAGAGAAGGAGCTTTTTCCACATGAGTGTCAATAAAAGAGTGGATGGACATGATCTATTTCCAAGAGAAGCTTTGGGTACTTGTCACTGAGTTTATATAGATGTTGAGCAGGCAGTGCAGTTGAAACCATCACAAATGTGCCCATCCATGGAGGAGTCAACCCTGCAACCTGACATCAAGACCCCATCAAAGAATGAAAGTCCCCATCACAACATTGCTATTTCTGTTTCTGAATGCACACGTATTTGTTGGCCTATGTTCATTTTAAATCCAGTAATTTTCTGATTTTCTCCAGAAGCAATACATTTAAAATTGAGATTTGTGCTTATACTACAAAACAGTCTGGTGTAAGACTAATAGACTCTCACTGGGAACATCTATTAGCATCAAATGTTAAATGAAAAGTTAAAAACTTTCAAATTTTGCATTTATTTCCTGTTACATCAATAACTGAGTGTAAAACAGGTGAGAGGAGGAGCCATTTGAAATAAAACAAAACACTGAAAATTTTTTTAAAGTTTTCTGAATGGAATAAATGGTCAGAATAAAAACATGTAAAATTAATAGCTGCTTTTAATCATAAATATTAAATATAAAAATCTGCAAAAGAACTTGTAACAAGCTGTTTCAACAAATAAGCAAAATCTAATGTTTCATACCAGCATATTTTAGTTTCATTGGCTATTCTAAAGTGAACCTGAATTCATTTTAAGGGCATATATGATTACTTAAAATGTGGAACTAACAATAACCAACAGGGTATTGGGCAATTCAGGTATCAACGCAGTTAAAATCTATGAAGTGAACTGAATATTGTGGAGAATATATTTATCTTTGCTGTAAAGATGAAACCAAAACCTTTGACAGAAAAACACAACAAAACTTCCAGGAATAATGTTAAAAATTTAACCAAGTTTGAGTATATAACACTGTATCACCAGTAATTAAAGTGGAATTTTTGAGGTGCAATTCTCAAGATTTTCGCAACATAATTTTAAGTAATTTAATTTTAAAAATTATTTTTTCAATCAAATAATCAACAGTATTTTACTTTTTGAAAGTGCAAGATAATTTATCTTTTTGCACTCTGCATAATGCCACTGAAATCTTGAACAGAGTCCATTGAATTTATTGCACTGTGCAGAACAGTACAATAGTAATAGTAGGTTAATAGTTAATAGTAGGCAAAAACAGTATAGTCAATCACAGAACATATGTAGACTTAATGCAGAGTAACATTCGTAAAAATATAAGGTTATACATTTCTACTGAGAATGTCAACATCTTTCCACTCACCTACTTTGCTAAGTCATGGGAGGAAAACAGCAGCAACTGTCTTCACTCATTTAAAATATCAGTGATAGTAATAGTGACCCAAATACCTAGGGAAAATATATTTTATGTCTAGGAAGACTACCTACAGAGAATAATATTTATTTTTGGCCAGCACTCCTTTTTAGTCACTGAATAAAAAGTCTTTATGCCAAGAGAAGTAGAAATTGACAATATTATTTTACCTAGTGCTAAAAATGAGCTGCACATCTATATTATTGAGGAGGTACAAACCTCCTGATCATGAAGTTTCAAGATCTCAGAGCCATTATTATAAGTTTTATTTTTTTATTATTATCTCTGTCAGAAGTTATTTGAAGATATATGTGAAAGGAGATGCACAGAGACTTCACTGATAATCGTGCAACAAATGTATGTGATTGTAGGATAAGATCATAGGGTATTTAACATTGGCAGTGATTTCAGGAGCTCCTCTAGTCCAACTGCCTGCTCAAACCATGTGAGGCAAACTCATTTTGTGTCCTAATATGAGAACAAGCAAAGGCTTCAAAGCTTTTCTTCCTCCCCCTGTTTTCCAGAAGATTCTCACTAGGTTTAGTAAATGTTTCAGAKGCATAAATCAGCACTTGACTTTTAATAGGTATTCTGAATGATGTTAAAAATTCTTACCTATGAATAGCAAGAAATATAATTAAGGCCTAAGAATGAAGTGTGTGTTACTGAATGGCTGTAGCAAAGATCTCATCTGCTTGCTGTTACAGTTTTAGGTGTTGAACATATTCTGAAATGATAGTACTACTATACTTAAGGTTTTAAAAAAGGCATTGGTGAATCAGTCTTCTCACATAATGCTTGGATTGTTTCCCCTCTGTCTTATTCTTTTTATGTTACACAACAAACACTGAAAAGAGAATAACCACTGGGTTGAAATTAAAAGAAAGTAAAGTTTCTCCACTGCTTCTGTACAGATTTCTTTCTTTATAGCCAGAGGAATTTTTCAAAGAATTTCCCAGGGGTAGAAATGCAATGACCAACAATAACTTTTCTTGAAGAGAAAATGTATGTCCGTGTGACTCTTTTTCTTTTTTAATCTGCACCATTTATTTGTTTTAGTACTATCCATCCAAACAGTAATAACTGAATCACAAAACTATATACTGTTACAAATGAAGATTTTTATTTATTAGAATTAGATTAATTCATTTTGTTCTCTACTAAATCAAGTAACTGTATTTCTAGGGATATTTCTACATGTCTGAGAATCACAGAAATTTTTGAAAATGAACTCTTCTGCCGTAAATGTTGATTTTTTTTTTCATCCCTGAATTATTCTGACTAATTCAATAATTTTCAACATTCTTTTTTCCTCCTTCCTACCTCTTCTCACAATCTTCCATGAAGATATTTTCATTTGTGCGATTTCCTCTGTAAATTTTGAAAGCAGCTAAGTTATTGTGAAAAACATATGATAAAACCAAGCAAGCAAAAAACATTTGGTGCCTGGTCATACTGAATTTCTGTTTGACTGGTAGTGGGCTTTTGGAGAAGTGGAAATTAGGGATTATATGAGTTGTTGCTTCCCATTCCCTCTTTTCCTCCTGTTTCTCCACCCAATTTAAGTTATGGTCTGAAAACAGGTCCCTCATGATTTTTCATTTTATTTTTGCTGAGAAAAAGCCTGTATGCTGCTGGCAAAGTGTATTATTTGTCTGCTGTTCTATTTTATTTTCTTACCTTTTTGTATCTCATTCTGTGTAAGTGAAGAGATGACATATTTAATTTCTGTTGTCCTAAATATTTACAGAAAGGTTGAACTTTTGCTTATCTGGAAGAATTAGCACTGGAAAATGGATATTAATTTCCTGCAAAATTTGCAAGCTCTGAAACCCTGAACTCTGAACAGTATGACTATTCCATAAATAATATATCTCTGCGTACAATACAACTTTTTAATGCACCACCAACTTCTAAGGTGCTGTTTCTAATGTTGATCTGTTTTCCACGCTTGTGTCACATGTGACTCTGTTGCTCTTGGGCTGAGGCTGGCAGATCCTCTTAACGATTGCCAGCTTGTTTTTATAATTGGCAGGGCCATGATCAAGGAAATAGGTCTATTGAGATGAGGGAACTGAATATAGAAAACTTGAAAAATTTTCTGAATAAATAGGACAAAGGAGTGCTGAGAGTACAGAAAATGAAAACAGGAATACCCAAATCATTGAAGAAAGCATGACTCACTCGAAACAGCATCGTCTTGGTTCAGTAACTAATTTTGCATTAAAATACATGGGTTTAGACTTCTTCTTACTGGAAAAAATTTTAAGTGCTAGTTCTGTTAACGTCTTTAACTTTGCTACAGCTTTTATTTGAATATTTCAGAATACTGAGATTAGCAATTGAATTTCTTATAAAACAAAGAGTGTGCAAGGATCCCTTCCGCAGCATTAAAACAATGCTACCAGAGAAGTAGCTGTTGAACAACAATGCACTCTAGCTTGAGAAATGTAGAGCAAAATGAGACTAAGGCTATTAAAAAAACCTGATTCTTCCTTTAAAACTGGAATTCTCTGGTCACAGTTTCATGGATTACTGTATTCAATGCTACACAGGCACATTACTGTATTCCATGGAAATCAGTTTTGTTAAACAGCTGCTCATACTTAGGTTATAAAATTAAACATTTAGAGCTTCAATGAATTTGCATCTCTGTTTGAGATTTTATGTTCATTTCATAAAAGTCATGCTTCAGTGGATTCTGTAAAACATATCGATGCTAAATGTGATCCTTCAAAATCCTTTTCTTCTCTGTACCGCAGATGTGTTTGTTATGATGCCTAAACTGTTTTAACACTTTCTCCTAATATTCTGGTAAAATAGCATTCATTGTCATGAATATGCAAATATTTGGCGCAAATTGATTACTCTTTTTTTTTTGTTTTGGTCCCCATATAAAAATTTAAGCAAAATTCTGGTTGTGTTCTTTTAAAAAAACTGAAGTTCTTATCAGAAGATATGGCTATGAAGCTGCTTTTCCAGCTTTTGCTCACTCATAGGATTTTTTTGATCTTTTGTCCTAGAGGATTTTTTAGCTCTGTTGTTACTTTTAGGACATTTCAGCAGCATAACTACCAACTCCTTTCAACACTCAAGGGTTTTTTCCCAAAGGAATCTTAAAGTAAATAATTAATGTGACTAATATTTTGCAGAAAAGAATTAGTCATACTGAATGAAAGAAACAGTGAAATTGGGACATAACTCTTTCCAGCTTCTACGTCAAGAAAATTCAGTCAGCTTTTTCTGAGTTCATACTGAAGTAAAATATGAAATCAATTTCCATATGAGAGACTTCGGTAGGTGTTACATGTTAGTCAGAAGCAACAAATTGTTCAGTTATCATGCAAATAGAATTTTGATTTTTAACAAAATGCTTCACAACAAGATTTTATCTTCCTATTCTAAGCTTCCATCAGAAAATAATACATGCACTCTCTGCTAAACCTTTCCCAAAATTTTTATATTTGCCCCCTCATACTGTCTCTGTGTTGCACTTCATGGCAAAAATATCTCTGTGTGGTAATGAATTGTAGATCAATTGATAACAACATTTTGTAGGAAAAGATTTTAAGAAGCACCTAATATTTGTTTATGGAAAATTATACAGCTATGACAATTTAATATACTGAAATATATTTAGAACTATCACTAGTGCTAAATTGTTCTTACTGTATCAATTTTCTCAGTATTTTAATTTCCAATTTCACAACTACAGTAATGAAATTAAGCTTTTCTCTTAGGGAAAGACATATAATGTGCTTTGGCTCCATTGCTGAACTCCAGTTTATGAGTCAGTCTGAATAACTTTGGAAGTAGGTTGCTAGTTGCAATGAGCAGGGACATCTTTAACTAGATCAGGTTCTCCAAACCCCCAAACTGGCCTTGAGCGTTCCCAGGGATGAGGCTTACACAGCTTCTCTGTGGATGTGCCAGTGCCCCATCACCCTCACAGTAAAGAATTTCTTCCTAGTGTCTAATACCAACCTATGCTGCTTCAGCTTAAAGCCATTTTCCACTTGTCCTGGCTCTATGTGCCCTTTAAAAAGTCCCTCTCCAGCTCTGTTGTAGCCTCCTTTAGGTACTGGCAGGTGCTCTAAGGTCTCTCAGAGCCTTCTCTTCTCCAGGCTGAAGATCTTTAGCTCTCAGCCTGACTTGGTGGGAGCGGTGCTGCAGCCCTGTTAGCATCTTTGTTACCTACTCTTAATTCACCGTGGACTCTGAGCAGGTCCACATCCTTCTTATGCTGGGGTCATCCAAAGAGGACATGGACTCCAGCAGGGTCTCACAAGGGCAGACCAGGGAGGCAGTCATTTCCCTCACCGTGCTGGCCCCACTGCTCATGCTGCAGCCCAGGGTACAGTTGGCATTATGGGCTGTGAATGTGCATTGCCAGGACTTGTAAGGCCTTTTGGCCATCAAAACCACCAAAGTCTTCCTCCTTAGAACTACATTAAATCCATTCTATACCTTGCCTATGCTTGCACTTGGAATTGCCTTGACCAAGGTGCAGGACCTTGTGCTTGGCCTTGTTAAGCTGCATGAGGTTCACACCTGTCTCTCAAGCCTGTCCAGGTCCCTCTGAATGCCATCCCTTCTCTTCTTCCCTGTGATGTGGATCAGAGTGTATTCTGTCCATGCTGCCAACAAAGATATTAAACAGCAGCTCCACCCACTGCTCATCACTAGTCTCCATTTGGATACTGAGCCTTTGACTGCAACTCTGTAAGTGCAACTATCCAGCCCAGTCCTTATTCACTGGATGGTCCATCCATAAACCCATGTCTCTCCAATTTAGAGATAAGGGTGTTACACAAGACAGTGTCAAATGCTTTGCACAAGGCCAGCAATTGCTGTTCTCTTATCTTCCCTTTGTTTCTTTAAATGAATACTGCTTAACCTTTAACATTACTTTAAGTAAGTAAGATTAATAGTTTATTATAAAGAAAAGCTACCTCTGCTATCTTTACCTGTAAGAAAGTTGACGCAGGGGATGTTCAGGTAACTATCTTATTTATATATACTTTGATCTTTTATTAAGAAATGTTGCTCTGACAGATTGGAGCATCTACAACAATCAAAGACTGGTCCACAGAAATGCTTTTAGAGGATGGAAGGGGTCAAGCATCAAGTTCCTTTGGCAGCTTTTTATGCTTTTAACCTCTTTATTTCAGCTAAAGTTTCTTTACCTGCTAAATCATGCTGTGCTCTGCACTTCTGATTAGATATACAGTCTCAAGTCCTATAGTTAGGTATTTGTATTAAAAGTGAGCCCCTTACAAAAGGACCACATCTTTATGGGATTGTTTTTCTACAATGGTGATTCATTAATTTCAATAATACAGCTTCAAAGCTCCTAAAATATTAGCTGTGTAGAGCTGTGGGTGTGTAAACTAGATAAAGCTTAGCTAAACAAACCCCTATTTACTATAATGGAACTGCTGTTTGACACCAGGTTGTTAGGATGGCCAAACTGTAGGATGTACTGTGTTTGTGCTAAAAATTATATTCCCTGTTGTATTTTTCATCCTCCTCATTCATGGTACTCCATTGTTCTTATGTTGATCTTTTTACCTAGTGTTTTTTTGTCTGTTTTTGATGGTTTGTTGGGTCTTGTTCCTGCATTTATTATATATGCAGTTTGTTCTAGACTGAATCCAAAGGGGAAAAACCTACGCATGCATATGAATATTATTTTTCAGAGTGGACTGGTTATCTGTTATTCTTCAGATTGCTCATCTTCTTATTTTTCAACAATATTATGTTCTTACTCCTATGCTTTTACAAACTTGACACTTGAGGCTGAAACTACATGACTCCCACAGGGAGTCATAAATTGTCTGCTGTTCCTTCCATCTCCCACATTCCAAAGTGAAAATCACTGCACTTGAAGAACTGGTCTATGTTTACAGCACTGGGTCGCTGGGGACTGCTGACAGTGATACCACATCTCTGGGAAGAAAGAACAGACTTCCTCTGTGCTTTTATTTTCTTTATTTACACAGCATTTCAGCTGTGTAATGTGTTGAACTGGAATTCTTATTGATAATGAACCAGATCTTCAGTTCAGAGACATATAGTTGTTAATAAAATGTAAATGTAATTTGTACAAAATGTAAAGTCTATAAGCAAAGAGAAAATCTACCACTGTCATCTTCAGTTAATATTTGTCTTTAAAAATGCTTTTCAGTGTGTTTTAGCACTTGACTAATAGGTTTTTCAAAATGCAAGCCCGTATTCATTTTGTTCCATAGAATCAGTATCACTCAGGTTTCTTTTGTGCTGCTATAAAATTTAATAAGTATTGATAATCCATACTTGAAGTAAGTAGGATCTAAGCCTTGTGTCATAGTGGAGTTTTTGTAAATGTTTTTTTTCCTCCCTTCTTTCCCTCTTGCACAAATGATGAACTTTCTTTGAGCATGATATTCTCAGAATCTGCAATACTTGCAGGGCATCAAATCAGCCTCTTCTCTTTTATGACTTTTATTAGAAACCAGAATAAATGGAAGAAATAATATCAAAGAAACAATATAAAAATGACATAAATATTATCCTTTAGGAATGTAATTTATAAAATATAACAATTCTTAAGAGTATTTTTAAAAGGGATTCTAAAGCCTCTTATACCTTGCATTCTACAAAGGAAGCTTCTGGGTGAGACCCCAGGGGACTCATGAATCAAGTAATTTACCTTTAACTGGTTTATATGACACTTAGTTTTACAAGCAGTTCTAATTCTAATACGGGTATTAGAATATTTTTTTATAATTGTTGCTTTATTTTGTGAGTAATAGTCCGAATTACTAATAATTCTGGATGACATGCTATGCCATGTTTTTTATGAAAGAGAAACAAGATACAAAAGAATCAGCAGAGTATATCTTCAGTCATACGGTGACCTGTGGTTGAGTTAAATTTAAAAGTAAGTATTATTGAAATGTCCTTTTTTACCTTGCATTTTCGAAACTTTTTCCAACAGTTTGATATCTTACCACTAGATGTCCTTGTAGTTGAACCCTCCGGCCGGTTTCGTGCTAATTCTGTGTTGCCTTCAGCCACTGGATGGCATCTTACCATTGATTTCAGGTGCAATGATTTTAAAGAGCAGATTCACATAAAGAAGATTATTTTAATACTTAATTTAATGCCACAGTGTCTTTAAAAGGCTGTGTTCTCTTTGCAGACAAAAAAAACCAAACAACAACAACAACAGGTAAGAGTGTTTGAATTTGAGATTTTTAATGAGGTAAGGAAAGATAATGTTTAGAAAGGAGCAGGGAAGATGTACATTTCAGTAGCTATAGAGCAGTCTTACTTGAGAGGAGGTTTCTTCTGTTCATTGTACTGCAGTTTCTCCAAGGATCAGGGGCATTAACACTGAAGAATTCTCTGGGCCTAGCAGAGAAATTTCATGTCTATGAAAAGAGCATGCAGTGTACTGTGCTTACTGTGGTGTGAAAAGTATCTGCGTACATGCTTATTTGTCATCTACCCTGAACAGTAAGTGTAGTAAAACCTATTTTAGTATTAGGACAGATAAGAGGGCAAAAGCTCTTTTATAAGTGTAGCATTTCAGCAACAGAAATGTTTGAAAAAGCATTTAGGTTTGTTTTTGTTGTAAGGTCTAAGGTTTTTCAAAGGTGCATCACTTCACATTTATTTCCTTCCCTTCTTCTCACTGTCCTCACTTTCCTGATTTCCTGTAAGCTCAGGTGGTACTAACAAGCAGATCAGGGCCCCGAAGCCTCCCAGCTGCAGCAGAGAGTGATGAGATCTCCTGTCTGCAGCTCTGGGTGGAACACCTTGCTCTAGCTGTGGGGGCAGGTGAGCGGATGGTGCCTAATGACAGCCACCTGCAGTTGAGAGGCGATTGGGGCCCTTCACATACACAGGTTAATCCCATCTGTGCTGATGTTGGAGGGAGGTTATGCCAGCTCCTTCCTCCCTTGAGAGGCAGCAAGGAATTCTCTTTCCTTGCCTTGGCTTCCCTGTTAATCTACCCTGCTCACTCACAGGGTTAACCCTGTGCATAACTGAGTGAAGTTTTGCCATATTGCACACAGGATCTTTTTTGGGCATATTGCTCTACAGCAGCAGCTTTGCAAGTACCTCTGCTTCCCTAAAATTGGAGTTTGGAGGACACTTTGGCATACCTGTGAGCACATGCCATTTATACTGAAGGGCTCTGGCTCTTAGCAAAGGTGCACAAGAGAGGTGTGCACTGCTTTTTATCTCAAAGCTCAGCTCTGCTTATGGAGTTATTTTTGTAATACTCTCATGTTGAAGAATCATTTTATTCATAGTTTAATATTATATCAGAGCAACTTTAAAGCCCATTGAGATAAGGGAAGATGATGCTTAGGTCTTCACACAGATTTTAACAAGCCCCATGGGCTGCAGTGATAAATTCAGCCTGGTTTTTTAAAATTCAAATTCACAGAATATATTAGTTATACATCAGTATTTCCTTCATTTACCTGCAGGGAAATGTAAAAATCCTTCCTCCAAAGACGAAATTGCACTTATCACTTGCCTTCACGTATGTATTGCTTTAAGTGTACTTTTAAAATGTCTCTAAAATAGCAAGCAATTTCATTTCCAGCGTGAAATTAATCTTCTTAAAGAGTTCATGTTTTAGGTAGGTAGATATTCTAAGTAAATAAGGTAGGTATTCTAAGTAAATAAGTGTGTTAAAAATGTCATATACAGTTTGCTTATTGAGTCTTCTCCTTTCACAAGAAAAAAGTAATTGTTGAAGCAGAAATAAAACTTATTTTGCTGCAAACTGGCATAGGTCTGTAGTCTGTTGACTTCTTTACAGTTGAAGAAGGCCAAAACACTTGATGTTTTCTAGCCCACACTAGATTGTTTTGTCAAGTATCTCCAGGTCCACCTGTATGTAAAGTATCTTTAGCTAGCCAGGAGTTGAGAATACAAAAAAAAAATTGGTAAAAAAAATCCTCTATGTTTTTGTGGTCTGTAAGGTTAATTCAATTTGTAAGTCTAGTTGAAGACCTTGGTCTTGACCTTGGTGAATGATCACCTGCCTTTAAAAACAGAGCAGAGGAACTACTTTCAGCCACTAAATAAAACTTTAATCCACAAGCACACCCCTCTTTTTGGAAACCAAATATTTTTTCCCACAGAATATTCATGGCTATGACTTCCTTTCCCTAAGAGTTAAAGTATGGTCTCTTCTGCAATGATTTGTGCGTCACATCTAGAAGCAGAGGATTGCAGTTACCCTTAATTATTAACAAGAACACATCAGTGTGCTTAATGGGAGAGGTATAAACCTGTCAAGTGCATCTCTTCATGTCTGAACAGCCAACATAATTGAGAATACCTGAGGAAATCAGAGGAATATTATGAAGCCTCAGTGGAATGCTTTCAAGCAAAAAGTTTCAATAAATTGAGTGCATTAATTAATGAAAAGTTAAACAAGCAGACTGAATCAGCTGTTCAGTCACTGATCATTTTAGTCATAAAATCGGAGTAACTTAATCCATTAATATATGGATTGTAGTGTAGTATCTGCAGCATTTCCAGATTTCAAACAACTGAGCAAGATTTGGCTAATCTAATCTTTTATTAAATCTTAAGTTATTTACTTTATTTTAGGTTGGTGGCTTTCTCCATTGCGTAACATTTCGCGCCATGATCTGTCAATTTCCTTGGTGACAAGACAGACTCCTTAAATTCTTTTTCTGTGCTCAGCTTTTCCATGCCCACTCCCTGCCACGCCAGCCCCAGCTATGGCTTCCATCCCTCCATGCAGTAAAGGCAGAGGTGGTGTTGCACTGGGCTCTCTCCAGGAATTACACTGCTGGAGCTTTCAGCTCTCCTGCTCCTTCTGGCTGGGTTGCTGCAGCACTCAGGGTCACCATTCCCTCTGTGGCAGGTGCTGTATAAAACCAGCAGCTTTTGGACTGAAGGCCAAGGCCTTCCTCTATGTTTCTTTGACATTACTGAGTGTCTTGGGGGGTGGTGTGAGCTCTCTGTAACAAGTTCATTTTGTACTGCTGCTGACTCTTCAGCACAGGAAAATGAAATCTGCTCTTTAGTCTCTTCTCCTCATATTTCTAAAACTTTTTTGTGCCCAATAAAATTGCATGTATTTTTTTTCACTGCCATTTTTAGATGGTAGATTTATTTTTCCTGTAAACTGAATAAAGATTACGAGAAGAAATGCTGAGTTTCCAAATACATTCAGAAGAGACCAGAATTTTATCTTTTTTGCTTTCTTTTTACTAGCTAATAAACAGTTTAATACAGTAGAAAAGTAACATTTCTGTTGAGACCAAGATACCAATCAGTGAATTGAACTTAATAATTGAATTCTCTGTGAAAGTCTATAGTCTATTTCATGTCTATTCCATGCTTTTTTGCATCATTTTTTTTTCCTTGCAGTTGTTCTGCAACTGCTTTACTCTTTTGCTATAAAGAGAAACACAAAAGTATTATTTGAAGGTAAAAGAGCTATATTTAAAATCTGAGATTTTTATTAGGTGGTCTTAGCCTTTCTGAGCTCTCCTACTTTGTAAGATTTTTAGGAATGCTCAAGGATTTAAACCATATTCTACTGTCTTTGGGAAACTTTTATATATATTGAATTCCCATCCACTGTGCAGGACTAAAAAGCATAATAAATATTTATAATACAATCTCACAATGCAAAACTATGAATCATAGGAAGTTTATAAGTAAAAATAAACGCCTCAGTATTCATTAAGAGGAATCAATTGAGAACTCCCTGCAGAAAAGGGACATAGAAAAGAAATCTGGATCAACCTATTGCATAAGGCATAGTGTTTAAAGGTCAGAAAAATAGCTTTATTCTAGCAACTGCTTTATGCTTAGTCACTGTTTTCATTTATTGTCTTGCTGTTTGATGTACCCCACAGAGGACTGCAGCCCTTCAGTGTCTGCATGAACCCAGTGTGTTGCCATACTGAATTATATTCTGGAAAGCAGCAGAGCTAAGGAGTTTTCAGGCCACTTTTACTGTTCTGTCTTGTTTTCATGCACTAATTCATAGCAAGATGCCCTGAATATATTCCATCAAATTTGATTTTATCATGTTCAAACATGTATGCTGTTATAACCTTGAAATGTTTCTTCATGTTTCTTGTAAAGTCCCTTGTGGGTGTTGTAACTGACAAGTGCCACCATATAAAAACAGAATAAAAAATGTTTTTGCTAAATAAATACACAAATAAAACACAAAACAAGTTCTATTGTATTTTTGACACAATTTGTGATTTAAAGAGATCCAAAATTGCTGTAATGTAATTTGTGTGAGAATTATTACTTACTGGTTTCTGGTGCCTTTCAGAGGAAGAAACCCATGATCTTTATCTGCTAGCTAATAATTGAGAAACTAGGGAATTAAATTTTTTTTAAAAATATGCAGAGAAGAAAATTTATCATTTGCATTAGTCTTTCATGTTTCATATTACTTTTATAGTAAGTGATAACATGATAGTAAAAGAACCAAACCAAGGCACAATCAGAAACTGATTGCTGTTTATTTATTCAAGTAGGGTCTATTCCATATAACAGAAGGTCTTTTTATAGAGAAGGACATTGAAACACTATCCTCAGATGAGTATCTTACTAGGTTGTTATCTGCTACATTCTCTGTTTAATGCCTCATTTCATTTTAAAGTCACTGAACACACCTTTTTACAAAATCTGCATAAGTAACACTGTAGGAGACTTAAATTTGCTGGCCGCCAAGAGTGCCTTTTTGCAGAAGGCTTTTTCCTTTCTGAAATTAAAAGGCTTTCTTAGATGTGTACTTTGTCTGAATACTTTTAGGAGCAGGAATCTATGTTAGGCAGCCTGAGACGACGTTGTTACTATATGATGAGTGGCACTTATTGAAGGGTTTTGTGTGGCTGTCCTTAGAGTCAGAAGAGCAAAAACCCTGTCCCAAAGATCTTTTCTTTTTCTGTGTGAGGCTTGACTTTAGGGCATCTTACATTTCTGCAGTGAATCTTACAGGTGCCTAGGGCTGCTTGGGTTTTTTTGTGGTTCTTTTGCAAGTATTGACTGCTTACTTTTTAGGAATTTCATGTATTTGATGCATTCCTGACATTATAGATTTTTTTCCCACATAAATGCATTTTGTTGCAACACTGGAAAGGTGGTGTTTGTGTGATGCTTCAAGGATGTGTGGTGAAGCTTAGCTTCAGTATTGGCAGCTGTCAGGATTTGTGTGCTTTCAAAACCAGTGACAAAATTTACTTTGTACAGACCGTTTTGAGTAGCTGCTCTCATGAGTTTTGGGAAGTGTCTGTTTTGATTGAGATAGCTTTCTGGTTCCATAATTTAACTGCAGTGCAGGTTTTATTCATTTATGGTGCAGTTAAAAATAGAGGAGCAAAATCTAATGTTGTAAGAGTGATATACACAAACAAATACTGTACCAACCCTACCAAGAACTAATATACCTTGTCAAAAATAGCTGTTGTTTCTTGTAGAGGATGTTTTCCCCCATGCTAGAATGTAGAGTGACATTAAAGACCCTGAATACACTATGTCAGGCAGATATCTCACAGAACTCAGTCCAGCAGCTCCTCAAAGAGGAAAGTTTGGAGGTGATTTGACAAGTGTCAGGAAAGACTTGGTAAGATGTTATGTTCCAACAGGCAAGTATGCCAGGAGTTGTGGTTGAGAGAGGGCAAGTTTACATCTATTACATTTGGAGGCTATGGGGTTTGGTGGCTGGAGGCAGGGACAACACACACACCTCAAAGGTCCATGTGACAAACAGTGTGTTTTACTGTTGAGAGCCTTCTTAAATAGGGAATTCAAAACTCCTGGATCTCAACTGCTGATTGGTCTGGTCCCCACACAGCCCAGCTCCTGATCAGTGAGATGCCTCCAGCCCAGGATGGAATGTGATAGGTGAAGTCCCTGTGTACATTTAAATCCAGCCTATCCTTGCCCACTCAGGGACTCCAATGCTACATACATCTAATAAAAACCCATCTTTGGAATAATCAGAGCACTGCCCATTGCAAAATATGTTTCCAGGAGCTACTCCGCTGACAATTTTAAAATCAAAAATAGACATTTTGTGTCATGTATGCATTTCCAAGAAGCAGTGATTCATTAAAGAAAGAGCCGCCGTTTATATACGTACGGGAAATTGAACTGAATATCCTTTTCTGACATTTCTAAATGCAGCAGGAATCTATCTGAAAAGCAAAGCACTGGTGCAATTCTGGTTGATTTCAATTATTGCACATAAAATTACTGTCATGGCCCACATTTCATTCTGGAGATGAGATATTTATGCCATTAGTTGAGATATTTATGCATTGGCAGGACTCATTTACTTTTTTATGTTCTTACAGGCATTATTTCATGAGCAGGAGAATTGTTTTGGRGGAAGCCACCACACACAGGATGCTGCTGGGACAGACCCTGGCATGCACAGAGAAAGCCTCTGCTAGGAGTTCCACATTCATAGTCAGTGCTGAGATGATAAACTGTACTCAGGAGTCCAAGTTGTATCAGTCCTTGCATCAATCCACAGGGCACAGGAGTGGTGGAACAGTTTGTAAAGCAAAGGTGAAGCACATGTAAACTAAAAGATGCAATCTAAAAGTATGTTTACACTTTTAGATGGAAAAATTACCTCCACAGAGGTATTATTATTCTGTTATTCAACAGACATTTTGCGTTCGTGGATAGAGAATGTGATTTTATGAGGCAGTAAAAATACTCAGGTTTTTTTAAAGGCAGCTTAAATGCATTTTTAAAACATGAGATGGAGGGAAATGATAAACTAAAGAAAAGGATAATCCCTAAGGAAGTCAGCACCATTTGTTTAAAGGAAACCATAAGGTTAGTGTAAAAATTTCAGTTAGAATGGATACTATTGTAATGCAAGATATTTTCAACTGCTCAGAAATTCCCTTTCTGTTAGTATCTATAACATTAGGATTGCACAGGGCATTTATTTTAATAATGAATATATTGTGCACGGCTGTCACATTGTTTGTAAATATTTATGAACAAATTTTTGCTGTAGTGTAGATCTGAAATTGTTCAAATTTTCAGGTGTCAAATTTTGGGAGACGGCCCAACTTCTGAAAGGTTTTAAGTGTACATTGTAATGTTCAATTAATGACACTTTTTGCCCTGATTTTATTTTTAGGAAGGTTCTGAATTTATTTGAATTTCTATTTTCTGAATCTTAAAAAATATCAAGGCTGAATAAAGCTACAATAGATAACTTATGGGAAATGTAAAATTATAGTGGATGTGCCTAGGTTGCATGTAACTATTTGTTAAATATACTACGACAATTTGAGATAATTGTATTTTCCTGGCCCTTTTCAGGGGCTAAAGTAATATATTGCCATTATTTATTTATGCACAAGGATGGCAGAATCATCCCATTAGCAATTACATGCTACAGGAAAGGATTTTTTTTGAAAAACAAACTTGAGCTTTTCCTCAAGTTTCATAAATACTTAAGAGATAGGGCTAGTTTAATGAACTCATTATCTGTTTTGACTCATGGCTTTAACTTTTTAATTTTTTAAAGAATGTTTACTGCAATGTTTCACTCTGAAGATACGGGAAACTAAATTAAAAAGAAAAAACAAGAACAAAAAAAAACCAAACTAAACAAAACATATTCCACCTGTCCACAAGTATTCTGCATTTTAAACTTTGTCTCCTCATGGATACTGTGCTGTCTTTTTGTTTACTTGAGCTAAGGAGGATTTGCCTGAGTTTTCTGAAAAGCTGAAATCCATGTATACCTCAAACTCCTTGCAATAAGATGGATTTATTTAATCATCTACATTCTAGTCAGCCATTTTTTGTTTCCCTAGATGCTGAAATGTTTTAATTACATTTCAGTTGCCACTGAGATTTTATTTTCAGAATACAAAGATGGATCAACTGCAAGAAACTGACACAGTGTGAGATCTCAGAATTAAACTTGATCACTGATGCAAACAACTGGTCGCTGGAATGCTGAGTGAATGCTGTTTCTGTGCAGGATGTATGTTTAATACATACTTATTGTTCTCAGTTTGAAAATTTTTAATGACCTAGGGTTTAGAGTTTTTCTAGTAGCAAATTATTGTTAAGGTTACTTCAAGTACAATATGATACCAGGATTCATTACTTGGTGAGAAGCAGGGAAGCAGAAACAGTTTGAAAAATTTTAGGGTTCATGACATTCTGTGAAATACAGAATTTCATGTCTTTGCTATTGATACACTTCTTATCAGCATGGACTGCTATAAAACACTTTGTTAAAGAAACAGAAAACTTTTATTAACATGTGGCTTATGTGTGAAAAGAAGAGGCATTTGTTATTATATATGTATTTTACTGGGGCTAGGTAAGGGAAAGTTTCTCAAAGTAGTTTGAGATTCTTCATAACTGTAACTGTGCATGATAATTTGTCTTTTTTTCTCCCTGTTATTGCATTAACATATTTGATGCTTTCATTTATTGTGGGATGATGCTGAGAAGGATATTAGTGGTTTAAAAATTACTGTTAAAACTGTCATATTCATGCTTTTTCAGTACTCTAGATCTCTCTCATTGCATTTTGTTCTTTATTCTTATTGGACATTTGGACACTGTAGTACTGAAATAAAGTGATAAAAATGCTGTGAAGTTAAAAATGGAAAAGGAAAACCCAAAGCATTCTCTTTACATCACATAAATTAATCTTTTTGTATTGTTCTCCTGATCATTATAAAATTATTTTTATTCTATGGCTAGAGCACTAGGGCACTATTATACATCTAGGAGAAATTGAGAAAATACAGTAAGCAACCTACAGGAGCTCTTGTATAATAGCAATAATTTCATCCCAGTCTTCAGGTGGAGCAAATTAATAAAGCCCAATTTCCCCAGCGTGATTTCTAGTGCTTAATCATGTTTCTTTCTCAATTCCCAAAACACTATAGGTCTGGTGTGTTCAGTGCCCCTCTCGATGGAACATATTTATAGATATTAAAGTCCTGATTTAATGGTACTTTACCAATTTAATGATGTTATATGAGATGCACATATTTCTCAGTGGAAGGAGGGAAGTGATACAACACAGAGATGGATCCCTTCTACAGTCATCACAGAAACCTGTTAGACTCTGAACTTTCCTCTACAGTTTCTCTCTTGAATCAAGAAATACTGTCAGGATCTCAGTGGGTGGGTACATCCTTTAGCATACATTTAGCAGAATGACAGAAGTACCCTATTTTGCAATCAACCTATGAAATAATTTGTTCCTCTTTTTAAGCCAATTGCTGGAAACAAATTTTATTTTCATAGCCAAGCATGAACTTCCTCTAGGTAGGCATTAGATTTCATGCCAGCAAAATATCTGCTGCACTCTACAGATAAATTTTGAATGATGAACCACCAACTTAAGAAACATGGTAGTCTCCAAACAAAGTGATGCATTGTTTCAGGCAAAGCTGGGGCATGACATGAATGTGATGTGCCTGTATCTATTGCACACGTATACCTATTATCAAGATAATAAGAATATTTCACTTTTGCATTCTGTTTGCAATGTAAATAAAAGATGAAATAAATAAAAGTTTAGTAGAAAAAGTCTGTGTTAGTGCAGAGGAGCTGAGAACTTCCTAGGCAAGAATTGGAACAATGTTCTTGTCTCTCTGTTCTTTGGATAAGTACAATTAGACTGTTCACCTGTCTTTGTCCTGAAGTAAAATAATATTTGGAGCTTAGTAAATATGTTCAAGACACCCTAAAGAACAGGCAGAGGTAAAAAAGCCTTGATGTGGCCAGACTGTCTCTTCATATCATTAAAGAGAAGGAGGAGGAGGAGTTATTTCATGGATAAATGTCCTTATTGTAAACTTAGGTGTACTTTGTAATCCTTTCCATCCATGTATGTGTGAATTAATTAGAAAATAGAGATCTTTAAAAGCTGCAGTTGTGAGCTGTTGTTATTAGAGCTGCTGTTATTCATCCTTTTGTCTAAAGGAAGCAATACTAAATCTCATTGATTTTTATGCTGAAAAAAAAATACAGTTTGTTTCTCTATTAATTTTCTTCATTGGAGAATTAACAATATATGGGAGTGGGAGTGTTGATGTTATGTCTTGTTTCTTTCTAGCATACTCTGAATTTCTTCCCCAGTTTCTTTGACTTTTGTCCTATTTCTTTTTTTGTCCTATTGTCCTATTTCTTTTTTTTCTGATTTGTATGAGTACTGTCCTTCCCACTTTCTTGGTCTTACTTTGTTGCATTTTTTTATTAAGTTGTTGCTTAAAATCTCCATTCACAGATCTTGGTATTAGCTATTCAAATACATGCCAACACATTTTTTTATCCCCACCCCAGCCCAAACCCCACAAAGCTGAAGTAAAAGGTATTGAAGTTATAATGAGTGAAAAGATGAATTGAATGAGTGAAATAATGAAGTGATAATAACAGAATTTATTGTTAAAAAAATAGGAAAAAGGAAAACCTAAAGTATTAATGGAACAAATGCAGTTAGGTTAGGCTCAGGAGAGCTGCAAGGACTAATTTAAAGAATCCAATAAAGGAGCTTTAGAGTAGGGAGCAGGTTTTTTTTTTTAGGGAGAATGTACATCCATATTTGCAAAGCAGCAAAGAATGGGAAAATGTCTGAAGAGTTATTCTGTGGAGAGAGAAGTCTAGCACTGTGAGGCAGATGAAGAGATCAAAGTCTGTTAAGTTTATGCAGTAGGCAGTGAATGCCTGTGAGTGAACCAGCACACAAGAAGCAGACGTGTTTAATATGGTAGAGATAACCTAGCTTCTCCCTAGGCATGCAAAGTACCAGTACCTCCTCTTCAATTTCTTACAGGACTCAGAAACTCAGCCACTTTGCTTGTTTTTCAACACTGAGACTTTGTCTGAAGAGTTTAGTTATTGAACCCCATTTTTACTAAATAAGTTTTGCTGTACATCCTGACAATCATGTGTACTATGTAGACTATATTTTTACTGTCAAGTTAAATATCTTTAAACTACTGAGTGCAGAGTGCTCCACTCATATTCTACCTTTTCAGTCCAGGCACTGGGAACAAGTAAATAAATAGTATTGATTTCTTTTGATTCCATTCATTATTGCGTAAAATTTCAGTTTCTGAAGAGCTGTTAAGTGACGTTTTGAGTATAGAAATGGTGGAAAATTTACTACTTTAAACAGACCAGGTTAGTGGGGTTTTTTTTAAAGAAAAAAAAAGTAAAATACTGGCAGACTTTTTTTTCTTAAAAAATCATTGTGAAGGAAAAAAGCAGATTTAGATTTTTCAGCCTTAAGGCTTTGAGCATGGATGTGTTTGACCTCCCTAAATACGAAAAGTTGGTCCAGTCATGAGCATAACAATGTTATGCTGTGCTTAAGGGACCACTACTGGATAGGAGGGCTGCCAGGATCTGAAAGGTTTATTGGGGTGAGAAAGTCAATTTGTCTTGAGCTGGAAGCAACTGGATCACATGAAATAGTGGAAACCAAACTCCAAGCTCATGGGTTTCAGGCATGATGGACAGTGGGTGTGGGGATGTCTTTCCCTAGGGCATAGTTCATAGGAATTGAACATTTGAAGAGAACATGTTAAATTATCTCCGGCTCCAAACACTGTTGAACTTTACGGCAGCTAGAGGATTGAAACATCCTGAGGGGAAACCTGTAAATGCCAACACTTCCTAAGGTCTTCATATCTTGTGGTGAGAAAGGATGTTGGGCTAAGTAGTGTGGGTCAGTGGGGCTCTGTTTAGGGAGAGGTGCAAAAGTTGGGGGAGGTAGAACTCTGAAACTCTTACCTGCTTTGCTGTGTAAGTTTGTCTTATCATATGCAAGAGACTTTCCAGTCCCAAATTCTTTATCCTTTCTTAAGGATCATATGCAGTGCTACACTTCCTGATTATTGCTGTCTGTTATTTAAAGCTTCCCCATGATGCTGTGAAGCTTTCCATGTTTCTTTTGCTCCACGCTAAGACTTTTGTTGCATTCCATGTTTCTTGCTTTGAAGTCTGCTACCTGGATTCCAATGTAGTGTCTGAAGGTGCTTGAACCGTTTGGTGCAAAGGAGGGGGAGAAAGTGATAGGGAATTGAGGTGCTCAGTGGATACTGCACTGGAAAGAGTAAGGAAGTCAGGAAAAAATACTGACACATCCTGAAATTGTTTGCCCATTGCTGTTCTAATAGGACTCTACAAATTTGACAGAAAAACCTACAAACTGGTTAGACATTCCAAATGGAAGTGGCAAAAAAATTTAAATTGGTTAAAAAAAGAAGAGAGTAACATGGAAAAAAGGTGTTGAAAATATGAATTTGACAGGTCACTCATTATTCTTGCTTGTAGTAGTGTTCTTCAATTTTTTTTGTAATTGAAGGAAGTCGTTCAAGCAAGACCCTTCTGACAGTAACTATCAAGTGTGCCAGCCCTTCACTAATATAAAATGTGAAATTCCTTAGGTAGCTTTCTCTTTTTTTAATATTTCATTTTCTCATACAATGCTCAGCTTCTCCTAGAAACAGAAAGGGAAAATTGCCTTGATGGAGGATTATGTGATTACCAGTGATTCTGTCATAGGGGAGGCACTTTGTAAAAGGCCTGTCTGATAGAGATTTAAATCTGACAGTTCTCCATCTTAATATGTTATTGATAGTGCAGTAAGCCATAGGTATTTTTACTGTCTTGACAGCTATTTAGTTCACTAAAGATTTTTTTTTTTGCAAATGAAAAATCCATGTTTTAGTCTTCTCCTGTATTTCTGGCCATTATAGCTCACTTATTCTTTCTGATTCTTGAGCAGTAATAGTCAGATTTGCAGTACAACAAAGTTGTCCTGCATTTGCAGTCTTCCTGGGATAGTCTGTGGAGTTTCCTGTTTTTAAGGCTTGAAAAAAAATAAGGTAATATCTGAGCATTGGTATTTTCATTTTACCTCATTGCAGACATATCAGACAGCTGTGTTTACAAGTCCAAATTGCAGTTTAAAGTCTAAGACATGTTAATCCTTCTCATCTAATCAGATACTCATTTCCACAAGAATTAAAACCGTAGAACTCTTTACTCACTATCATTAGTATTTCTGTAGATGTCTATACAGCAATAAAGTAGGTTAAGAATTTTTTGGTGAAATATCTTTCAGACATACTGAAAATTTTCAGTAAATTTAAACCAAGTTTGATATTTGTTTTCCCTGCAGGAGGTTCAAGAAAATGTTGATCCTTTCTTGATATAGGCTTTGTGTTGCAGTCTTGGTGGAATTTCTTTTTTTCATCTGGCTCCTGGTAACCTAGAGTAGAAGTTTTAGTTTTGGTAAACATTGAAATACAATATTAATGGGTACTCTTAGTGGGTTTCAGACCTAAGATATTCCACAGTGTCCAGGCTGAATGAATTATACTTTTATGGTGATTGATGATTGTTACTGCTACTTTCAGCTTCTTAAAATAAATGTCAGTGTTGATATATAAGTTTATTAGATTGCAGTGGCCCTATTAGAGAGCTATAACATTTTAAATAGTAAATCCCTTGTCTTGTGACTCTTATGTTGATTTTGAAGTAGAGCAATAATGAGTAATAAGCAGCTAAATGATAAATGCAGGGTTTGGAATTAATATTTTGACATGCACTACATATCTTCCTTAATATCTTTCTATGTCAAAGGTATGAATTTTTTGAAAAGTGTAATAATAATTAATGTGTTTATATGAAAAACCATTTTGTCTAACATGTTGCACTTCAATAACCTGATTTTTTTCAAATTATACAGAAATAAAATGCATTGTTTTTGTAAGTAGTTTTCACTGCTGAGAAACTACTAGTCAGCAGATGTTTCGGAAGTGAGCAGGTTTTGGTTTAACTTTTTAAAGTTCATCTCTCCCCTCTCCTCTTGTTACTTCTCTGCCATGAAATTTTAATTCTAGTTGCTCCTGCACCTATTACCACCTCAGCCCACCACCTCTCACCCCTAGAGGAGGTAAATACTAGAAAATATTTTTTGCTTATGAAAATTTTAGCTGGTTATTTTTGGTCTTGACAAAAAACCCTAATAATCAGATAATATAACAAAAATATAATAATAGTTGTTGTTTTGCCCCAAACCATTTTTTAACTATATAATATTTGTGAATAATATAACTCACAAAAATTGCATAGTTCAAAAACACCTCTGATGTATTTCAGCCTAAAATAAGACCCTCAAACAGGAGAAAAGCAGTTAAGCATGAGCTGGTTAGGATTTTGAGAGACCTTTCCAAGAATTTAAATGTCAAAATTGCTCTTAAGTTCAATTATTAAACTCATCCAAGAAATACATTTTTAATGAATTTCTAGAGATTTGTCTTTAAAATGCATTTGTTCAAAGAAGGAAAAAGAGCAGTGGCAGCAGGCCTGGATTTGAGAGTAAATAAACAGAGCACCAGGAAGGTACTTGCAGCCTTATTTTCAAGTAAGCTGAATGCACAGCTGCAGCTCTCAGTGCTTTTGAGCTGCATGTGAAGTCACAGCTGATAATCAGGCTGTAAATGAGCTCCAGAAAAAAAGGGGAAATGGTGTTCATAAACTCTTGTTTTCATTTTTAGTAGGCGTTGATATTGTGCCACTAATTTTTTAACATACTGCTTTAATTAACACTATTTCCTGAAGCCTCCTGTTCAAGTACTTATTTCTTGCTGCTTTTACGTAGACAGAAGGTAATATTTTTCTCAAGCTGAAGTAGAAAAGACTACTGTGCAAAGGCAGCAAATGACTTTCTCAAGTGTCAAAACCAAACCCCCAAGTGCTAGGAATGTGTGAAAGATGTTTGGTTTTAGCAGCTCAGACTAAGCACATCACTAGTTTATTGGTGAACCAGGGCACTGTGGAAAAGGATGCACTTCTAGTAGATGTGAAGTCAGATGGAAGCTTTCAGTAATTACAAACTGTATCATTTTGAGCTCATAGCTAACCTTGGGGACTTAGCTGATGCATATAGTTCAAGTGGACACATTAAATAAGTATAAATTACCTGTTTTCCAGAAAATGCATCTGATCTGATGCTATATTGACATGAGTCAGATTCAAGTGTTTTCAAAATGCTTGGATACAACCACCATCAGAAGGAATTATGTTTCATTTTATAAGATCCCAGCTAAGATGTAAAGATAGTTGTACAAAAATAACTAATTATTTCCAATTAAAATACACTAATATTTTTTAGCATGACAAATCAAATCCTAATTACATGGAGCATCCCACATGGAAACTTATTTGGAGTTGGTTTAGACAATAACTTCTTCAATAACAATAAATAACTTCTCCTTCACCTAATAATAATATATTATTCAGAGTACTGTTGCAAAAAAGTTAGCTTTTAAAGGTAAGGTCTCTTTATGATGATCCTAGGTTAATTTATTAATTTATACTTGCATAAAAGTCATTGAACAACTGAGGGCACTAATGGGTGTCTATAAGTRTTTCTTGAACGCAATGAAGCTGGTGTCCTACTTTTGAAATAGTACATGCAATGTCACCAACGTTGTTGGGAGCACTGAGACTTGCTTAATTTAGAGCAGTGATAGAAAAGATCAAATCATCCAGTATGACCCAAGCCAGACAAATTCATTGATAGATAAATCACAGTAGAGTTAGCTTACACTGGATGGTCTTCTGCAGTTAGAAAGCACTGCCAACAGTTAGAAGGAAATTCCTTTTTGATTTATATGTTAGCAAGAATAATTTCAAGTTTGCAGAGCATAAAATGAAACAGAAGAAAACTCTTCAAATTATCCTTGTTACTGTTAAATAAATGATTTAATTTCATGGTAAATTGCAATGAAATTTGAATAGCAGTCCAAGTTTCTGATTTATCAAGGAATTACAGGTACAGTTAGTGCTCTGCACGTAATTGAAAAATTCTAGATTTCTGTGGCATGGATAGGTCATGTGATTAGTCCTGTTTTCTTAAAGGTTGACAAAACCACCATTTTTCAGAGGTTTCCCTTTCTGAGTTCTCACTGGAATTGTGTGATGGTGGAAGGAAGGTCTCAACAAATTTGTAAGATGGATGAAGCTTAAAAAAAAAGTGATTGTAAGTAGCCAAATAAGAGAAAAAAGGTTTTTTGAGGATTTTTTTTCAGGTTACTGGCTATGCTTTTTTATCAACATCATCTTCTTATTTGCAAACAAGTTTTAGTATGAGTATCCTTGAAGAAACATAAACAGTTGTCATTAACTCTTCATGCTGTGTCCACAAAGCCCTGTGACTGCCTTGGTTTAGGAATGGTACCCCACATTTCAGTGCTCCCCTCTCTCTCCCCCCACCCCTGAGACTCCAAACCACACTGCCTGTTTCCCCTTCCCTTCTCTTTCCCCACTTCCTGTGGGTGGCTGGAGGCACAAAAGGCAAAGATCACGGGCTTGAGATAGGAACAATTGTGGTAACACCAATGAGATAAGGAAATGACAAATACCAGCATTGATATTAATAACTGAAATGTTCAAAACCAGAGGGCAATTGACATGGAAAATGTCACTGAGCCCAGCCTGACTCAGCATGCAGCCGGCAGCATCCCAGCCTGACTGCTCCATCTCCCATGCTTGCTCCAGGCTCTACCCCCTCATAGCTTTTGCAAGGGAATAGAATTTGTCCTTGGCCAAACAAGACACTGTGGCAATAGTGGTGATGGGTGATGGCACAGGTTATGAGGCGCCCTGAAATACAGAATACAAGTTGCACTATGAAGTGCAACATAAACAATATGTCAAAGTGTTTCTAGAGGGGTCTGAGAAAAATATAGTCTAAACCTTGTGAACTGCACAGGTTGTTTTTAAGTAGCAGCACTGCTTATGACCATTTTGAAGTGTAAAAAAGTGAATAAATTTAAAGGATTTTATATCTAAATTTTGAGTGCCTTGATTTTCATGCCACTCATAATTAACACCTTATAATCTCTGAAACATTTAATGATTTAGGAACGAATATAAATTGATGCAAGGTTGATGACTGAATTAGGAAAGTGGAACTTGCTAACTGTGAAGCAGACATCAAAATTCACCTCCACTGACCATGAAACCCCTAAAGGAAAAAGATGTGTTCATAGATGTACCACATGCCATTTGGGAAAAAAGTCAACAAGAAAGCATGAGGGAAATATCTGGAGGTTTTTCTGAGAGCTGCTCAGAATTCATTTTTGCATCACCACTTCAGTGATGGTGTTGTATTAAACACTTGAGAGGGAATATGAGAAATCTATGATGTTTCATGGGTATCTCAAAGGAAAAGAGTTCAGCCTACCATTGCAGACTTTAGAAGCAGGAGAGAAGATACAGCACTAGGTCATCTAGGCTAACCATAAAACATACAAACATAACATATAAACTTTCTAGTGAGATCACTCATACTTTGGTAATTCACAGTCTGGTAATGTTCACTTGATAATTACTGAGTTTTCACATTTTAAAACCTTATAAAATTTCTCCTAACTAATTTGATTTTATATCTAAGTGAAAAATCTTGCTTGTTTTATGCCATTTTCAGAAAAATACCCCCAAAAAACACCACCACAAGCCAGCAACAAAATAGTCTTTCCTAGTAGCTAAGCATGAAATGGCAATGTTAGCGTTGAATAAGGGGAGATTAAACAAGCTTATCAGAAGAGATTGAAGGACTTTATATAGAACAGTGAGTGGATTTGTGTTACCACATTGGAGCTCAACCTCTTAAAGTTGCTGAATGTTATGTGAGATACAAGACCAAAATAAAACAGTGATACTATAGCTGTCCTGGTAATACACAAGACCTTGAAGGGAGTAATCATGGAGACACACAGAAACTTTGTCTCCTAGAAATATTGATTTTCCCTTAGGATCCATAAATGTGACTAGAATTAATTTTCCTGTCAAACCCGAATAACATCAGCTTATGGCTGTCTTCTAGCTGCTTTCCATGCTGCTGCAGTATCTCTCAGCTGCCAATCTCTTTCCAAACCAGAGAGGGGGAAAGGGTTTGGCAGGAAAAAACTCTCCAAAGCTGGAGGCTCCTTGCATACCGTATATAACCCAGGACAAACAGGTCAGGCTTTGAATTAGAGCACAGACATGAGAAAACTACCCACAGGAAATTACTATTCTTCCATGTAGTAGTAGTAGTCGTAGTAGTCGTAGTAGTAGTAGTAGTAGTAGTACCAAGGGAAGCTAATTAACAATCTGGGTTGGTTGTCATAGAAACAGTAGGCATAATTATTTTTAAAAGATAGAAAACACTAAGTTATATGAGAAGTGGAAGAACTTAGTGGTGTCAGGGCTACTTATTACCTTAAATCCTGTTTTCCAGGTTCTAATTTATGATGATTTTATTTTCAAGGTGAATTTGGGAAGTGACCTTTACTCTTCCTGAGAAAGTACAGGTGAGAAGTGCAGGCATAGAGTAGGGAAGCATAGAGAAAATTTCTGTGTGAGAGCCACACAGTCTCTGGACTGTGGAATGGAAAAATGGTTGACATGTTATTGTAGGCACTGAGGCTACTTCATCACCTATTTAGCATAGTTCCATGTTCATACTTCTTACTGGTCTACCTGTTAGATTTAGAAATCCATCTGTCTGATTTTCAAAGGTCTGAATAATAAAAGCTGGAAAGACCAAAATGAAATGGAAAAGTGTTCAGTGAAAGGTGCAATTTAAGGACTTCATCTAATTTGAAGTCTTCCCAGAATGCCATGACGCTGGATGGAATCCTTTAGTCTGCCAGAAAATAAATTAGCAGTGATAGTTCTGATGCTATTGGCACTACATGGGTGTTCAGTTCAAAGTAAGAAGAATAAGTGAAACAACATTGTGAATACTTGAGGAATTTTCCCTTAAAAGCATATTGGTATAAAAATATAAGCAATAAGCTTTTTAATGTAACTGAGGTTAAAAAATGGAGACAGAGTCTGTCAAAGTACTTATATCTAAGAGGGAAGTCAAAGATTTATCAAGACAAAGCTTCCCATGAAAGACTAATTCTGGTTCAAATTCTGGGATGAAAGAAGCAGTGAGAGGGGCCTTTTGGGGAAAAAATAAAAATCACAGCATTGCACCTAGCAGGTCCTTTGACATGCTTCAAAGCACAGCTGTTTGCCCCTGCACAGTGTAGAAGGAGAACAGTGTGGTTAAAGGCATCTTCCTCATCGTCATCATCATCGTCATCACCATCATCTCTTCCATCTCTCTGGTCCAGAAAGAGAATGATGGACAGTGGCAATGAGACTTGTGCTGAAATCAACTGTTACCTCAGACTGCTGCTCTGAAAAAAATTATGGTGGCAGGTGATCCTGATAAATGGGGTTTGAAAATTGGGGAAAATGACATTAGGCAAACTATGTCAAAAGGGATTAAAAAAAAAAAAGTTTGTTAAAATGCCATCTCAGATAATGAAGTTTTGAGGGATTTTTTTAAAAAAATGTTTAAGGACAGGCTAGTGTTTAGAATAAAATTACCATAAAGCATTTATATACAGCAAGCTGGAAATCTGAATGTTGTTAGCAATTGCTGTTGTATTTTGAGGGCTGTCTTGACATCAGCCAATAGCCTCCAGACCCCAGGATGTATCATTAGAGAAAAACATGGTATATCTTATAATGGTCACTGAAAGACTTGAGACTCAGGTGGTTTTTGTTTCTGACGATTTTTATACCCTGAAGAACTAACTTCTGAAAACATTTTATTACAATGTGATAGGTAGATACAGAGAGTTGCAGATTTAAAAAAGTTGCACAGGCGTTATCAATACTCTATAGAGCAAGAGTTTACACAACTAGGCTGCTATTATATATAGTTGGAAAGCATCTAATGCACATGTGGGGTAATCCTCCAAACCCTTATTTTTCCTCTGTGCTAGAAAACACACCTCTTTTCTCATTGACTGCAGAAAGCCAAGCTGATCTGCTGGAATGTGGCTCATGATATTGCTAATGTACCATGCTTACTTCCTTTCTTAATTTAACATAAGTTGCTACTTTGTTGCTTTGCTATCTATCCCTTAAAAGAAAATGTTCCATAGGGCAGCATTAGGGATAAATAAAGTATACTTTTGTTCTGTTGCTGCTCCCGTTGCTGATAGTTGTGCTGTTAACGGAAATATTCACATGGAACAATATATGAACTGCTATAGACCATCACCAAAAAGAGCCCTTGCCTACTGCATTTGCTTTCTTTATAATTTTTAACATTTGGCATTTTCAGGGTTTTGTTTGATTGGTTTGTTTGGGATTTTTTAACTGGGAATCCTGTAGTCATTTAGTTTTTAAATAGCTTCCATAGGTGAATTTTCAAACACTTAAATATGTTTGGCAGTCATTAATTATTTATGCGGTGCAACCTTGTTAATGTGAATACTTAAAATTAGTCTTTGTTAGTGGTTTTTTTTCTGACACATCATTATTTTTCCTTCAACTTCTAGTTGTAATTTAGAACACTGTTAGTGTAAGCACTTTGTATAATCCCTTGGAGTTTTTAGCCAGCGCCACCATGACTGTTATGTGCAAAATTTATATATTTTAGCAAAACTTACTAGCAAAGTAGTAGCACCCCCATGGTGTTAAACCCACACGGCCTTCACTTTCTCACATATTTTCAAACCTTTTCAGATTATTTCTCTGTCTGGGTTAGGGAAATATGTAATTATTCAACAATAACATTGCTATGATTGTAGTTTCACATTTGACTTTCCAATGTTCTGAGATGTTATTTGTCTCTGTCATTTTATGTAATCAGTATTAAGGATCATTCTGCATCTTTGTTAAGATCTTTAAAAGATATAACTTCATTTTTTCTTGTTTTTTGTTTGCTTGGTTGGTTGGTTTATTTTTTGTACTTGGCAGGACATTATCAAATGTCTTCTGTATCATTAATTTACTTCTTGTTATTGGGCTGATTTTTACAGCAAAAAAGAAAAACTGGCAGTGAAATAATTTTTAAGTATAGTAAGTAAAATTAATCTAGAATCAAAAACTCACAGACATCTCTAATATCTGTCTGCATATAGACGGAGGAACTGAGATTTTTTAATAACCAGCTTTAACCAGCTGCAACTTGTAGCTGATACTACTGTTTTTGTGAAAATGTTATCCTACAGATTTTTGAGTGGCCAACTAGACTAGGCTGAGTCAAGCAGGGGAGAAAAACATGTAAGTTGTAGAGAGCCAGGGCTGATTCACTGCTTTTAATGATTCCAGCTGAGCCTCCTACTCATTCCATATCACATTTCCTAACCGGACATAAGCTTTCCACTCCTAAATGAGCCATATTGATTGTAATTTGTTTATGAGAAAGGGAGCTTGGTAGCTTTCCCAAATATGTCTTTTGATTTTGTGATAAGTATATTTGGTTTTCACTGTGACAGCCATTAGTAGTCTTCAGTGTCCCAGAAACATTGAGGTGTTTATCCCCTTTCCTGATATTTTTTTAAAATAATTTCCTTGTCTTTTGCTACCTAGGTACACAGTCTGAACGATTTTTATATAATCATAGAAACATAGAAGGGTTTGAGTTGGAAGGGACCTCAAAGATCGTCTCTTTTGAATCCCTGCATCATGAGCAGGAATGCAGCCCACTGGACCAGGTTGCTCAGAGCCCCATCCAACCTGGCCTTGAACACTTCCAGGGATGGAGCTTCTCTGGGCAATCTGTGCCAGTGCCTTACTACCCACACAGCAAAGAATTTCTTTCCAAAACCTGATATAAATCTGACTTCTTTTAATTTAAAATATTCCCCTTATCCCATCACTGTATGTCTGCATAAGAAGGTTGCTCTCCTTTTGTAAGTTCTGTTTAAGTCATGAACTGAGCTGCATCTCACCTTGGCTACAGGATTGGCCTTTTCCTCTCCTCTAAAATTGTCAGCTTGGCTCTCACAATCTTTTGAAAAACATTCTAGAGATTCCAGGAAATAGAACACAAACACTGAATGGCAGAGTTAAAGAACAGCCCTGTGGATGCATGTTCTGGTGAAACCTCAGTTCAGGAAAAAATACCTCACCCCAGAAGCTTATCTCTTTGCAGTTTTCAAAACAAAACCTTTTGTGAGAGGTAACAGCCTCTAATGAGGGTGGCAAGATCGAGGTGAAAAAATTACCAGTTCTTTAGGCACATTTTTGTATATCCATCAGCTCACCTGTATTCTTTTTGACATGCAACTCATCTCAGAAATCTTCCAAAAGAAATTCCTTTAGGGTAGATGGATAAACTCTTGTCGGAGGGCTATGTGTGACAGTACACTTAACTCTACTGTCACTTAATCCTGTTCTGGAGCACTACAGTCAGTAAAACAGTTGCAGAGCTTAGTGCAGACAGTTCTGCCAGGGTGGCAATAGTGCCAGTCTCTTCTGTTCTGAAGGTTGCTACATCAAATTCTATTACACACTACCCCCAGCCATTAACAGCTCCTCTGGTACGTGGTCCTGGTGAAGCTTCTGTAGCTGCTCCGGAAGGAACAGGGCCATGAGTGTTTTGATGTTTGGCTGTTACTCTAGCCACCTGTCAAAACTTTTTGAAAGAGCCCTTGCAAAAATTGGGTAAATGGACTTCTAAGCTCAGGAAGTTGCAGTGCTGTAACTGTAGTCTTGGTCGCTCTGGTACTGCATTTAAAATAGTTGCCTTAGATTATGGAGAATTTCAAAATATCATAGGAGTTCAGCTGCCTGGAAAGCTGGAGGAAATATAAACAATATCACTGTTTATTCTAGAGTTGTGTATGGAAAAAAATGTGGGTGTATTATATAAAGCAAGAGGTGTTCTAATTAAAAATGCTCAGGGGACCTACTGCTGCTTAAATTTGCATAATTTATTGTTTCTGAACAAATAGACAATACTTCAGACTTGAATTTTCCTACCTCAGTGGGTTTGTTTTTTTTTTTTAAGTAATAATGAACACAGATACAGTGTTGGCAGAACAGCTGGACATATTGTTAGATAATTCTTGCAAGAGTATTTCAACAGCATGCTAAAATATCTCATGAAATGGGAGAAAAACACATTTGTATAAACACCTTATGTCATGATACTGTATAGATGTAGTGTTAATTCACAGTTCTGTGAATTGCTCTCTCTGGAAAGCCAGTCCAGCATGGTCAGGGACTCAGGCCTTCACTATTCAAACCATACTGACACAAGGTTCAGTGACCAGACACTGCTGATCCTCCCACTGAGCAATCCAGTGGGATTACTACCTGGCTTGCCCTGCTTGTGCACAGCAGTGTGTGGAGAGGGAGTTTTTATCTGCACCCCAGCATACTTCAGCATTCAGAGCACTATGTTTTAATTTTAATTAATTTAATTAACATTCCTCTTTCATGCTTAAGACAAATGGTATGCAGATAAAAGTAATTTCTCTTGTCAAGACATGAATGCCATAGCTAAGCCACTGTCCCTCAGGAAGGAAATGTGGAGTGTTGGTTTGTTTCTTTTTTGTTTCTTTTAACAATAAGAGATCAAATAATGTTTTTTATTGTTTTAAGTATTACCATAATTCTATTTTTACGAGCCTCTCATGCTGTCTTCACTGTCCATTTCCAAATAATTCACCCAGTTATTCAAAAAGTCATCTTTGAAATGTAAAAAATTTAACAATACTCTGAAGTTCAATATTCATGGGCATTCTTGCATATCCTTTCCCTATGACATGCAAAGCTAATGTAATCCTCCTACAATGTTCAAGAAATTGTCAAATAAGCAAGTCATGAAACAGATCAGTAAGACCTCTTATTAGACCTAAATCCTTCCCAGGGAATGAGTTTCTGCATGGGGTGACAGGATGGCTTGATTGTAGCAGAAACAGAATTCCCAAACCGCAGGACTAAAATAGTAATTTTTACTTCAGAATAGGAAAAATATACATTTTCTTGTATTTTCTTTGAAAAAGAAATAGCGAAGCCTATATTCTTTCAGAAATCATTATACTATTTAATTTCCAATTTAATAAGTGTTTTTATATTTATATTTTAATTGTCTAATATTTGGTTATTTTATTTTAGTTTGACAGTACACCTGTGAAAGTAAAAATATTTCCACTTTCAATTTTTTTGTCCAGAAAATTGTGCATTAATTAATGCAATACAGGAAAAAATAGGTTACAAGAGACAAAGGTTGATTTTTTTAAAATTTGAATTCTGTGATTGGTTTATAATGCATACTACAGAAAAAGAGAAAGATTTTCAAGGTATAAAGGGTCTGGGGTCTTGTATAAAAGTGTCATGCTTCACAAAATAGGTGGTTACTAACTTGGTGTCTAGGCTTCCCTTTCTGCCAGTTTTTGTCTGTTATGAAGCAGTTTATGTTGCTAATATAGCAGAAGCTTTATTATGCTTAGTAATATATTCTTTTGCTATGCAGATTTATATTTTAGGATTGCTTGGTGTATTCTTTAAATGAAGTTAAGCTGTAGAACAGCCCTCCCTGAAGCTGCTAGGTGCATTCTCAAAATGTCTGCTTCATCATGAAATAATATGGGTGTTTTTAAAGCATGAGCTCTCATAATAGAAGTACTGATTAAGTGAGAGTTTTGTACAGAGGGGCGTCATACTGGGAAGTTCGATCCTGGGAAGGATCAAGGAGCCACAGTGGTGATAAATGCTTTGAGTGTAATGCAGCTGATGCCAGAAGCAATATGCAGGACATTCTGCTTTTGAGTGCTGCAAGTGTGCTCTCAAGTGCCCTGCAGGAGTGGGTAACTATTAAAGCACAGTGGTTAGAAGTTCACAGGCACACATTTACTTTATCTTCCTTTTGTCAATGAAGAACAGAAAGAAATGCAGGATTTTGAGGGGAGCTAGCAGGGATGCAGTCTCTGTAAGGAGAAATTTCAAGAACATGAGTGTGATGAGGCTTGCAGAACAGAGGGATAGATATAGACAAGACGAGTGGAAGTTCAGCTGTGACCTCCCTGAGTCTGTCCCTTGCTGCATTAAGCCAGTATTTCAATATCCCCATAAAATTGTTGCTTTTCTCTGCCCTCTTATGACTCCAGTCTACTGCTCCAGCTTCTGCCACTTTCTAAAGCTGCTAATGAAATCCATGCACTCCTTTCCTGAAAAAATGAAAACCATAGATAAACCTTTTTAGCATTTGCATCATCTGCTTTCCTCCTTTCATTTCTCATCTTAGATGTAAAGGCATGGGTCTGCAATTGTATCTGAATGTGCTGATGGTGGGAAGAAAGAAAGAGAGAGAAATGCTAGTGCATGGGTAAAGGTGTTGTGAAAATTGGGTAAATTTCTTTTGGTTATGGTTGCTCATAAGATTTTGTTCACTAGGAATTTGAGAAGCAGGACCAGAAGGGATTCCTTTCAAGCCCAATGAATGACAGAAAAGGTCCTCTGTGGAAACTGTGCTGATGCTTGGTGAAGATTCAACCTTAGAATAATAAAGAGATTTTATTAGATGAGAAAAAATTAATTTGCAAGTGATTGCAGGTTCCTTGGTGTTTGTTTGTATTGTGTCAGTAATCCAAATTATATTAAGACAAATAGCAGTTAAAATTACCTAATGAAGTCATGGGATGACAAAAATATGTTTTCAAATGTCACTGTATTTTTTTTCTGCATCTTTCTTCAACCTGCTTTAAATACAACATTTAATTTTAGAATTTGTTCTCTAAATATCTTGGGTGAGCCTTCTATAATAGAACTCTGACATGTTTGGTTGTTAGGTGGTCTTGCCCTCTTGAAACATTTATCATCAGTGAGGTATTCATTCTTACTAGCACTTTCTTGAAATAAATCTCTTGAAGCAGCTATTTGTACTTGTAGCTATTTGCTTTGTCATGTGCAACACTAAATTCAGCTTTGTGTGTAATCCAATTTAACAGCATCTATAATAGCCTAACACAGTAGCAGATAAGAATAGATACCTTTCCATTACTTTCTTCAGTTCATGGCCAGAATAAAATTCTGGGTAGAATTCAAACCACAGGTCATTCAAAGCCCTTCATCTTTCATACATTTTTGGTTAAACTGAAACATATTTATAAAGAAAGGGCAACATGATGTACTTGCAATTACTTGCTATTAAAAATGTTAAGAAAATTATTTCAGTTCAATTTTTCATGTGCTAGAGATGCTGTAGTCTAAATGGTCTAAGAAATTAAGCTCTGTACAGAAAAAAAACCCAGTGGATTTTATTTGTTCACTAGGGTGTTTCTTTCTTTGAAGGAATAGAGTTTTCTGATGAGATGAAAGGATTCTACATATGAAGATTTTTTATCTCACTTTTCTAAAGCAGTATGCACTTGAGTGAAGATAGCCTCTTTTCTACATCATTCCTTAGTTTTTCATTAGTCTTCTAATGTTCTTCTCATTTGCCAATCTATTTTGATCTACAGCCAACACACACAGTTCATTTAGAGATAATTATTTAGAAAATTCAGAATTCATGCATTTAAACATCAATAATTAAACAATTATTGTCTTTAGCATAAGCCAAAATATTCTGGGGGAAGGTTTTAGGCGGATGATGCAGATTGTCAATCTGCATTGATTGTCAGTCAGTGTAACAACACCTCATGTTGAATATCTTCTCTAAAAATAAGTATGAAAACCTAGATACTTACAGGTCTGATTTTAACAAGCAAGTGAACAAAGAACTGGTCAGATGAAGCAAAGTACAAAGCATTTATTTGTTTGATTTACAGTAATGCTGATTAAAAATCTCTGCCTAAAGGGCAACTTCAATGTGTTACTGAGGAGATGGCTTAGGAATATCACTATTTTAATTCTAATTTAGTAATGAAATACTGTTTAATAGGTGTAACCATAACTTGTGCAGAAGCGTTTGCAAAGCAAAAGGTAGTAACTTAGTTTTGAGATACATTTGACCCATTCAATGCTTGTCATTTGGTGAAGAACAGTGTCCCTGATGAATATTCAGTTTCACTGCCCAGTGCCCATTTCTCAGCTCGGCAGTCAGAATGTCTCATACAGAGTTAGTCATGGGAATTCAGTGAGGGTATATAACAGTATTGCAGCATTGACAATAATCCTCCTTAATTTCAGTGTTCAGAGAGAAAATACCATTACATCAGAGCTGTTAGTAAATAGGGATAACAATAGATTCACATCTAATTATGCATTGAAAACTGAAGGCATCTGACAAAATATTTAGCATCAGAACCATACTATAATCTCCAAAAATAAGGGTAGAAGATTATGTTAAAATCCCCAAATCCAATATCATCTTCTGTTCATAAATAAAAGATATCAAAATAATAATTTCAATAAATACTGAATTCTAACACAATCAGGAAATGATAGCAAATGGTTTCTATTCTGAAAAATTGTATGTGAATCTGCTTATTTACTGAGTCAGAAATTGCAGTGTTTTCTTCTGCAGGGATTCCAGCTTGCTCCCTCCAGATCAGGATGGGCTTCTTGTAGATATCTGTGGTACCAGTGTGGAGGACCAAAGTAAGAAAACTTCCTAGAGATTAGAGTATTCTTACAGGAATACAAACAATATCACAATGTTGTATTAACTGTTCAAAATATTGCTGGTAGTCTTCATTAGGAAATTATAACAGAAGCCTGTGTTTATCCTTCATAAATCCAGCATAATCCCCAATGTATCATGCATGTTGCAAACCATGAAAGTACCACTGAATATTTCCTGATGTCTAATTCCAATATATCTCCACAGAAAGAAGAGTAGGACAACCTCAGACCTGTAAGTTAGGAACTGAGCAAAACAGAGAAGCAGAGAGAGTCTTAGAGGAGTCAAGTAAATCAGATGGTGTGGATAAGGATTCATTATGGATGGATGTGCTAAATAATTTCAGCTGTGGAAAGAATTCAGTGCCATCAGAGACTAAAGTTAATAGTTTTTCCTCAACATAAAAAATGTGGAAGTACATTTACTTCTAGCTCCAGCAGATGAAATCATTGCAGATAGGTTGATACTGAACTTCTTGAAGTAATATTTTTGTTTCTAACACAGTATGTTATTTAGCTTTAAAGACTATTTTCCCCTGCAGGAAAAAACCTCCTGCATTATTAGTCTTCATGCTTTAAAAATGAATGCATCAGGTTTTGTTTATAGCAGAGCATTAGCGATTTTTTAATGTTATTTGTAGTAGAATTTTTTCAGTGTATGCTGTTGCCATAAAAATATATAGACCTGTGTTTCAAGAAAATGTGGGACATGGTACCCCACAGAAACTCCATGACTTAATAAAAAAACTAGAGGGGAAAAATTAATTCCCCTTCTTAATGGAATGGTGAGAGACCTTCTAAAAGTTGTATAAAATGTGCCATTCTCATCCTGCATCTAAATAGTTTCAAAATGTGAACCATTTGTTACATCATGAGTGGGCTTTTTTCCCCTACATATTTATAGAAGTAGGGTTTTTGAGAATAGTGTCAAATACGGAATATGAACCAGTCAAATAATTTCTCCTCCACACATAACTGAAATATTGCAAACAATTTTCCATGGAGCTTAAAAAAACCTAACCCACCTGCCAAAAAAAAGCCCCACTAAAAAGACCCACCAAACAAAAAAAACCAAAACCAAAACCAAAACCAAAAACTAAACAAAAATAATAACAACAACAAAAAAAAAACAAACACACCGAAGAAAAAAAAGGCCAAGCAAACTTATTTAGGATCCCAGTTAGTATAATCAGCATTTAGACCTAGGAGATTACACAGCTATCTAAAGAAGTAAATTTTATTCCTGACTGCCATTTGCTGCCAATCACCAGTATAAATAACATGGCTGGTTGTGGTGGAAGGAAGGTCTGTATCTTCGGTTGATGTACACTACAACTTTTCATTTTGGAATTCTACTATAATTCAGTGAAGCCTACTTACGTCACTTCCTCATTTACTCTTTTTCTTACCTTTGTGCAATGGGCTGTCCAATACTTTTTGTTTATCTAGTAGTGGTGATGAAATGCTGGGCTTTGAGTTCTGTTTTCAGTGGGGAAAGTAGAGAGTAGAGGCTTCTTTGCAGCCAACTTCACATAAAATAAACAACAATAATTCGAACATTAAGTCCTATAACTTTATAAAAGGCATATAGAACAAAGTGAGCTTGCAGAGGGAATAGAAAGTATAACTGCAAAGGACTCTTGAGATCATCATCAGAGAGCTTTATGTGCCTTTTACTTACTGCTTTGTAAGTAGTACATAGTAACAAGTAGTACCTATGTCTTTCACTGAAAAGAGTATGGAGACGACATTATAAAGATTTTCAGAACAGACAGGAAAATGTTATTTCTAGCTGGAATGAAACAGAAATGTTCACAGTTGCAAAAGTAAACTAATTTTGAATTATTGGTTCAGTACTCATCTTTCATTTATTCCTCTTGTGAATTCGGATTCAATTTATAAGAGAAGACAGAGAAGAAGACATCTTTAAAATCTAATTGTAGAAAATAAAATCTTGTCATATTATTACAAGGCAATCTATGTATAATGTTCAAGTATAAGCAGCTTATTGTAAAAGTCATGTTCACAACACATAAAGGAAAAACACAAAACAGTAAAATGCGCTTGTCCTTAAAAAGAGGCATGGATTTCTCTAGGATGCTGTTACTATTATTCCAGGCTCCATTATCTTCCAGATATTAGTTTGCTTTTCTGACTTGCTGTACCACACTCTTCCCTAACCTCCAGGGAATGCATGCAATGTTCAAGATGCACTGGAGCTGCCTTGCTGAGGTTGGCAGAGAGCTGGCAAAATGCCACAAAGTGCCCTGAGGAAAAGCACTTGAACACAGACTTTGGTCATAGTTCAGTCCCACCACTCTGATGCAGACAATGTCCAATGCATGGGAATTGCAGTGGGGTATTTTTGCTGTGCTTGTGTGGGACACGTGCACCTACATAATATGGTGGCCCTAATGTCTGCCTAAGGTACCATTAAAATCTAAACAGTGACTTGTGCTTAGCGGTAAGCACAGTCTTGGCAAAACACTAAGTGTCTTGCCAGGATGGCTGATAAAATCTTTCAGTGACTGCCTTTTGTTCACTGGTGTCAACTTGTAAATATTTCATTGCATAAAGAGATCTCTTTTTCCTTTATGTAGACTTCATCCACAGAATGTGTGGGCAGTGCAATGTTCCCTAACTTCTCAAGTTAATATTTGGGTTCTAGTTTGAGGCAGTATGGGTGATGTGTCACTAATTAAAGTGAAAAATTAAACTTCTCAAAGAGTGTAGGGAAAAATCATGATGTCTGGTTCAGGCTTATTTCTCTTATATAACCTGCTCATGTCTAGTGAAAGTTCTTACTCCTTTCAGGAATATGCTTCCCACATGTTATCTGGGAACAAAGGCAGCAGTAAGCTACTTTGTACTGATTTTATTTTAAACAATACAACTAATGAGGTCCTACATTTCTGTGGGGGCAAAAGACAGAAGTTGTTACAGTGGGACTCTTGCTTTTGTGCTTATACTTCACTAAGGAATTAAAAAGTGATTAATGTGTATCTTGCGAATTTTTTTGTTCAGAAAATAAAGTAACCCTTTTTATAACAGATTTTGTGCCAAAAACTATCTTCTATCAATCCTTTTAATCATCCATATATTCTAAAAACTCATGAGCAGTTTTTGTAATTAGAGTACAAATATAGTTCCATAGGACTCAGCATCTGAAGGACCCTAAGTAAATACCTGGCTTTACCCTGAGATCTGAATGCTCTTGTGTATGGATATTTGCCAGAAGTTTTTACATATTTTTGTTTTTCACAGTAGCTTGTGTGTTTCAAGAGCCAGAAGGGTGACACTGTTTAATTCAGCCATGGAAATCTATCTCCAAGGGAAAGAAAGTTAAACATATTAATTATTAACTGCTTTCAGCTAGATTCTTCTGTAAAAATTTAAAGGAAATATAGGCTGTCTAGACCTGACAAAATAAGAAATGGCCTTCAAACAAAATGTTAGCTAAACTAGAAACTGACTAGAAATAGAAAGAAAATTTTCCTTATAGGGAGGCAATTCAGAGAGTGTTGCTTTCTTCACACCTCTCTGGAACAAGTTGTATTTCTGTATAGCTGCAGATAATCTGTACGGACAAAGTCTACATAGATGTCTGTCAAAGGCATCTGTTAGACAAATTAAGTAAACCATTCTTTTAGAATAAAATGGTATTATAAATTACCTTCAGAAATGCTCTTGGATTTCTTTATTTTAAAAACTGAGGTAATAAAAATCAAGTGGTTTTCCCTTCTAATTCTTTGTTTTCTGTACAGTTCCTTGTCTGTGATATTATGTATAATGTTGGCCATCTAAGCCCCAGTGATTAAGAGAGAAAGACAAGAGGAATACTCTGAAATTTCAGTTCCACTTTAGTGTTCCTAAATTATTTTGTTCCCTTCAATTTGGGCACCTGTCATTGTTCAACACCAGCCAGTGCCTCGCTCAGTCTTCCCCAGTGAGACGTGCAAGACGATCAGAAGTGTGAAAGTGGGAAAACTCATGTCTTGAGATAAAAGGCAGTTTAAAAGGCAAAGATGAAGCTGTGCATGCAAGCAAAGCAAAATAAGGAATTCATTCAGCACTTTCCATGGGCAGACAAGTGTTCATCCATCCTTAGGAAAGCAGGGCTCCATCGTGCATAGCAGTGCCTTGGGAGGACAAATGCCAGCTCTGTAAACATCTCTTCCTTCTTCCCCCACCCTTATACACTGAGCATGATGCCATATGGTCTGGAATATCCCTGTGGTCAGCTGTCCCAGCTGTGTCCCCTCCAGACTTCTTGTGCACAGCCAGCCCACTCCCAAGGGTGGAGATGAAGAGCATAAAAGGCCTTGGCTCTGTGCAAGCGCTATTCAGCTGTAACTAAAACATCCTTCTGTTATCAATACTGTTTCCAGCACAAATCCAAACACAGATCCATATATTAGCTACTCTGGAGAGAATGAATTGTATTCCAGCTACAATCAGGACAGCGCTGCAAAAAAACCCCAAAAAACAAAACAAAGCAAAACAAAACAAAAAAAACCAAAACAAAACAAAAAAAAAAAACCCAGTCAAACAAAAACTCCAAACAAAACAAAACAAAAGAAACTAAGACCAAAATATTACAGTAGACATCAAACAGAATTCTATTGCATTAAAATACAAATATATTTCTTGTTAATAAGGAGAAATGAAAATAGAAAAAGGGATGAGCCTGCTAGCATTTGTTTATGCTTCATTTTTGTGCAATGTGCCAGAAGTAGGCTAGGCTTTTAACAAAGAATAAGAAAAAATTCTTGTTACGTGTTTCAGGTGACCAGAACAAAAGAAATGATGGAGTGGTGAGGCTTACACGCAACTTGCTGCTTTTCTTTTTCAAAAAATTATTTTGATCCACTTGCTATGACATCTCTTGTTGAGAGCAAGACTTTAAATGCACAGAAAAGAGAGAAAGAGGCTTGCTAATTACACTTTTAGAGTGGAAATGTGGTACTATGGATTTAAGATAATGTAGATCCTAAGTGGTAGGTTCCCAGTAATAAGATTTTCTCAAATACAATTTCTCTTGTACACATTTTTATTTTCTGAAACCTTTGACATGTCAGTCTATTATAATCTGCTTAGTTTTCCTCTTACCTGTACTGTATTTATGTTCATCGCTTTCCTGTGTATTGTTTGGTAAACAAGAGTATTTTTCTAGAAAAATAATGCATATGAATAGAAGAATACAATGAAGCTTTTCTCACTTTTACATATGAAAATGCTAATTAATGCTTTGTAAGTCATATCCAGTGTATGCCAGTCTCTCCAGTGGGTTAGAAAATTCTGCCTCTCGCTGCTCCTCAATTCTCCTGCTCCTGTGTTTGGCAGCAGAGGATTCTAATGGGGGTAATCCAATTTAGCAAGTTTGCAGATACAGTGTCCAGCTGTGCCTTCAAGCATCAATGTGATCAGTTTCTATGGTCTTCTTATGGAGGTGCTAACTGCCATAAAATCTGTACACCATTTTATTCTATTTTAAAACCCAGCCTAGACAATAAAGACTGTGCTCTCTTCAAAAGTGTCTCTGCACTTTCAAACATCTTCCATTAATTTTATTTGCATGCCTATATGCAACATTTGCTACAGAGAAAATTCAATCTTTTATGTGAGTGTACAGAATGTTGAAAATAATACTCTTGGACAGTGAAATGTTTAAAACTGACAAGTGTTTCTGCAGTCCTTGTACTTGCCCATAACACTGATTAGCATGAATCAGTGAAACATGATTGGCACACATGATGTTTCAAAAATCAAACTTCCTAATGGCATTTTGGTTTTTTGTTTTAATGGATATAAAGCATATATATATATATATATATATATTTATTTATATATATAAAATGTACCATTTATCTCAAAATACATACAGAAGCAGTAAATTCTCTCTGAATCTTTCTAGTTTTTGCTCTTGTAAAACTTGTGTGGCATATGCACAATAAGTTCCTTCCATTATGGAGGGTTATATTTATATGAATAAAACTAGTTTTGTGCTAATGCAACTCCAGTGTTTCTGTAATAAATGCCAATCTAATAGAATCAGTGAATTAGGAGTTCCTGGATGATGTTACTTATATGGTTTAGATTTAAGTAGTCCTATGAGTAATGGAGAATTTTACTTAATGAATCTTACAAATGCCTTCCAACTTGAGATGTCCTGTGGTTCTGGAATTCTGTGAAAATACCAATGTGCCATACAGAATTATGCAGGAGAACATTTTTCTTCATTCACCCATGTTTGTTATACACCAAAAGTAACTGCTGTGTCTCTCTTTCTCTTCACCCTGTCCATGCTGAGCTAGGAGGAAGGAGCTGAAGAGAAGCTGTAGTGCAGCAGTTTGGGGTTGTCCCATGGCATCCCTTTCACTCAGTGGTGTATAACATATTTATTGTCATGTAGCTCATGCAATCTGCTCACACACACACATACACAAGGAAATACCATCAACATCGGTCTGGACACCATGAAGGTTTTACAAAAAAAAATCTTGCTAGTTTCCTTGTTACCTTATCACAGGTCAGGTAATAAATAGTCTGCAGACTTAAGGTTTCAAGTCCTTTAATACAGGCTTACAAGACATCTTCAAGTGTCTTACTCATCTGAGCATTAATGCAGCTTCAGGACATTTGGAAGGCCAATGATAGAGATACTCAGGAAGGCAAAATACTCCATAAACTAAATGAGCCTCTCATAGCTCAGGAAGAGACTCAGTGAGCCAAAAGTTCCAGTCATTTTGGTGAAGTATGTTCTTGTTGTCAAGGCAAAGAGTGCTTTGTGTTGTACAATTCCAGTAGCTCTCTTCATGAAGTGGGAGAGAAATACAAATTTTCCTGCAAACTGAATGTCTCATGGTAATATGTCATGGAGGAGGAAGCAGTCTCCTAAGTAGTAATGTATAAAGCAATTCTGTTTTATGCATCATCCTCTTAAAATCCACCCAGGTAGCACCAGGACACTTCTGCATCCTTCACCTGTATGAGAAGTATTTCCATTTTCTGCACTTAAAAAAATTTCTTCACGATGCAATCTGAATTGCACTCTCTGATCTGAAGAGGCTTTAAAAGCCATTTTGCTATTAAGATTGAATGTGAATATTTACACATTAGCAGGCTCCTTTCAGACTCTTCCATACAAATTCTAATTTACATTCTGTTAACAATGAGAGATTTTGCAGTATGTTTATTTTTAACAAATAAGAGCTATGATAATTTTCTAGGTGTTTGACCAAGGGGAGTAAGGCGTTACACATAGAAGTGGTGTTATGTTGTTGGACACGATAGTTGTAAATCCCAATAACTCCCAAAAGAAATGGGGTATAGAGTACAAACATTAGAAACTTAATTATTATCCTGTTTACTCATCAAAATAATTTGCAGAAGGGGACCTGGCCATACTGAAAATTTGCTTTCCCTCCAAACTGCAGCTGTAGAGGGATAGGTAATTACAGATGTTCTGAGCTGTGTTGCTCCTCCTAAGTATTTTCCAATGCCTATTGAAATTGAAGGGAGTAATCATCCAGCTTCAATAAGCTTTAGTGTTGGGCTTTGGTTATCATCTTTTTGTTGTTGTTCTGAAATCATGTAATCAGCAGCAGAATGAAGGGTAAGTTGCTGTAAACTCTTCTTATTTGTATTTAAAGAAAAATAGAAGTTTCTTCTGAAGAATTCCCTTTTCCCTAGAATCTCATAATTAGTATTTCTTAAGTGTTTTATTCCAGGTTTAGTTGAAAATAATCTTTTAAAATGTTTGTGATGCTGGAAGTTAATATACATGCTGCACAGTATTTAATGTAAAGATCTATCTGTCTATAAGTATAAAAAGCAAATAATAATTTGTTTTTCTTTGCCAATTCTTCCCATTCTTTACAAAGTTAAGGCTTTTCTAAGTTATCCATTGAAACTCATTAAACATCATAGTAAGGGTTTTTAAGTGCCTCCACATAACTGATCCCTGACCCTTTGAGATTGCCTAAGTATTTTCAGGAATCTGTTCTGAGGGGTGCTGCTGATATAGAAAGGCTAAATGAGTTTGGTTGCAGACTTGATAATATTCACAGAACAGAAGCCAGCTTCAGGGTTGCTAAGAACTTAGGCACCATCCCAAATTTAGAAAGCTGTAAGTGTAAGGGTTCTAGGACACCATCACCCCTCACCATTTTAAGTGTATTTGCCCTATTACACTCTTCCATGGGCACATGTGGGATACTTTGATCTGATTGTCTTTCTGTTCTTATGCTCCTCATATCTGTGTGCATATTGACATGGTGCCCATGCCGTCTGTAACGTCCATCTGTGATTTCATAGAAAATTCCCACTTTTCAGTTGTCATCCTTTAAATTTGATGTGTCCTCTATCACAGTAATCTCAGGGTGTTGTAGAGCTTGTAGAATATGTGTTCACACTGGTATTACTCAAAGATGCCTGTTCAAGATACAGAGCCAGAAAAGAGTGCATAGTCAAGCTGATTTTCAGCACAAACATATTATTTTGATAATTTAAATAACTTCTCTCAATGAACATAGTGCAACATTAATTAATTGGACAATTTTTCTTAGATATATGGAAGCTGATTGGAGTCCTGGGAAAAAAAAGTYATTTCAGAAAAAAATGGGGGAAAAATTTAAAAAAACCACTTCTCCTTAAAGTCTTTAAATGTGTTTATTTATTTACTTATTTATACTCTCTGCAAGTGCTTCTCAGGTTCTCTATTTCCTGCCTGGTGTTTTTAACTTGCCAGAGTTTAAAATCCTTCCTATTGACCTTCCTCAAACATGAGTTTAGCTTTTTAAAGATACTTTCTTATTTCTTATATCCTCTTTCTTCCTTTAGTGACATGCAGACTGTTCTCAGCTTTATTCTAATGAAGATTTTTGCTTTTTTCCTCCTTATCAAGGAAACTGAATCAAAGTATACTTTTGCTGCCCTTTGAAAGCTTTTCACTACCAACATTTTGAATAACGTCTTGTGTGCTACTGAGAATGGCTTTTTGTTTCTTAGTTTTCCTGTATCATTCTGCTTCAGCCTTAGACTTTGTTTTCATTAGGACTGAATCTAATTGGAGGTAGACCCACTCATCTTCTGTTACCACATTTCTTAACCTCCTAAACACACTGATCTCTCTAAAAAAAGTCACAATCACTTTTCCTATCTTGGTAAGAAAAAAATAAGGTTGTAGATGTAAAAAGAAAAAAAGTTACTTTGCTTAATTTAACACAGAAAGAATTCATGTTACAACCATAATTTTTCTCACTCCTAATAATATAAATTCTAAATCTCAAAAAAATTATATTTCAGGAGACAATTCATTTAATCTATCTAGATACCATCAATCCACTAAGCTAAATAGGTAGTATTTGATGAAATGTAAGTAAACTCAGAATTCTCCTTTTAGCACATTTCTAGGTTCCTTATTCATGAAACATTAAATACATGTTACTTCTGATTCTGTGATTTTTCCTGAACAGCAGGCTCACACTGGAATCTGACTTTGTTCCATGTGCTCCCATCCTTGTGCACAGCAATACAGCAAAGCTAGCTCTTCCATGGACACTGATTTATCCACCTGTGTGCTGCTACTGGTGATCACTTCTCATTAATATAAGACTCATACTCTTCCTCACATCCATGAATTTCTCAGCTGTTAAGTCCTTACTTGTAGAGTACAATCCAGAGCTAAAATGGAGGCTTGAATCAAGCCTACAGGATTATAGTGGGTGAAGCATCTTGTGAGCAGGCCCAGAGTGCTCACACAGGTCCTTGAAAGTACATGGTCTGGCAGACTGTACAGGCACAGGGAATGGTGTGGGAATGACATTTGCTGATTAAGGCACAGTTTATACACCAGAACCAGTCTGTAACTCCCCGGAAGCTGCAGAGCCCAAAGGTGATTCCATAACTGCTTAGTTCTTAGGTAGCTCTTTCAGTATGAATACCTTTTGTTTCTTTGAAAACATTAAATGCATACGTATATACAAAATATATAAGGCAAACCATCACTTTTTTCAAAGCACCCTCAGTGACTATTTGAGAATTACGAACTGAAGAAGATCTGCAATTATAGAAAGTTAGCTAGGGCCTTCATGTGAATAAAGTAATCAATATTATTTTTCATCACATTTTTATTGAACTAGTGCCTAATTTTAATGATAAGCTTACAGGTTTCCACTTAGATTTATTTATCCTGATTCCTCTCCTCAAAAAAGTCAAAGTGCATATAATCCCCCTGGTTTTTATTACCTGATTGCTATTTAATAAACCACAGCAGTCTCTGATATTGAAACCCATGAAAGCTCTTAGTGTGGCTGCAATGATGCTTTTTTAATCATGGTCTTCCAGGAGAAGGTTTGTGGACCTCATGTATGAGGCATAAGTAGAAGTCCTGCTGTGTGGTTACCTGTACATTTCACAGCAATCTCTTGTGTCTCTATTGTTACCATTCCTGTCTTGTTTAAATCTTTGCAGACTGTTTACTTTCCAAGTATAAGGATTATGGAAAAGAATTTTTTTAGTGGACTATCAGTGGCATGCAGTTACTGTGTGAAGCAGTCATTCATATCCTATGTACAAGTCCACATTTTAAAGAAGAGGGATGTGAGATCATTAGGGCATTAAAAAAATTTAAGTTTGAAATTGCTGAGCTTTGTTAATTTCCAGTATTAGAAGCCTGTATAAATATAAATTTACACTCACTAAAGTGCCATTGTCAAAAATTTGACCATTCTTGTTTTTCTAAATACACTCTTTAAAAACCTAGAGTTACTGAAATACAAACCAAATCAAGCCAAAGCCAAAAATTTTCCTATGCAAAACACTTCAAGAATTGAAATGGACTTTGTGTAAAGTCTATCAGTTGCAAAACATGGGTTTAGTTTGCAAAATAGGAACCCCCAGGCCTTCATTTGTGTGAATGCACCTGACTCCATCTCATCTTAGAGCTTATGGTCCTGTAATGGCAAGAGGCAGGAGGCAAACTACTCCAGGGTCAGGGATCAGTTACTATTTCTGTGAGCCAAGAACTGCACGTTTACCTTCAAGTCTTCCTCTACAGATTCTGAAGGTATGAAAATACTTGATTCTCCTCTGCAAAAACTGTCATCTTCTTCAATAGGAAGAGATTTTTTTTCTTTAACACTGGACCTTGTCACTTAGAGTTTCTTTCAAACTTGAGAGGAAAATTCATGTTTGTAGGCACTCGTCCTCAGGAGAGACACAAAACACATTAATATGTGCTGGAGAGCCAGCACAGAAAGCATGAGTAATCCAGGAGCTTTCTGGAGTGCTCTGATGACAACTTGATCACAGATTTAAGCAAAGATAACATGAATGAGCAAGTTATTTCTGACAAAGACAAAAAAAAAGTTCAAAAGAGGTAAAAGTAGGGTCTGGTGGTCCAGGAGAAATTCAGATACACACTCTGAGCATGCAGGGATAGAGTTAGGAAAGAAGTCCATTTGGAGTTGAATCCAGTGAAAAAATTGAAAGGTAACAAGAGAGACTTTTATGGATATATCTGCAAAAAGGAAGAAGAGAAAAAGTATGGACCTACTGGTGAGCTGGGAAGAGAATGTGATGACAGAGGAGCTGAGAAAAATTTGCGGTTTTCTTTGCTTTAGTTTTTAGTGTTAAGTCTTGCTATAAGGAATCCATGGCCACACAGACCAGTGCTGAGAGTCCAGAAAAGTCCAGAAGAGCTACCTTAGCAGATTGGGATCAAGCATTTAAACACACTGGACACACACAGTTTCATGGACACTGATAGGATGCACGTGCAAGGGCAGAGAGAATCATCTGATAGCAGTGAGAATTTCTTGTATGGAGCCCTGGATAACAAGCTGGCCCTGCTCTGTGCCTGTGTACTCAGTGCACTCAATTATTGCTTAGTTACACAGTAAGTGAGCATTTTGGAGAATGAATGTTTATCAAAAAATCATGACAGAAATTATTCCATGAGGGACCTTAATGGTCATTTAGTTCCTATGAGCAGTGATAGTGTTCACTAGACCAGGATACTCAGACCCCCATCTAACCTGGCCTTGAACATTTTCAGGGATGGGACATTCACAATCTCTCTGTGCAAGCTGCTTTAGAGCTTTGCTGCCCTCTTAGTAAAGAATTTGCTACTAATATCTTATCTAAATCTACCTTCATTTAGTTTAAAACCATTTGCACTTGTCCTATCACAACATGCCCTTGTAAAAAGGCAAAAAAATTTGAAGTTTTTCTTTATTATTATTGACTGGGAAAATTATCAAAAAACTTGATCAGTTGATCAAACATATTGGTTTTTCTTTAAGAATTTAAGCTATCCCATTTAAGATTTTATGTTTATCAAGTCTACCTATATATTTTAGTTTCATATAATTCCCCATATATTGAAATGTATGCTTATTGATTCTTCAAAAGCTGTTGTATGTTTTAGCAATATTCTATGTTGTTTCTTGAAAGTCATCATTAATGCTAAAAAATAAAAGTTAATATATGCAGTGCTACTGTCACATGTAAAGGGAGATTTGCTCAAACCCTCAGCATGTGATCATCTGTCAGTGCCCCAGGAAAGCCTCAGCTCTTGTGCCTGACCAGTCTGCCAGCATCCTGCTGTGGGGACCCTTCACTGGGCAGTTCAGGGGCTCAGGGGCTGCTCAGGGTCCTTCCCCCTCCTGCATCTCCACATCTGCACCCAGTGCTGGCTGCCAAACCCCTCACTCAGCGAGGGGTGGCTGTGCCCTAGGGCAGATATCTCAGGGCAGCACCTGAGACTAGCTTGGGATGGGGACCTATGCCAGTGATCTTCCCCACAGCTGCTGACTCCAGAGCAGGACATCTCCCTTTCTCTCTCCTGGTTTTAAGCTGCTGGGAGGGTTTTCAGCTGGAGAGGACACTGAGTTCCCTCTTCTCAAGAGTTTTGACAGAGCCTGGCCATGGTGTCTCCACCCTGCATTTAGACCCCATAGATTGTGTTGTGTCTAGGAGGTTGGGTATGCTCCCACCCGGGAATAGCCCCTCTGTTTTCCCCCTTAATTTCCAAACCCCTAGTCATTTTCCCACAGTGTTGTTTGAAGAAGGTCTTCTTCCTTCTTTAATTGGAGTTGATTAGTGATATCTATGCAACTATTTCAAGTAGAGCCAGATGTAACTTCACTAAGTTGGTCTTTCTAACTGAGATGAACAGGGAAAAGCAGCACAAAAGCAGACAATTGGGCTCTGAAATTTGTACTAATAGCACTTAATTCTATTTTACATTTCATTGTGACTGGCTCTTATCATATGGCATTGTTCAAGGCTGCGTCATAAAAACTATTAGACAAGTGGTCTTTGAAAAATTGTAACTTTCAAGGTAATTTTTTCTTATAATTGAAACAGTGCAAAGTGTAGAGGATAACTATAGGCAAGAGATATATCTGTAACTTCTTAGGATTTTGATATTGGTACAAAACACTGATTTTCCAGTTCTTAATGTATAATTGTTTGATATTCTTTAATCAACACCAGAGGAAACACATCACATAAGCTAGCTCGATTATTTCAATTAATGCAGTTAAATTTCACAGAATTTTATGTAGCATCACACTTGCATGGCATGGCATCTGTTCTTGCTTTTAACTCTCATAAGTATTTGTACATGATGGCTCTTTAGTCATTGCTGTCTGCATAAAAATCTTATACATCAATTGTGCTGGTTCATGGGCATATGGTAGGAAATATATTTAATGGGCCAAAAATTAATTTCCATGGAAAACTACTGGCTATCAGAGGAATAGATTGTTTAATCAGTTATGATAAACCTACCATTAAGAATATGAAGAAAGGATGTTGAATTACAATGTTCTAAAACTGCGAAACACACAGCTACGTGTAACCCTTTTACCACTGTAAATTTACTTACTACTTGACTGTAGCTGACTATAACAAATTCAAATATGGTTGTGTTCAAATATGGCCTTTGTGATGCCTCTCTATATGTTTATTACAGGCTTTTTAGAAAGGATGAAATTTTCTTTATAGGCACAGGTGTCTGCTTCAGTCATGGTGAGACAGCACAGGACATCAGACTTGAGACATCTTGTACATATATAAAGTAGCTGCATTCCCAAGATTTCTAGTTAAAATATAATGTCATTTTCTGCTAAATCAATCACTCAAGTACCTTCTGTTACATATCATGAGATCTTACTCATTTGCACATTATTGTAACAAAATATCAGAAGATATTGTTCATGCTGGTAGTTCTTGATTAAGGCATTTAATTTTACTGCACATTTTCTTGCTTTTCATGGAGAACTGAAAGAAACTGAAGGCAGACTCAAATTTTTACTGTATTAGTTAGGTTAGAATGTTTTGGTTGGTATAAATGACATTTCATTACGTAAAACACAATGCTACACTGTAGAGAATAATATTCTGTAATGTGAACGAAAAGGAATTTGAGTGAAAGGTTTATGTGTTTATAATGATGTTTTGTTATGAAATCCTTCCCATAAAAGTATTATCTTTGACTACCTAAGGTTCTGGTGGTATTTCTAAATTGCATGATGTGCCCAGCAATATTTATACAAGTGACTAAAACTAGACTTGGCTTATGCAGAAAATTAGACCTCAAGTTGCTGTTATACAATTAAGAAAAAAGAGCAAAAGTTCTGACCCTCAGAACTATTATGTTGCACATACAGGCCATTGTTCCAGGCAAGAAAATGGAGTAATAGAGTAATTATTTCCCATCTATCAGGAAATAAGGGAGGAGACAACAGGCCAGAGAAGACCACAACTGACCAGCTGGGGATACATGGAGGGTAAACATCCTTCTCACTTGCTGGCTCTCCTTCAGGAACATCTGCTGCAAAACTTGTGCCATCCCTATATCAGCTTAATTTCTGTTATTTTTCTGTCACAGAATCACAGAATGTTCTGAGTTGAAGGGCCCCACAGGGTTCATCAGGTCTAACTCTTATGACAATAGCCTGCAGTGGGATTAACTTTGGTCATTTTAGCATCACGCTTTAACCAACTGAGCTAATCTCAGGGTGTAAGAATTCACAAAGTGCAGATAACGGCTGGGTTGCAGTCATGGGCTTTTAGAAGAAACTTGCTCTGCTGCATTTTATGGAGGCATTGAATTTCACTTTAATCTTGTTGGGTAGCCCTCAGCTAGACACCTCTCCACTGGAGATCCCCCATGACCAGGGCCCCCAAGGTGCTGGTGTGGGTCTAGAAATAAGGAATTCACACAGTGCCAGGCTGCCTGGTGGTATGTCACCCAGCCATTGTGTCTCTGAGGTCAGGAACTTTTTCCCTTAGCAAACAGACCATGGAAAGGCTCTATTACAAACGTGTCTGCTATTTTTGCCTGCCATCTTAAGCAGTAGGCTCTGCTCAGAAAAAAAGGTCATAGAGGCTGGTAGTTGTTAAGACCACTTGAATTCTTCACAGTGTACGGAACAGTTATTGAAGTGACTGTATCTCTCTTCCCTCAAAGTCTCTTTCCAAAAGAGGTAATGCATTTATCTGACCGCAAAATGCTAGGTTAGTCAATGATATTTGTTTTGGAATAATTTCATGAGATATGTTCCTATTGTTTCCATGCTGTACTTGGGAATTGCCTACTGTGTAAATCTATTCTATAAATAATATACTATGACTCTCAAGTCAAATGCAAAAAGAAAACGTGTAACAGAAATGCAATTTTAGTAATACTTAGTCTAGTGAAAGCTTGTTCCTTTTTCAAGGTAAGAGAGAGAGGAAAAAATAGGTTTTGTGTGCCCAAAGCAATCCAGATGGAACCACAGTAGGGGGCATACTAGTGTAAATACAAGTTTTGTTTATTTCAGGCAATGTATGCTTCACATTTCTATTATGTTTCTTTGCTTTCCTAATTATGATATGCTAATATTCAATTACTAAGTCTTCAGTGATTTTTTCAGTTTTCAGCATTCTTTGTCATTAAGTGCTTATACATTTTCCTTGTATTAAAAATAGGTTTACTTTATGGCAAGACTGGATTCAAAACACTACATAATACTTTTGTTTTCCTTTATACTTCAGTATAGTCAAAATATTATATATTATGCCAAATAAAACACCTCAGGTAGCAAACCATCTTATCTTGCTACATTCTTCAAAGTAATTTATGTGAGCTGTGCTGTAACAACTTTCTAGAGCTCAAAATATAAATCTAGGTTGTCATGGATACACACATAAGAAGGCTTTCTTTATAAATATGTTACGAGTCTGACAATTTATTTTTAGTAGAATTTTCAAAAAAGAAAAAGAAGATGTAGTATATAACCCGGGCCATTATTGGTTATTCTAATTGCACTTGAATACATTTCTGTTTCTTCCTCTTCATTATCTCAAAATGTCTTTTAACAAGGAGGTTTATGTGGATGTCAAAAGGGCTGATAAGCGCCCTGTGCTCTTTCTCACCTGTGTTACCCCCCCTTTGTACTTACTATGCCTGAAGTGGAATTCATATATTGTTTACCACCAGTTAGAAAGTTAGAGTTTTTAATCTAGCACAGGGTTAAGCAGTGCTTTCAGTACTGAACAACATTCAGCTGCCATTTTTCTCTCGCATTAGTTAGAATAAATACAGTAATTATGACATATGACTGGATAACCTAAATAATTCATGGAACTTTCAAGTCAGGAGATACCTTCTGGTATCACATCTGCCATTTTGCTTCCTCTTCTCTGCTGCATCAGTAGTGCAAGAGGCAATGCCCTCATACACAGTTTTCTGTTACTGGTAACTGTAAAACACAAAGTTATAAGGCTCTGATAAAAAATGAGAAAACAATAATTTAAAAAGGAAAAATAGATTGCTAGGAGCAATTCATAGTCATAAAAATGTACCAAACAAATTATTATTTTAACACATTTTGTCTGTAGATTTTGATAAAACAGAAAATAGAGAAGATGCTAGTTCAGAGGTCTGAAATTTTGTATATATTAATAAAAAGTTAAAAAAAAAAAACCCCAAAAAAGCCAAAAACCCCAAGCCATTAAAGAGGATAAGTAGATGATTTCCATAGAACAAACACAAAATATTATGAATTATCTAAAATGTCAGAATTTTTCCAAGAGTACATAAATGTTCATGTCTCTGGCTTGTTGTATGAACTTTGGTGGAAAAACAGATTGTATTGAGCATTTGTGCAGTTCTTTTCACAGAAATACTGTTAACTACAAATTTCCTAAAAATTCCACATATGAAAATATAATCCCAAGTGCTAACTTCTTGGAAGTTTTTATCAAACATCAAATAATTTGAAAAATTGGTTATCAAAGATGTTGTTAAAAATACATGCTCATTATTATTTTCGAGGAGGTTTTTCTCCTAAGAACTTCTAACTTGCATATGTCTGTCCTGTTTCAACAGTTTTCAGATTCTTCTCTTCTAAACTAGCTTAACTACTGTATTGAAATGTAAATCATAGCCATAAATGAATCTGAAAGTCCTTGTTATAATCTGAAAAATAATTAATGACTTATGTCCTCAATATAACAGATACTTTATACAGAACATAATAGAGACATCAAGTTTAGTGCCAACAGCACAGGAAGAATCTGCTTGTTTGCCTTCTGGGACTAAACCATAAATTGCAGAGCTGAAATTTCTGATCTAGCGTATTAAGAAAGTGCTAAAAACATGAAAGAGCAGGTGAAATCCCACAATCCTGGAGAGAATCTGTTATTGGTTAAGGCTAGCAAGATAGCCATTGTTTGATAAAACATTAGGAAATTGCTGTCTCTCAAATTCATTTTTCAGATTCTAGTACTGAAGAGCCTAAAATACAATATGCATGTGTTATCTTGGCATGTGATTTGAAAATCTTATTAATAAGGATGTGTAAGTATCAGTAGAATTAGTGAAGATGTACAAATYATGGGACTCAAACATCAGAGCCCTTCAAAAATAACAAATTATGCTATGCCTGTTGGATGTTACAGAACAGTCTGCAGTGGGGACATTGACCTGACAAACTCTTGCTAGGGAAGCCAAAAAAGCTCCTCCAGAAAATCCTTCTAGCAGCTTTATATTGCCAGTGGAATCTATCCATTAAGTATTGGTATGAGTGGCTAGAATTTTATAGTAGCGATAGAGGAGCCATGAGCACATTGCAGCATTAGACAATGCTCAATTAAAGACTGTTGCAAAGACCAGTTGCATAAGTGAGTGACACTTAAAAAAAAATAATTCTCTTCCATTTTCTTTCACTCTGTTTTCCTGTTCCCATGGACTCTGCTGGTCTGTCTCAACAGTTATGTGTATTTTCTTTGGAGAAGTGAAGCATGGGCAACTTGTCTCATTAAATAAACTCGTAGTTAGTCTGTCATGAGTAGTACTACAGCTGTGCTGCACAAAAAACAAAACAAAACAAAAAACTATAGATCCTTCTTCAGTGCAATTTTATGTTCCAGTTTGACTCTGCTGTCTGGTTTAAGAGTTGAGAACTGCATAAATAAGAGATTGTTGTTGCTATTCACTTAGTATGAGGCTTCACAATCAACCTTAAAATTGACATAGAAATTAACACATTTTGGGCAGATTTTTTGGTTTATGAGAGATGGCTTTTCAAGTGGACTGATTTAATTTGGCTATAACCATGAAACAAACGTGATTCAATGTAAAGGTAACAATGAATATGTAGTTTCTAGTGATTTATATTTCTGTGGTTTCTTTTGAGGAAGGAACTACGCTGTACTTTACATCAAAACTGGAAAAGGGTCCAAATTCTATAACAGCAGAAGAGATTTTAAAAGAAAATCAGCCTCAGGAACTTGTTAGGCAAATACAAGCTGAGACTACAGCTTATTTGATACAATTGATGTGTTTTTTACTGTTGCTCTCATCTGGCACGTTTTGTGTCACCCATCTGTTGCCTCTGACGGGGAAACTAGATTACTGTCTCCAGAGGCATTGACTACTCTTCCCGCAGCTTTGATCAGTGACCAGTCCAAAAGGCCCCAGGCTTTGGTTTCTTCCCAACATGACACTGTATGCAAATATATAATAATTGCAACAGACTAAAGGAAAAACAGCATCCAGAGTTTGTTGCTCTCCAGATGTGCCTATAATTGTTCCAGGGAAAATAGGGTGTAAAATTGCAGGTGTTTGTTAGTCCAGAATATAAAAAGAATATACATAGACTTGGTATGCGACTTAGAAATAAATCAAAATAAAATCTACAAAGTGCTGAAAATAGACCCAATTAAAGTTATCAGTTTGAAAGTGTATTTTAAAGTAGACCATGGGAGTAATTTGTGTCTATTTGAGAAGGTAAGTTTGGTTTTGAATAATAGTGTTGTTGAAGCATTTTTGTCCAGATTTTGCCATTCCTTGTTTGTTTAATTTCTTTAAGAGCTCAGCCTTACACAATTTCTTGTGTTATGCTGTGAAAAAAAAAATCACAAATTCTCAGGGGATACAGAGGATCACCAATTCTATACATTGTCCTCCCATTGCCTAGTAGAAGACATTGCTGTGCAAAATGTGTGTGGAAAAATTACTTAAAATTCCAGTCAAGCTTCATTTTCTCACTGAGGCTGAAGTTTCTGTGAAGGATTTCCTAGTGAAAGTTCAAGTTTACAGTTAGTTAATTCATAGTACCTGTGTAATAAGCACAATTTTAGCCCTTTAGCAAGTAATTTTGCTGTTATTTGCTAGGACTATACCTGTTTGTGTTACATTGATTTGGCAATTTTCCTTGCAGCTGCTTCTGTTGTGCTTCCTGCTGAGTCTCTTCTGGGCTTTCAGCCACTGGTGTGTTTCCTCTCAAGTATGAGGGTGCCCCTCTGTGGTCTTTTCAGTGTTGGTGACTGAACTATTTACAGAGAGAGACCCTTCAGCACAAGGGCTTGGGGGCCAGATTGGTTCCTCAAACCAGGATGAACAGTGGTACACAGCCAACTGAGTAGCTGGGGAAAGCACTGAAGGCAATGTAGGATTAGCTGTCCACATGGATACATTAGAAAATCATAAAAACATAGTGAAAGGAAATACTCAGGAAAGCAGACAGGTCAGTACTGAAACACTAAATGTGCTCAAAGCATCTGAAACAAGCAGGAGGCTTCATCATCAGATGTGGTGTCTGCATTGGGGTTCTCCTTTGGGAGGAGGGCAGAAGTTGTAGGGGTGAGGTATGCAGAAATGTAGTACCTGTGGAAAATATAGTTTGGTTATTTTGGGGTTTTTTTATAACTCCATAGAAGAAGGCATTAGAGATATTTTGTAATTCATTGCTACTTTCAAAGGGTAAACTGTTTTCTGGTTCAGCAATACTGTGAGATGAAGTGAGGAAGTTGCCTCTCATACTGCATCTGTCTGAGTCAAGTGAGGTACAGAAGTGCAAGACAGTTGTTCTGTAGGGTCTTCATTTAAAGGCATAACAGTCAGGGTGAATTGCTTTCATGAAATTTTGGTTTTTTTCTGCATTTTGTCTAGCAAAATAATCAAGACTAAAAAACACTACACCAAAATAACTTAGTAAATTTGATATCTGATTGGGAAATTATAAAGAAAATAATGTTATAGGTCAAAATTGAGAAAGTATTTACACAAAGTTAAACAGTTCAGATAAGAACATGATGGCTAAGATGGATAAACATAAATCTAAATGTATGAGCATCCTTATTTCTTTCATATGCTGCAGAGGTTAAAGAACTGACAGCTTGCCTACACTTGAAATTCTATTTAAACTAAGATAGACTGCAATTTAAAATGTGGCATTTGTCCCTAAGTAACACTCAACCATGGACATTTCTAGTCCCAAAACATAACCGTTACATGCCTATGTGTCTTAACCTCCTTCAAAGTTAAATTCTAAAAGGCTTCAGCCCACAGTTAAAGAGGAATTTCTGATGTAATACACCATTCAAAGATACAGCTTCAATATTTAAGGGTAGGTAAATTTACAAATACTTGGAGAGCAACTGAAGGTAAAGTGGTGCAAATTATCAGTAGCTGCAGAAAACACAAACCACAAATAGTGGCGAAGGCTCCTTGTGAACCTATCTGTACAAACACATTTTCAGTCCATAGTGTGACTTTGAGACTCCTCCGCTTGTGTAGTTTGGAACTGGGAAAAATCAAACAGGGTCTCTAGAAAAACAGTTCTGACAGGGGCACAGTGGGTATGCTGCACCGCCCAGTTCACCTGCTCTCTAACCAGTCTGCTTCCCCTGTTCTCTGCAGTCCTGTGTGCTGTGGTACTGCTGAGATCTCTTGTGGCAGCCCAGCTAGGTGCTTTTCTAGGCAAAAGCCAGATGCAGATCAGTTTGAGGAAATCTCAAGGTAGTAGGCATATAAAATAATCATATTCAATATTCATCACATTCTTATAAAACTTGGGATAAAAGGAAGAATAACCTTTACTTCATCTTTTTAGTCAGTTGCCAGAAGACATGATTTATAGCTACATACAATAATGTTTATATATATGCTTGAAACTATGGTATTATCTTCATCTATAGCAAGTTATTTAATTAATATTTAATAAGTAGACAGACATTACGTTAGTATGTGTGTCTGTGTCTGGGGAAGAGGGAATTATGAGCATGTGGCAAAAGACCTGTGAAATATCTTGGCAGAGATAACAGCAGAAAAACCACCTCAGGCATGCAATGAATAGAAAAGATGTGAGAGCAGTGGATTAATTTTATAATTTAATTATCAGTTGAGTTAAGCACCAATAAAATTTGTGTCTCCTAAGAAGTTATGGCAAGCATCAAATTAAGTATAGTTTATCCAAACCTTATAAAATAAATTTATCTTTCTATCCTCTGATTTTTGCAAGAAATCATATGAACTGGACACAAATTGGAATATGAGTATGTAGAAAAACACTCTTTTGCAGTTATTATCATAACTTTCTGTTCATTGATGTACTTTTCAACTATTTAGCTAATAGCCCTGCAAAGTGACCGGATACCAAGGTGAACTGTGATTCTTTACCAATGGAAGGATTTGTTAGCACTGACTTTGAAACAAGAGCTTCTGAATTATTTCTTTTTCTATTGCCATCCTGCCATTTCCTCCACAAACCTAGGAGATAGACAAAATATCTTATGAAGAACTAGCACCTCCACCTCAGCATGTTTGTGTAGCAGACCCATGGTGGCCACTGCAAGCAAAGGTAGCTCTATTTCTAAATACAAGGGTAGCTCTATTTTTTTCTGGTATTTGCTATCCTACTGGGAAGTGCAAGCCCTTTGGTCCAAGAGCAAGGCAGCCTTGACAAAGTGACTCTCTAGCTACACTGTGAAGATCTCTTTCTTCTCACATACCTTGTATTGAGGCCTTTGACATGGTCCCCAAATCATCCTTCTCTCTAAATTTGAGAGATATGGATTTGATAGGTTAACTATTCAGTGGATGAGGAGTTGGCTTGATGATCACATCTGGAGGGTAGTGGTGAATTTTTTGACCAACATCTGTACAAAAATTGTTCTCCAGGGGTCGGTAGTAGTACCAGTATTGTTTGATGTCTTCATCAATGACAGCAGGATCAAGAGCACCCTCAGCAAGTTTGCAAATGACACCGAGCTGAGTGGTGCAGTTGGCACACTTGAAGGGCAGGGTGTCATCCAGAGGGACCTGGACAAGTTTGAGAAGCAGGGCACTGGGAATCTCATGAGGTTTAACAAGTCCAAGCACAAGACCTTACACCTGGGTCAGAGCAAGTCCCAGTATCAGAGCAGGCTGGGTGATGAGCAAATCAAGAGCAGCCCTGCAAAAAAAGGACTTGGGAATGCTGGTGGATGAGAGGCTGCCCTCTGGGCAGTCACAGCTCAGAAAAACAGTTGTGTCCTGGGCTACATCCAAAGCAGCATGGCCTGCAGGGCTAGGGAGGGGATTCTGCCCCTCTGCTCTGCTCTCTTGAGATCCATCTGGAGTCTTGCATCCAGCTCTGGGGGTCACCAGGACAGAGGAGGGCCACAAAGATGATCAGTAGGCTGGAGCACCTCTCCTGAGAGCACCTTGAGGCTGAGAGGCTTCAGCCTGAAGAAGAGAAGGCTCCGGAGAGACTCTCAACAGTCTTCCATACCTGAAGGTGCCTATAGGAAAGACAGGGACAGGCATTTTATCACAACCTCCTGTGATAGGGAAAGGGGCAGCAGTTTTTAAACTGAAGGAGATTGATCTATACAAGATATAAGAAAGAAGTTTTTAAGAGTGAGAAGGGGTAAAATACTGGCAGAGGTTGCCAGAGAAATGGTTGATTCCTAAGCTCAGGAAACACTCAGAGTCAGGTTAGACAGGACTCTGACCAGGTTTACTTCAAGATGTCCCTCTTATTGCAGGGATGTTGCACTAGATTACTTTTAAAGATCCCTCTCAAACAAAACTATTCTATGATTTTATTATTTTATGATCCTGGTCTATGATGTACATGGAAAAACAGGTGTGATATAATGAGAAAACTCTTCTGCCTGATGTTTCTCCACAGGTAGGTAGTGGCCATATAGAAGAGGTTTTCTACCATGGTGACCAATACATCTCTCTCCTTTATTGGTCCTGCCCTTTCCATCTTTCATTTACACATCATCTCTTGTTTCATAAAGGAATTGTTACTTGGACAGGATAGGAGAGTAGTGTTGGGATTTGCTTATAACACATTTTTGTTTAATTTTGCTCTCAAGTTCAAAATGTTGGACATTGCTGATGTGCTCAGAGTCGTCTGGATGCTAATGTGTTTCTCAGAAGCTTTTCATTCTGTAGCATTTCCAGAGGTATTAAATTTTACTGTATCAGATCTTTCTAAGAGTAGAATTATTGTCATGCTGGATTGCAGGAATCCAAGAAGAGCTGGTCAAAATTGCTTTCCATGAACAATAGCTTTAAGAGGAGCAGAAATCTGTGTTGCAGGAAGCAATGGCATTTGTCTTCTTTTGCTTTTCTCTCCTGTGGTACCAAAGATGCTCCTTTGCAAGAGACGAAGAACCAGAGGTGAATACTGATGGTTCAGGGAGCATGCTTCAAGGAAAAAAAATTTTAATATGAAAGTGCAGCTCTGTCTCTTAAAATCTAGCAAAGCAAGTCTTAAATTCTAGAGGGATTGCTACATCTTTGCATCTCCTAATAGGCCCTAGATTGTAGGAGTTGATCTGATCAGAGCACTTGCTTTTTCCAACAGAAATATGAGACTCAAACTCTGACTTTTTCACTGAAGTAATAAAAAAGTCCCCCAAACCACACAACCTCCCCCTCCCCAAAATCATACTCCTAATATTTCATTACTATTTTTAATCATTATTGTCAGAATCTCAGGGAAAAAAATGAAGCTTTTCAGAATTTTCATCTGTACTTTCCAAATCTTCACCATCTATGCTTACCAAAAATGGGAATAGGGAAGTGGGGGCATGCTGGGAATAGAAAGAAATCTCCTTGCTTCATTTTCCTTACATTTATACTTAATAGCCTCAAAATCATTCCAATATTGCTTATAGGTAAGAAACATACATTAAAAAATAAAACTAATTAAGGCTTGGCCTTAAGGACAAGCAGTTTAAATGGTCTGCCCAAAGACACCCAAGGATTTTGTGGTGGAAGTGAAGTTCCTATCTCATGATAATATCCTGCTATCAGAGCTTCCTCACTGCCACTGACAGAAGTTCATATTCTTGCACTCACTTTGTGCAAGTACAAATGATTAGGCAAGGTACAAAGCCAAGGAAAACAGACATGTGAATAAGGGTTGGTGTGTATTAAACACCGCAGCATATAACAACTCCCATCCCTAAAGTACTGTTTGCAGAAGAAGGCAATGATAAAACTCATCTGAAAGACAGGAAGCTCTGTGGAAGCTAGAAGATACATTGGGCTCACTATTTTCAGTTTATTAAAGCTATCTGTTATGTTTCTTCATTATGTTTAGCTCCCCAGCATCTTCAGAGAGTATTACTCTACTCATTGAAAAGAAGGGCAGCATGCTATGACTCCTTCATCTTCTTTGTGCCAACACACAGGCTAACCATCTGAACATTTGTTTTACAGCAGATACCTAATGCAAAGTAGATGTGAAAGGGACAAGCTAATGATGAGTATGGTACCTTCCCAGGAAAATCCTTCCTGAACTTCAAAGCTAGAAAAAAGATCCAAGCATTACTTGAGGGGATGTGGGACAGGGGGAAGCCATGGTCTTGAGTTCTTGTTTCTGATTTGAGTTATTTTCTTTCTTTTAACTATGAACCCCAAAAGCTTGATCACTGGATATGATTATGCTTATAGCTGAACAAAGTTGCCATGCTATACATCTTCCATGGTCCAAGCTATTTTAAGTCAGGATTATTTTTTTCTGCCTGTTTAATTTTGTCTCCTTTATACAGTCTTGGAAAAGCCGTTGTAGATAATAATATTTACTTACTCAAGTTTAATTTCACTATCAATGCAAGGTTTTTTTCCTCCTTTCATAAAAGAAATACATTCAGAACTCAAGAGGTATTTAAATAGATGTCGTCTTAACTTGCTGCTCAGTCACAACCAGAAATTCATCTGCACAAGTTTTGTCACTAAGTCATGTCTCCTGGTGTTCTACCCACTCCATTCTACACACAACTCATGGTCTAGCCCCTGTACGTTTGAGGTTCCATCGTTTTTCCATATACAGTGGGGTGGAACAAGTGTGACCTCTTCTGGTGCACAGTTAGTCTTGCACTTTGCTCTTGAACTTTATATTCTGGGCAGAACATTTTTGAATCCAACACTGACATTGAACGAGAACCTTTATACAGTTCCTGAGAGGCTACAGTGAAGAGGAGCTGATTGGTATACCTATGTTCAAAAGAAACAGCAGTCTTCATCTCTTTGCACCTCATTTGGACAATTATTCAGCTTTTCTGATTAATGTAGACACAATTCTAAGAATAAATTATAAATAGAGGTGAAATATATGTGCTTTATGGAGATTAAAAGGAAATGTGAAAATGGCAGATCGGTGAATCCTAGCTAAGTAAATTGAATGTGTATTTCCTAACCTCAGTTATGAGAGATTTAAACTTTACTGAGAAGCAGTAAAGTTTAAGATGGTGTTTTTATCCATGATCTGAGTAAAAACTGGTTATTACTAGCAACATGAAAAATCACCATTGCTTTAGAGAATGTTTCTTTTACAGTTCCTAACTCTTCCTTCATGTAATCTTCATGCCCAAAACTAAAAAAAAAAAGGCCATTTACTGCCCCAAATGGAAACATATTCTGGCATGCTTGAATTGCCCAAGCAATACTACTTCACGTATTTTCATATCTTTGATAGAATTACGTAGTGAGCACATTTAATATTCAAACGAGCTGAATTGGTTTGGCTTTGTCTGAGGGTTTTTTGCCAGGATGTGTATGTTAGCATTCATGCCCTTATAGCACAGGTTCTAACCACAGCCACTCGCCACTAGCACACCGGTACTGTGCCAGATCAATTAAACGCTTCTTAGGGCCATTGTATCAGTAAATCAAGAGTGAATTTATTTATTTCACCCCCGCCGCAGTCGCTCTCTTTTCTGAGCCTTGGCCCCACCTCCCCTCATGCCGGTTTCCCTCTCCTCGCAATGCTGGGGCAGAGAAAGTGCAGGTACCCCTCCCTTGCTTGATTTGAATTCGCTTCCTCCTGCCCTGCTTCTGGCCCGTGAGGCGCATGAGTGAGGCAGGTGGCTCAGCTGCGAGCCTGGCCAGCCCTGCTGCTCCTGGAGGCGGGCGGGAGCGGCCGCTGGCGCTGCATCCCGGTGTTCATCCCGGTGTTCCTGCCGCCCCGGTGCCCCGCTGGGCCCGGAGCCGCCCGCCCCGCACCGCTCAGGCCGCCTGGGGCATGCACGGAGCCCGCCGAGCCCGCGCAGGAGGCTGCTGCTCTATGCAGGCGGCTCGGCGGCTGCCGCTGCCCCCCCGCGCCCAGCCCAGCCCAGCCCAGCCCATCCTAACCCAGCTCATCCTAAGCCAGCCCAGCCGAGCCCAGTCACTGCCCTGCGGCATCACGGGCGGGACGCGCCGAGCGTGGGATGCCCGCGCCCCGGAGGGCGGCTGCCGCGGTAGGCGCTGTCAGGTCTGCGGCTGATCTCCCGCTGGGATTTGCGGACAGTCATGAATCAGACCGAGGCACCCCGGCCACTCAACTGGACCATCCGGAAGCTGTGCCATGCCGCCTTCCTCCCCTCTGTCAGACTCCTTAAGGTACGGTGAGAGCCCTCTTTGCGTTCCGGAGCCGGTGTCTGCCGCTGAGCAACTGCCTGGAGGGCTGCGGTAGCTGTTGCTAGAAAGTTAATTTAGAAATAGTCCCAACTTTACTATTAATTACCTTGCCTGCTGCCTTTAAAACCGCTTGTGAGTACCTGAAGGTACCAATATTGCGCGTCTGTATTCTATTCAGTGTATGTGTTTGCCCATAAAGGTCTGTGAAAGGGGTAAAAAGGGAAATAAGGGATGGTGGATGTCATCTGTGCATCAATTTGCTTTGTCTTATCAAGCTATGAACTTCCAGGGGTGAAGAAGGTGTCTGTTTCTAAGGCGTGTTCCTTTATGAGCAGTCCTCTGCTATCTGTTCTTTGGGTTACCTAGCCCCTAGGCAGTACCTGAAGATCCAGTACCACTCTGACCAACTTGTAAGTGGAGCAATATGTGGGTGGCAGAAAATTATCTTGGTTTGCTAAAAGCTGTACATGAGAATAGGATCAGTTAAAGACTGGCAGTGCAAACAGCATCAGTGAAACTTTCTGGTTTTTTTTTGTTTCTTTTTTTTTTTTTTAATTTGTTTAAACTAAGTGTCACATCTTTGAAGGTGTTTTTAAAAGTGTTTTAAAATGCGCTTTCCTAGGAAATAATTCTTTTCTGTTTGAAAAAATTATTCGGGGTTATATAATGTGGAGGGCTCTTATTCCCAGCATGCAAGTGCCATAACTACCGTGTGCCCCACTGAAGCCGTTTTAGAGGTATTTGTACCTGGAAAACAAAATCTCTTGAATCAACTTTTTGGTGAAAAATAGGTTACATCAAACTGAAAAAAATAGGTTACATTAACCTGAAAAGTCTGCTTGGTTCTCAGAACATCTTAACTGGATTGTACAATGAAATTTTAAACAATATACTAATTTCCCTATAGGCTTTGTTTTATAAAATGTCTTATTCATTATAATATTTATCTCATTTCATCATAGGGTTTGATAGTTTGGCTTTGAAATTAATATGCAACCAGGTAAAGCATGGCTAGTCTGACAGTGTATTAGATGGTAATGCTTGATATAACCATTTGATTTTGTGTGAGTAGCTTGGAAATTAGGTCAGTTCTTACTACTGCAACATGCTTGAGCCGTAGTGTAGCGTATGATATTGCACTTAGCAGACATATGTTGTATGTATAATTGTTGTATATATGATTCACAAGTGACCATGCTGTGTAGTTGGTAGCAGGTAGTTTTCACATCCTCAGGGGAAGGGACTACAGTTTTCACATCCTCAGGGGAAGGGACTACAGTTGAAAAATATTTCTATTTCCAAACCAGATGTATGGCTACTGGGGGGGCTAAATTGTGAGCATCTCCAAAGAACAAAAGAAAGATAAAACTTAGATTTCCAAAAAATCAAAACATAACTAATATAGAACAAATCAGAAAGTGCTGTTGATTGTTTTGTAAAGGCTTTCCCCCCCAGCCCCATAAGCACTCATGAGAATATGCAAATTCCACATGTTTTTAGAACAACGTAATTTTGGCGAGGTGTGAGGACTCAGATGTGAGGAGTTTCACTGTCATTCTTAATACCAGTGGATCAGGGGCTGAGGGGGCGTAGTCTGCAGTATTTCTTCTTTGTCAGACGAATGTTGCCCCATGTGTATGGTTTCTCTTCATTGCTTATTAAGGATGAACGTTGTGATTCATTATTAAAAGAGCTGACTAAAAGGGATTTTCTGAAGCTACAGCTGTAACCCGTTAAGGAAAGATAGTGACTGGACCCTGCAGAGTTAAAAGAGCAGGGAAAATAACCAGAGATAAGCAAGCTCTGCACAGAGGGTGTGCAAGGTGTGGGAAAGACCACAGCAAAGAAGGTGGAACTCTGGCTCCTCTCTCAGCTCATGAGCAGTGCTTGTTGGCTGGAGAGGGAAATGCTTACATCAGCATCTTCAAGGCTTCCCCAAAAAAGCTTTAATTTTTGCTCCTTCTCTTTGTCTTTTATTATTTAATGTGTTTAAAGCAAATGACTGACATAAGAACAGGGGCCAATTGTCTGAATTCCATCAACCAACCTGAGGAAATTCTCCTGCCATCGAGGAAAGAGTGTAACAACAGCAGCACTAAATTACCAGAGGAGTAGTATAAATATTTTACTGCATACAAAATATTCTTTCCTATTTCATGTTTTTCTTCCCAAAATAAAGAAGAAACTTTTTTTTTTCTTTTTCTAAATGAAAGGTGCTCCTCTAAATCCAAAAACATTGGAAAGGCAAGTGCAACAATCTAAGCTCATTGTTTGTAATTGCTCTGTTTCCAATTGGATTAAGTGGTCTTAAGGGCTAATGCAATATTGTTTCTTAGTAGACATTCACTAGACCCTTTCCTATACAGCTTTTCTCTGCAGACAATGCTCTCAATAACAAAATAAACTTTGCAAAGCCTCATATGTTATGGTACATTTTTATTATGATATGCCTTGTCCATCATTATACACTGTAAATTTAGTTAAAGTAAGAAAATGTAAACCACTATTTTGTCTTTTTAATTTCTGTACTTATTTTAGTTTATCAAAACAAAATTAAATTACCATTAACCTCCAAAATATGCTGCAGCAGTCAGCTGGTAGAAAACGTCCCGGCTTGCTTTTCCAGCAATACTTGCAGCGAAGGAGCGCTTTGCCCCGGAGCGGCGGCTCCGGGCTAGCGCTTCAGGCAGGCACCCGGAGGGGAATCCAGGGATGCTGCCAGATTAGGGATGAGGCTGACAAACGCTGCTTCAGCAGAAATAAGAAGGCGGACTCCAGCTGGGTATAATCCAAGTTTACTTCAACTCAGGGGCACCGGCAGCAGGAGACAAAGGGGGCTTGCCCCCC
>JACDOX010000213.1:689535-821112 GCA_014549065.1 Cardinalis cardinalis
GCAGGGTTTAAACCTAACTCGGGCATAAGAAATGCCTGAGCTACTATTTGTCCTTCGGGGAGAGAGAGTGGAGGGCGGACTCAGTACAGCATCAATGAAAAATTTCCTGGGTCTGAGGAGAAGAGACCCGGGACCACATTCAATTCGAGTGGAGTGAATTTTGTGTCTCCAACAACGACCCACTTACAATGTCCAATCCGTCTCCAGTTGCCAGGGCACTCAGGGCACAYRGTCACCCAATGGAMATTGGARTCTTTCAGATGCAATGGTTGAGCAAGCTGCAACCTGTATGGATCAGATTTAGAAAATGTTGTTAGAATGGGATGTGGTTTCGAGTGATAAAAACCTGTCAAGTCCGGTGAAACATTGTCAGGAACAGAGGTAGGCACGGGTAGTTCACCTCCCCTCCTCCCCCCTCCAGATGGTATCAATCCCGCTTTATTTATATCATGGCGCAGGGGGAGACTGCGCTCACAAGTTAGTTTTTTTGTGGGGGATTCCCCTGTCGGCTCTTCCCCCTCTTATAATTCAAAAACTCCAGTCTTAAAGGGCAGTCTGGCATCCAATGCCCTACTTTCCCACAAAGATGACATGGGGAGATCATCCTCCGTGGTGGTCCTGGGGTGTCAGGCTGTGATGGTTGGTTGGACAGAGAGGTAGCAGAGTCCACAGGTGCAGCATCAAAGGTGTCGGCAGCGGCAATTCTRCGAGGTGGTGGTTGAGCCCTCTGATTAGGAGCTCCTGATGTCAGTGGAACTCTGCGGGCACAGACTTGGAGCATTTGTTGTAGGGTGGGAGAAGGATCCAGAGGTAGGGTAAGAATCGCATCCCTACAAGCCGGATTGGCATTCGTGAAAGCCATCTCCCTGAGCAGSTCTATCTTGGTCCCATTGCTTTGAACCTGTGACTCAATGGCTTTGCGAAGCCGHTCRACAAAGMTGATAAAAGGTTCTTCTGTGTACTGCACAATTTTGGAATAAGGAACCTGGGATGCTACTGATGGTAATCTTAAAAAGGCTCTCTCAGCYRCTTTACTACTCTCCTTTAATGCCTCGGGAGGAATGGCCCTGGCCTGAGCATGCCCATCAGGCCAATWCCCCRTCCCACACAGGTGTTCTGTGRAAAGGACCCACCCATCTAGATCATGGGAAGTACGGGGGTTATCCCAAAGGGATGGGAGGATTTCTACTACCTCCTTCTTCCATGCCGCTTCCCACACCACAAACTCAGTAGGGTTAAGCATGCATGAAAAAAGGGAGCGGAGATCAGAGGGGGTAACCTCTGTCTGAGCCAGCGTTGCCCTAAGAATCCCTCGGAAATATTCACCTTCCCAAGTGAAGTCTTTCTGGGCTTTGCATAACTCCTTTATTAGATTATGGGGAAAAGGGGTCCATTGGGCTAGGGATCTCCCCTCCCCCTCAGGGTGGTAAGTGACCGGGGCTGCAGAAGGGACGACAGCCAGTCCGGGTTCTCGGGTCCCCCCCTCCCCCCGCACACCAGACGCCGGAGCGTGGGAACCASAAGGGGGAGCGTGGGAACCGGGAGTGAGAGGGGAGGGGGAGTGGCTGGAGGACTGGGCGAGGTCTCCGGAGGTTGAGGTGCCCGCCTTAGGGGAGGAGTCGGAAGGCGGTGCTTGGCAGGGGGGAGGAGAAATTGGGGGAGTTTCCAAGGGAGGAGGGTCAGGGGGAAGTTGGGAGGAGCTAGAGGGAAGAAAGGGGTTGTTCTGGGACCGAAAGGGGTTATGGGGAGAAGAAAGGGAGKAGGCGGGAAATGCCATGCGGTCCCCTCCATTTTGAGCTCCATGGGAGCCGTCTTGTGGAGGGAGACAAAACAAAACCAAGGGTGTATGAACTGGGGACACAGGGGTTGGGGCAGAGGGAGGAGGAGAGGAACCCCGGGAGGTCTGGCCAGGACCTCTCGGGCAGGTGGATTGAGAGCTTCGAGAGGAGCCAGGGGAGTGATGGATACCCGGCACCTTGCTGGGGCAGGCTGCTTCTGTTGAAGTCGCAGCTCTAGGAAAAGCAGGGGAGGGAAGGGGGATAGGAACAGGGGCAGGGGAAAAACTGGGGGCTAAACTTGAAACTGAGGGTTGTCTTCCAAATTTCGATTTAGATCTTAAAATGGATTGAATTTGAGATACCCAGTATGTCATTTTAGTTAAAGAGGAGTCCCCCAATCGAATTGCATTTTGTAATTTCGAATAAACAGCGTCCCAGAAGCTGGGATCGCAAATTTGGTCTGTGGAAGCTTCAGCAAATTGGGAAGACACCCATTTAGTTAACTTTTTCAACTCCTTTTTAGGGATAACAAAACCCCCCCCGCAAGGATAGCCACAACTTGGGTAGAAGCCCTCTTTTGAGTCGCAGACATGCGAGCACCCATCTCGAAAGATTTTTAAAGCTGCGACTCAAATCACCCACTACTTCGGGAAAAGTTCAAAGAAAACAGAAAAGAGCCCCACACCGGTCCCTGTCAGGAAAGAGCTGTGCAGCAAAAAAGAGAAGCCCCGTCGGGGATAGATAGGTTAAAAAGACAGGGGGAAAAGACAAATACTTACCAAACTCCGGCGAGGGCAAAAAGAAATCCGAAAGCAGCAGTTTCCACTGCGGGAACGACTCCTTGGGTGTCAGGAGCTGCCGTTCCCAGTCCCCCAGGAGTGCTACCCACTAAAACTGGGTCTGCTCCCACTGGGGGGGTCTGGCGTCCGTGAAGCTGTTCAGCCTCGTCCGTGGGGTCAGGTGATGGTCTCTGCCCCGCATGAGCGCCACACTGCAGCAGTCAGCTGGTAGAAAACGTCCCGGCTTGCTTTTCCAGCAATACTTGCAGCGAAGGAGCGCTTTGCCCCGGAGCGGCGGCTCCGGGCTAGCGCTTCAGGCAGGCACCCGGAGGGGAATCCAGGGATGCTGCCAGATTAGGGATGAGGCTGACAAACGCTGCTTCAGCAGAAATAAGAAGGCGGACTCCAGCTGGGTAWAATCCAAGTTTACTTCAACTCAGGGGCACCGGCAGCAGGAGACAAAGGGGGCTTGCCCCCCCCTCGGSTTATAAAGTGTGAAGAGAKAAGGGAGGAACAAATYCCAGCAGCCAATAGGAATCCGGGGGGGAATGGGGTACATAAGATRGACAGATGGAACAGAACAATCAGGGTAACTGGAAGGAGGGACCCAAATCCCTCATCGAATCCCTGGAAGCCCAGGACAGAATTTTCTGGAAAAGAGGGTGGTGGACAGGAGTGATTGACATTTACCGAGGGGGGGAGAACCAGGGCAAAACCATTACAAAACAGGGGAAAACAGAACAGTCCAACTGAACACAACACAACAATATGCTTTTTCCTAAACTTGTAAGAATGAGAGATAGCAGAGATTTCCTCTTTTACACACATAAAATTCACTGTGACATTACCTGGGCTCTCCTAATAAAGGGAATGAACTTTTCCGTTATTTCCATGTTTTTTCAATGAGAAGTTTAAAGTCCTTATCCTATGGATACAATTTTAAATGTAATGTCAGTGCTTTCATAGTGATGGATCTAAATAAACACTGAAATCTAGAACTTCATGAAGGCAAGGCTTTTTGTGTTGTCTTGCAATTAATGTTTTGTAAATAGGTACTGAAAGGAGTTATTCAGCAGGTAGGTTAAGCTCTTGTTCCACCCTGTTGAAATGGACAAGCACTGCTCAGTTGCATCAACTGATGTTGGACAGAGCTCTGGCCTCAGTGGTCTCATTTAATTTAGATAAGCTAGATCTATAGATGTGTCCAGTTTTGCTCCCTTTGCTTTTTTTCCAGGCATGTATTCTGTTCTAACCCACTTCACTAATACCCTCATGTTTAAGTGTAGTTGTGTAATCCTGTTTTCTCAGTTTTTCATTTTCTGACAGGTGCTTGAGTTCTAGGATCTGTACCTCCGAAACAGCACAGGAGCTGTGTTGGAAGTACAGATTGAAACAGTTTATTGGAGAGGTTTTTTACCACTTGTGTCATTGGCTCATCCTTCATTGCTCTCGTTTTTTCCTCTAATTTGAGTTACTTCCTGTAACACATTCCATGCTGGTATTTTTTTGTAGTTGTTTCAATATGCTTAAAACACGCTAACACACTGCCTAATGTCTTCCTATCCGAAGTAAGGACTAAGAAGTGCATTGAGGCTGGCTTTGTGCAGAACTGTCATTCTCCTGAGATAATCAGGTTAGTTTTAAAAAGCCCAGACATTTTAGAACAATGTTCTGCATTCTTTAAAAATGGATGAAGGAATGAATGAATGAATGAATGAATGAATGAATGAATGAATGAATGAATGTCATCATGCTAAAGACTTGACTCAGAGGGCACTGTGCCCTAGGAGAGGCTGCAGATGTCCTACTTCCACTTGAAAGAGATATAAAACCTGACATGTGATCAAGAAATGGGCAATATCCTCAAGAAAAATAAAGAAATAAATAAGCTGAGAGTAGAAGAGAATTGAATATAAAAAGGTCAGCTATGTGCAATAAGCCTTAACACCACAGATTTATAGATGTGCAAATGTAGAAATACTGCATGAAATGTTTGAAAAGTAACTGATTACTGACTGTTTTTTTCTTAAAAAGAACAGTAATTTTTTTTTAGTCTGGCTTGCATATCAATAACTAGGCTTGTAAGGCAGGAAATTTGGAAGGACCAGAGGAAAGGAAACAGAGTCAATCAGAAGAAACACTGGGGAAAATGTTTTGGGTATTCATCCCCAACATATAGCTTGGCAAAAATGCCACCTTAGCTCTACCAAATAAATAAGATTTACCTGACCTGGGTAGCAGTCTATGCTAGCTCCTGAACTGGTGGAAGATCAAAGAGATCAGACACTAAATTTCTTACCAAATGAAAAAATAGGTCTTCATTTTATTAATTATTTTTATTTCATTGTCCTACCAAGAATGCACAAGGTAACCCAAGACAAAATTAAAAACATGAAAAATAGCTTACTGGAATGCGGCATAGTGTCTTTTCAATGTGACAGTACCTAGATAAGAAATTTTGACTGAGCAGATATATGTGAATAAAAAGTGTTAACAATATTTCTACTGCTACAGCTAGTTTGGTTATGTCCATAAAGAACGTGTCTACAGGAATAAAGACTGGGAAATACCAGGCAGGCTTTATTAAGGTACATGGTGAAATATCATACTCTTCAATGGCTGACATCAAGTAAAATTGCACTGGTGTTTGATCACCAAATATAATTTTATTTCAGGATAATTTTAAAAACTCTGCTTTGACAAATTGGGTGAAGAATATTGCTTCTCCAGAATGGTGGAGGAATGAAGTGTGTCCTTTAATAAACAGTAAATGTTTAAATTTCTGAAGCCCTTACTGTGAGAAAAAGTGACTGTAAGAGAGAAAAAAGTTGCATCTTTTGGAGGCAATTTTATTTCTCAAATGGATTTAGGAAATTTTAAAAAATGGTTATTGGTCTGATAGAACAGTCCTCTATTACAGGAGAGATATTTTTGATAAAGCACTTTTAAAAATTCTTGAAAGGTGGATTTGTGTGCAATAATCATGACAGGGTCTTCAAAAAGAGAATCGTAAGTTTTTTAATGTTACTTTACTATCAATGAGAAAATGAACAAAAATTGAAACACAAAAGCAGTCAAAATGCTAAGATTTTTTGCTCTTTGCTACTCTTTTGATGTCCCATTTACATTAAGGTCTTCTAGCTTATGCTTAATAAAGAAGAATTCTGATTATTATCTCAGTTAATTTAGAATATCTACCCTTCAAACTGCAAGAAAAAAAGGAGAGGACAGGTTTATTAGGTCTTGATTGAAAAGTTGAGATTATTGAAACAGATGCTAATGCATACAGTTATAATTACTGAGGTGATATACCAAATGGTTTTGAAAGTAGTATGTGCAATACCAACAGTAAAATCAGGGTACTAGTTTACCTGTGTCTGCACTCAGCTTACTGAGTTAAATTTTTATAATGAGTGAGCCAACACTTGCATCCCTCAGGAGGATTTGATGCATTTGGGGAAGCCCTTAAAATCAGACTGACACACAGGCATGGAGAAAGTATCAGTCAGTGTGACAATCTTTTTATAAATTCACTAATAGGAAAACTAGTCACACCTCTGTGTATGGTGGGATGCTGTGTATGGTGTGAAATACAGCTGAGTTTTATGCATGCATGTAAGTTTTATTTAGGAAGAAATTATTTTATAAAATTCTATTTTCCTGTCAGAAAGAACATAGTTTTATCTATCACCTTTGTAATACACGTTGCATGTTTCTGATTCTGATTCACAGATCTTTTGGGGTGTATTGTTTGTCCTTAGAAGCACAAAACCCATATTTCCAGCAAAGAGAAATCTTCAGCGTTCCATTCTGTGCTGTGCTCCTTATGCCATCAGTTCCACCATTTAAGGATGGCAGGAAAGAGACCTGGGGCTAAGGCATTGCTGTGTTTTTTGCAGTCTCCCACTTTAATGTAAAAAATTCATTTTACACTCCAAATCAGGGGAGCAATGGTTGTTGCAATGTAACTTCAGAACGCCTTTGCCCAGGTGTGCTTGCATTACCCTACTCAGTTGTCAGCTGTCCCTCGAGTACTTCACATTCTACTACCCAGTAATGGCAGAGTGGTGGGGACATTTCACAGCCCAGGTTGAAGAACTGATAATATGCCTTTTGGAGATTGCATGTTCTCAAAAACTGCTTCTTTCTTGAAGTCATGCTTCTCATCAGCAGTAAGTTGAGCTGATCCCTTTAATGTGGTAACTGGGCTTGTTCATGTGTAAGGATTTTCTGACAGATTATGCCAGTTCATTTCTTCTGGAAGGAAATTAAATGTGGAAGTTGATTTTTTTTTTCCATTTTATATAAAGTACTCTGTGGTTAATTCTTTGGTGCAGTGTACATTTTTTATGTGATGCAGGGTAAATCAGAGCTTGTTTGCTGTTTGCCTTATTGACTGAAGCTTTTCCTTGAGCGTGACTTGGGTTGACGGCCACTGACTTGGAAGAGATGTAGCATCAAATTAATTTCCACAACAAGGGATGTATTCCCAGTTAAGAAAAAGTAGAATGAGGGATAAAAACAAAGAGTGTAGTGGTGGAAGTCATGTTTCCATGGAAAAAACTACACGTAAGAGGTAAACATATCAGTGCCATTTTCATGGCAGAGGCTGTAGTTTACTAATGTCATGTAATGGGAAAAAATAGTTTTGATTTTCAAGTTGGAAAGGGTTCTGCAAATGCAAAGTTTCTTGTTTTAAACCAGAAAATATTACGGGATAAAACCAAAAGAATTTTACTTCTAGGTATGTCACTACCATGTGAGTGCTTTTTCTTTTTTTTCTTTTTTTTAAAGAAGTGATAGAAAAGGTAATGTTAAATTTTTGGTCTTGATGCAGCAGCTACGGTATGGTAGAAACATACTTAGCTGCTTAAAATAATGATTCTGTAACTGGTACAGGTTTTAATCCTCCTGCATCTCAATATTATTCTCAGTGTTTTCCCTTAACCTAGCTTTCATTATTATCTCTACCTTCATCTTAAATACTGCTGTGAGGTTTTGGCTTTCTCTGTGCACATGGCCATCAGGTTACAGTGACAAATGGCACCATTTCCCACTGGCCTTTATTTGATAATATGTGAAACATTGCATTTAACCTGCTTATGAGAAAGCAGAAGCAAGATTCCTGATTTGGGACTGTGTAAGAGATGATTCAAAGTAATTTCCAGAGAAATAAAAAAATTAAAATAAGTATTTTTGATGTATATTTTTCATAGAATAGAAGAAAAAAGAGCACTTTTTCTGAGCACAGTATTGTTTTAAAATAATTTTAAAGTGCTACCAAGTGTAGAAATCATACAATCAAGGGATGACAGGTACTATGTGTTAGAAGAATCTTGTCCTAAGAGCATAAGATTTTAATGTTGCTCTGCTATACTGTTCCTTATGTTTGGGAGGGTGCCATGTGAAAAATTCAGGGCACAAGACCATAAAGTGAAGCTGAGTGGTTTTATTCCACCTGAATTGCTAACAAGACTATGCTACAGCGTAAAAAGGAATGCCCTTGGGTCTCTCTGGAAATTTATGTCAAAACTGGTAATAAAGCATGAAACAAAATCACTTCATCAAAAATATCTTTGATCCCCCAAATAATATAATGACATGAAACAGTTTGACAAAGTGATTTTAACAGTGTCAAGGAAGTTACTGAAGAAAATATCAGGACTCTATTTTGTAATTAGAACAAACACCAGGCTGACTTTTCATTAGTGAGAAGGTGATTGAGTGAAACACTTTTTTCATTTACCTTTTTCTTCACCTGTTGCTTGTAAACACAGACAGGAGAGATAGAAAATTAGTAATCCATCATAATTAAGAATTTAGGGAGGAGCCATTATTTTATTTCAGAAGGATGCCCTATTTTTAACTTACTGGAGTATTAAATTGGTGTGGCATGTTGCCGCTGGATCTGTTGTAATGAAATATCTCAGCTATTTTGCAGAGCAATGGCTGCGTGTTCATCTTTGCATGTAGCTTAAAAGAGAGACTAAAACAAATGAAGAGATGAATTGCAGCGTAACCTGAGGACCATTCAGACTGACTTTCTTGTGATTCCATGTAGCATTTTCTTAGTGTTCTGAACAGCAGAAGGGATTTTCCAAATACATTCCTATTCAACTTTTGTGTTCAGTACTTCAAATTATTAGGTAGTGTCTTATTCAGAAGATGAACAGGTTTAATGAACAGTGTGTTTTCTTGTTGCAAATTGTGCACTCTTACATTAAAACTGTGAATATCTGCACAACTCAGACACAATACTACACCTTTTCTAAGTTTTTTCTCCCTGCATTTCTGCCCACCTCTCTGCTGGCCCTTTTCCTGAACTGCATTACTCAAAGAAGTTTTCAGATACTTATCTTAGCCTGTGCTCACAGAAGCAGCAGTGGTGCCAGGACATGATGCCAATAATGGTGACAACAAAATTGCTACATGCAATCCAGCTTGACTGAGCCAGCCAAGGAAGAGGTCAGCTCTCTCTCACTGAAGGATGGGTAAATCAGGTATCAAGATGGCACAAAATGCTTGTTAGACAAGCAGAGCAGTAGTTAAAGGGATCCCTTTGGGTTTGGATGTGATGGCTTTAATTTTGTGCTGTCCTTGATACTGCTGGCTGCAAAGTGATACTTCTTGGAAGCCATGTGTCCTGGGTTGACTATATGATGCTTTTATCCCCAATCGTCTTGTTCTGTTTATGCTGAATGAGTTTTGCACCTTTAAGACTTACTGCAGAGAGTGAAGGGGGGAGAGAAGAAGTGCACAGTTTTTTTCTTTATCCCTCCCCTCCAGACACTGCTTCTCCCTCCTCCACATTCCTGCTCCTGGACTGTTTGTCTGCACACAGACAGAGGGACGGGGCTCCTTTTTGTCTTTAGTTAGTTTTAGCTAGCCGAGGCAAGGAAGTTCCCTGGACTTTTGGGGTTTTTTTTCCCTTTTCTTTGGACCTCTTGAAACCTGCTCTGGACTGAACACCCAGGGGAGCACCGACAGCTCACATCTCTGGCCCACCGGGCCGGGCCTGGCCTGCAACAATTCCAGCACCAGAGAGACTGATCAGAGACTGAGTGAGCCGAACCGCAACGCGGGGACAGGGTTTTCTCAGTTTGTCATCTCTTTTGGAGCAGCAAGGGGTTTTATTGTTTAATATTGTTTCGGTTTTACTGTTTAATAAACAGGTTTTTTTCCACCTTTCTCCAAGGAGGTAATTTTCTCCCGGACCAGTTGGGGGGAGGGGCCATTCGAATTTGCTTTACTACTGGAGCCCTTTTGGGAATCTCTCCCAAATTTGCTCTAAACCAGGACACCATGTACTTTTTTAAATTATTCAGTTCAAATCCAAAATTGTCTTAAATAAGAATATGGTGCCAGTTTTTTCCAGGTCGTACACATACCTTCTTCTATGAGACCAGGATAAATTGAGATATGTGTGAAAAGAGACATGATTATTCTACTCTGCCACCAGAACTGCTTCATCATTTCTTACAGGTGTTTTTCTAAGTTCCTAAAGCCATAACCCACACAGGCAATCTTTTCAGTGACCCTATCTATGTTTCTGAGGCATCTACCTGGATCTTTCTTGCTACACTTAAAATCTATGATTTCTTGTTTTGTCCACTATGAACAGAGGGGACAGATGTGGCAGCTTCTCCTGCTGAAAAATTCTTGTGCAGTGTTTGGAAATTGGCTAGTTTAATAGATACATGATATATGGTTCTTTGTTATCTTCCAATAAAAATTATTAGATTATTTATTCCACTACATCCTCCACAGAAGTAAGACTGAGAGTCCCTTGCTGCTCATCTTTTTATCTCTTCCTCTGGATGCCACGTTATCTGACTGAAAAGCCCAGCCTGGGTATGTGAGACTCCTGCTCAGCCTTCCATTCTAATCCTAGCTGCATAAACTGGGGAAAGGTTAACAAGGAAACAATGGGTATCACAACCCTCCTTCATGTCAGTGTCCTGAAGAGACTCAGTAACACTTCTGTTGAATTGCCTACAACATTTTTCTAATCTAACTAACTTTACAAGAATGTGAATTGACTAACATTGATGACTACAGGGAGAGTTTTGCGAGAGCTCAGTCCCTTTCTATTTGTATAGCAGAAATACTCCTGTTTCTTTGTGTAGCAATAAAACCAATTCTTTCTAATGCCCACATCAGCAAAGAAATTTTAAAACTCTATGTGGGGGACAATCAGCAGAACAGTACTTATTAAGACTCTGAATTTCAAGCATGTGTGCTACCTTTATTATATACAAATGAGGAAATTCAATGTTTACATGCATTTCTCTGGAATAAAAAGGTGATTTTGAGTTTTCTAACACAATTGGAGGGGAGTGGGGGCAGAATAAAAAACTGTTTTCAGAGATATCCTAGTGGGAAATTAAATGTGATCAGCTCATTTTATCTTGATACATGCTGTTACTTAAGAATAATTTAAAGATAAAAATCTGATCTATTGAGACAAAAATATCCTGTGCAGTTCCTTATGAATGGTAACTGTGGGAGCTTTAGCTTATTCAAGATGGGAATAGTAAATTGCTCAGAAGGGCTTTTTCCTCTTAGAATCTGATTACTGCTTTTGCTATCATATAAAATCTAAGGATGAGGTTATTTTTTTTGTATTACTTTTATTTCCTAAGAAGTGAAAATTTTCTGTCTTATTTAACATTCAAAAATGCTTTACTAAAACATAACATGATAAAATGGATGTCTGTGGAGTTAGAGCAAATGATTGGAACTACTTTTCACTCCATATTTTAGTCTGCCACAGATGTGAATACAATAGGAAGTCTTTAAGCAAGTACTGAAAGGAGCAAACTGTTGCACAAAATTACCTATAAAATTTAGCATGTCAGGACCATGAGATGTGTTAGCACACTTTGTTTCCATTTATTTATTTCCAACTCATCTGAAATCCAGTTGTTCCAATGGAGACACACCCATTTTTTGGTGGTGTGACCCCTATTTGCCAGATAGCAGAGCTTGAAGCTTGAAGTTCAATAGTCCAGGATATGTATAAAGCACATTATGTTATTTTGGTTCATGATTGACTTTGTAGCAGTTTTTCTCTGCTGCAAATGCTTGTGTGGACAACCAATGCTGCAATTTTTTTCCATATGAAATCTCATGCATACTTCTCTAGAAGTAAATAAGGAGGGCAAACAGCTGAAACAAACTACTTAATATTATTAACTAAATATGAGTATCTGCAAAGAAGTGTAATATTTATTACAGTGGAATATTTATTAACTAAATTGATTAGAAGCATAACATAGGAAAAAATAACTTAAATTTTCTTTGAGAAAAAAAGTATATGTTCACTATCCATGGCAATTCCAGGCCTTGGTTGCATTGATGTAATCAGAAAATGAGAGTTTATCACATTAAAACTGCATTAGTGGGGGAATTTTGACTCCTGGTGCTTTGGAAATGCATAGTGGAGCATACTCCTTTAGTTTGTTTCGTGGAATGCAATTTATTCAGTAGCAATAGGATCACTTTATGTGATGTTTCTTCAAGCATTGATAACTAGATTCTTTGTGACAGTCATCCCAAGCCCAATTCTACTGTTAGCACATGGTGGTAAATGCTCTTTTGAAACTCAGAGGTCATTTCATGTCAGGAAAGATTTCTATCCAGTGGTGTTTTAAGCTTGGCTGATGTGGCTGTTAACCCTAACTCACACCTTCTTCCTTGGCCTCGGACAAAACAAGGCTAATACTGCTACACAGTCTGAACTCAGATGGTATGAATTTCTTCTCCCATAGCATTTCTACCATAATGGTGTTGAAAGCAATGGATGTGTGTGAATACTATAGAAAATCTGTCTGCCAATGAAAAATCCCAGTTTGCAAGCATGTATTGTGTATCAAAATAAGTAAGGCTACCATTAATATCCTCAAAGTTGCTTTATAGTGCCTTATTTTTGTGTTCTGGGAATTGATATCCCTCGAATGTAGACTGATTTTGCAGAAACTGCTGAGCCAACATACTCTGGAAGTAACAGTTCCAATTAGCAATAACAGCCTGTTATCTTGTTTCCTAAAGCTGAAGAAATTGAAATTGATGAAATGAGGAACTCCATGGGTCTGTACAATGGGTCTGTATTAAAACCATTCCACTAAAATTTCAGCTCTTTGTGGGTTTCCTGTTGCGTGCTTCCACAAGGCAATAGGCTATGCTTCTGAATTTTTCCTTTGATACATTTCTCAGAAACTCAAATCAACTGTCGTTAAAACACTTGTTTCCTGCTGTGAGGACTTTCAGCTTTTCACTGGGAGGCCATGGGCAACAAAACATAACACATTGTTTCAGTGTTAATAACAATTTAAAAAAACCAACAAAAATAACACAAACAAAAAAAGCTGCCCCACTGCCCCAAGTTTCAATAAGGGGTTAGATACTGACAATTCATTTGTGCAGCTGATATGTGATCTGAATACTCTGTGAATACATAAATGCTAAAACACATTATGCTTAAAGCTGTGATTATTAATATATCCCACCTCTTTGGATAACATACATATTAGCAGATCTCTGTTCCTACTACTTAGGTTTTTTTAATTCCATTCATTAAAGTGAGTTACTTAAAAATAAAAAGAATTGAAGTAGGTTGACAACAGAAATATTGACAAGACTTTATAAACAAAATAAAGCAGATGAAAACAGAAAAGTTAAAATTAAAGTAATTTCTTACAAATATATTTTAGAATGTTATATTACTAATATCAGTTTGTTGCAGAAAGTTGATCTAATCCAGTTAGCTTTCAATAGCTGCTGTTTGCTGTCTGCTTCCCGATCTCATTCTGGACAGAGCAGATTAATAATTCCTGATTTGTGCTAAAATTAGTTCATCCATGTGTACCTGGAATCATAAAATTACAGAATATCTGGAATTGGAAGGGACCTATAAAGATCATTGGACCATTCACTCCAAAACTCTTGGTCCTCACAGAACTTTTTAAACTAAATAGTATGACTTAACCAGTTGAACTTTGACAGACTTGGTGCCCTGACTGCTCCCCTGTGGAGCAGTGACCAACCACCCTCTGGGTGAAGAACCTATTCCTGATGTCCCATCTGTACTTCCTCTGAGGAAGCTTCAATCCCTTTCCTCGTGTCCTGTCACTGTTTACCAGAGAGAAGTGATCAGCTGCTCTTCCTCGGCTGCCCTCTTCGAGGTAGCTGTGGGCTGTAAAGGGGTCACCCCTCAGCCCTTCTTCTTCAAACTGAACAAACCAATTAACCTTACTTGCTCTTCCTCAGTCTTGTCTTGAGGGATCTCTTGCTGTGGGGGTGCTCTCGAGCCTCTCATCCTCAATTTGTACATACAATCAAGACAATAATTTCTTAGATGCAGAATCCAGCATTTGCTCTTGTTCAATTTAACGTGATTGCCCAGCTCTCTGGTCTGTCCAGAGCTCTCTCTAAGGCCCCTCTATCCTCAAGGGAGTTCACAGTTTCTACCATAGKTTAGTATGGTAGGCAAAATAACTGAATTTACATTCAGCTGCTGCATCTAGATAATTTATACAAATATTAGAATATTACCTGACTTCCCATTTGCTATTTTACTTTCAATATTTGAAATAGTGGTGGAGACGAGTTCATGGTGAACAGCAACATTGAAGAGGAGGCAGCAGCATGCTGTTTCAGCAGAGTTGCATCTTGCACTCTGTTAGGGCTGTGGACAGCAGGGGTCAAGGGAAGTGATGGAATCTAAAAGATTCTATTACTCTAGGATTCTATGAAGTAATGCCATGTTTCTATTTGTGAGAACATATCTGAGTGCTGTGTCCAGTTTTGGGGTGCCCAGAACAGGAGGCATATGGACTTTCTGAAGTTGAGTCTGATGGAGATCACTAAACTTGTCAGGGAGTTTCACACAAGACATGCAAAAAAGCCCTTGGTTTGTTCAACTATAGGAAAGGAAGGTAGAGGGGAAATAGTATTTCTGCCTTTATATACCTAAAAGGAGGGTCCAGAGGAGATGAAGCCAGAGTTTTTTCCAGGATGCTGATGGTCAGGATAAGAATGATGGGAACAAGCTGTTATCACAAGCATGGGTAAGAACTGAACTAGGTTTTGTGGACCTGAGCAGCCTGATCTAACTGGAGAAATCTCGTGATTTGTGCCTTCCTGGTTTGTTTTTTCACTCAAACTTTTTTTTGAGTTTTCAAAATGAAGCAAAGGCTGTTAATCTTCCAAGAAAGTATCTGGGTGTCTGTTCTGTTTTAAAATGTGGACAAAGATATATTTTTAAACACTAAACTAGTGCAGAATAGTACTGCAACTGTGAGACTGTTATCACAGAAGCTTCTTGAATTCAGGAGTTGTCAGAAGAATCTTCTGAAGTTACCCTCAGTGCTTGATGGCAGCGGATACATCAAGCGGGAAAGGTGACAAACTTTTTATGTATTCTGTAGATGTGAAGCAGAGTGGTTTCTAGGTACACACTACATTGCAGTTATGTTCTAGAGTTGGTTTTAGAGTAATGGCTTTGCAGCTGAGTGTCTCACAAATTTGTTGGGATGACTGATTGTATCACGATTGAAGAAAGTGATTTGCAGCAACCAACAGCTTTCACGAAGTTCAGACAGCTGCTGTGTCTCTGGCTCTTACACATGCTAGCAGTTGAGCTAGCAATTTTTATCAGCCTCATGCTGTCAAGCTGTTTGTTTTCTGTGACCTACTTAATTTAAATTTGAGTATTTACCTGTTTTGCACAGCAATGCACAGTGAGGCTATCAGTCATTTCTTTGGCAGGACTTCTTTAGATTCTTTATGAGTTAGTCTAAGGCATCACTCACAGCTATTGTAGAAGAAGCATCCCTTAGGATCCTGAGGCGGGGTTTTATCTTCAGGCTCCAGCTATCTACTTCCCAGAGGAAAGCAGGAGGAGGATCCTTATTGTCAGTTAACCACAAGGTTTTGCTGCTGCAGTCATGGCGGCAAGGGTGGTAGGAAAATTGTATGCAGGATGACAAAGAGCAAAGGCTCTGGGGTCTCACTGGTGTTTTAGATCTCCTTTGGATGTTTCTGCTGCCTACCACAGAGACAGTGGTTGATGTTGCCTGATGTTGGTTGATGTGAAACACATCTGGGTGGAAACTGAAAGGCCACAAAGCTCTGAGAGATGGCTCTGGCAGAGGCCTCAGGCTCTGGGTCAGATTGTCCCATCATCTCAATATCAATGGCCTCATTCCAGCCCTAAGCTGTGATGAGCTCACTACCCCACACTAGTACACACAGTCAGCTTCAGGATCTGAATAGTGACTGGGGCAATCAGAGCTCAAGGCCTTGGATAAATCCTTGCATGGGGATGCAGAAGTGATCAAATTTATTGTTTATTTGGAGGTGGGAGGAAAAGAGCAGCAAGGGGAGCTGTGGAAGGCTTCCTAGTCTCACTTGAATCATTCTGAGTGGTAAAAGAACTGTAAGCAGTTGAGGAATCTGAATGGTACATTAGTTCCCTGCTATCTTTCCCATTTTGTTTAGATGGACAATTTAAATACCTGTATTTCTACATATTTGTACATACTGTTCATTTACGCTTGGTTAAAGCATACTTCACGATATAAAACTGTTTTAAAACCTGAGCTGTATTTTCCTTAGTCCTCAATGAAGAAAAATATACAGGTGAAATATTTTTATGGCTAAATATTTCCCCTTGCAGAGTGCACTGATGAGACCAAATTTTCAGGGTAAACTACTAAGCAGCCATTAGACTGCTTCCTTCTCAAAAATCTGCACAGTGTTTGAAGCATTAATCAAGGTATTAATACAGAAAATAGAAGCAAAAGAATTTCTAGTGAAATTAGGTGTGAAATTAGGAATTCAGTATTTTTCTTCACTTTCAACCTCACTGTTGCTTTTTCAAAGGAAAATATGAATGATACCTGAAGCGGCACAGCTAGATACGGTCCCGGCAGGCCAACACCGCTTGCAGCCAATGGGGGCACTCTCCCGACCCTGCTGTCGGGCACAGCGCCTAAGGTCAGCACCCCACGTGGAAGTGGCAGTGCTGCCTTTAGTGGAGACGTGGCTGCCTAGAAGCTTCTGTCCGCAGAAATAAGAGAGCGCTCTTTGGTTAGGGCAAGTCTGGTTTATTGAAGGTCCACAGGAAGTCAGGAACCTAAGGGAGCCAAGGACTGAAGACAAGGAGGGCGGAGTTCCAGGAACTTATAAAGGGAGTGGGAGGTAGGGGGTAGAACCAAAGGGGAAGCCAATGGGAGTCAAGGGAGGAGTGGGATACACAAGATTGACATATGAGAGGGACTAATGGAAACAACTTAAGGGAGGGGCTCCAGCCCCTGAACAAATCACTCCAAGCCCCAGGCAGAAGGTTCTGGAGGAGAGGGTGGTGGCAAGGAGTGACTGGCAGAGCACTGGGGAGGGACTGAGGGAAAGATACATGGGGTTTCCAGGGCAACCGGGGAGGGGAATAACTTGATACAACCGTAGCTATGGGAACTGGGGTGACAGGCGGTTAACGGGGAGGGGAGGGAGAACCAGGGCAGAACCATAGCAACTTAGGGGGAAACAGAATGAACCAACGGGGGAGAACAGAACAACTTGACAAACACAACCTAACAGATACCTCTCTGAAAAGCTGAGGAATTATTTCTTCAGTATTCACACTGGTAATCATACCCATCAATTGCTTTTTGTAGTGCAGGTTTTATTTTTTATTTACTGGTGTTACACACTCATCATCTGAACTAGCTTTCTTTTAAGCCTACTATGCATTAGTAAACCAGTGCTGTGGAAGAGTCACTCAACTCCAACCGAGTTGAATGTATGCTCATCCTACATCTCCTTGCAGATTGTGCCTTATGGCGCTTTAGAGTGACTGTGGATACAATCTGAAGGAAGGCATACAGTGTAGGAGATCACAGCTATATTTATCAATCCTGTCTTGTAAGGATATGTGAAATAAAATATGTGTCCACCAAAGGTCTGTTTGTTCAGTGCAGGGAACAAAAAATCCTCAGATGTCTCCAACTTGCTAATAGCTCTGTACTGAGATACCGAAACTCAGACCTCCTGACCCAAGATAGTTTCAAATGCTCTGGTAGAATTATCTTCCTTCCATTTTCCCACCAACTGGTCAAAGACTACTTTCTCTTTCTTCTCTCCTTGAAAGATGCACTAGTGCCTAAGTGAAAGCAAAGTATCAACTCACATTTGCTTCCTCTGAAGGATCTTGGAGGATCCTTTCTGAAGTACTGAAACAGTGACACCTGCATTTTTTTCCCAAATAGAAGATCTAGTTAGATAATCCCATTTTTGAAGCATGGAAATTTTATCCCCTGTTAAGATTATGCAGCTCTATCCATCTAATGATATATGAGTTATTCACTACTTGCTCACCATGCCTTGGGCCTTGATGATGCTTTGAGCTCTGCTTTTTCTTCCCTTTCAGATATGGCAAAGAGTTTTGTGAAGATTTGTGTTAGTTTAATACAGCCTGATTCTAGTGGCAGTGGGGGAAGCCACAGAGGCGGTTTCTGAGAGAAGCTCCTCAAAGCTTCTACTGTGTCCAGCAGAGCCAATCCCTGAAGGCTCTGGCATTGGACATGTTGATGGGCCAATTAGAGAAGTTGGTAACGCCTCAGTGATGACTTATTTCAGAAGAATAAAAGCTGCATGCATGCCCTTTTTCCAAGGATTGTGGAGGTGCGGGGCCTGGGGCTGTTGTGGCCCCAGGAGGAGCCATGGAGTCAGCACCAGGAGTGGCTGGGGCCATATGGCCATCTCAGCACAGCTCGCAGTGAACTCTGCCTGTTAACCTCTTTTAGCCAGCCATGCTGCAGGCAGAAGGGCAGATGTGGCTGCAGCAGCTCCTCCATTTTGGCATCCCACAAGAAGAGAGATGTGGAATGGTGCCAGCACTGCGGTGGCTGGTACCCCATGTGCTGCTAGTGGGCCCATGTGGCTGATAGCAAGGGGCATAATGAGCAATTCCCTGATACAGAGCCCAGGAGAGATCAACCTTTCAGCGCTGCAAAACCCTTTGAGAACTTTTCAGTTGACAGAATTTGAGAACAAACAAACCTGCAGACAACAATTTTCTTCCAAGCCAGAGAAAAGGAAAAGGTGAGGACACATGAGGAGAACAACATGGCAACACTAAGGTTGCAGTGAAAGGAGGGAGGGAGAGGAGGTGCTCCAAACATCGGAGTTGAAATTCTTCTACAAGCAGTGGTGAGGACTTTAATATAACAGTTTTCCTGTAATTCATGAAGTGCATGGGTGGATGCAGAGATCTACTTGCAGCCCACAAGAAAAAGTGCTCACATTGGAGCAGGGGTGTGCTGAAAAGCTGTAGTCTAGTAGGAAACCCAAAGAGAAAGCAGACCCTTGCTTCCAGGGATAGAAAAAGAGGACCCTTGCTTCCAAACTAGAGCAGCTTATACTTAAAAGACTACACCCCATAAACTAAAATGACCCATGCCATGTAGTTTGGGGAGACTCTTTTGCCTGGGAGAGGGACTCACATTAGAGCAGGTTGGGCAGGACTGCTGCTCATGAAAATTAGCACCACACTGAAAAAGTTCACAGAAAGCTGTCTCCTGTGGGAAGGACCCCATGGCATAGTAGAAGAGACTCCTCTTCCAAAGCAAACTGAAGAAAGATTTCAAATGAAAAACTGACCAAAACTCCCACACCCTGTCTCTCTTGGCTGTTGGTGCGAAGGGAGGAGGGGCTGGAGGGAAGAAAAATGTGTTTTAAAGGTTTATTTCAGTTCTCATTATCCTCTTTTAGTTCTGTTAATAAATTTTCTTTATACCATTTAAATTTGAGCCTATTTTGCCCTTAGAGTGTTTCTTCCCAATCCTCATCTCAACTCATGAGCCGTTTGATTTTTCTTTCCCCTTTCTCTGCTCAACTGTAGCAGAGGAGAATGAGTGAATGGTTTATTGTGGGTGCCTGGCTTTTAGCTAGTATCAAACCACGACAAGATTGGAAATGTTTTAATTAAAAATAATTGAGAGAAACGTGGATATCTGCAATCTACTGAAGGTCGGATCGTATGATTTTGGAATGGCTGTGAATTATTTAAATATAATAAAAACAGATCTCATTTTTCTTCTTAAAATATTTTCTCTACAGGAGCTGGAAATAAAAGCTCATTGCATTGAATTAGGTTTACTCTGTATTTGGATGGAAAGAGAGAGAACTTATATCTTTCTTAGTAAATATGTGGTCTGTTGTGTGATAAAGTGTATCAGTTGTGATACAATTCAAATTTAAAACAAAATACTTGGATTCTTAATTTACTTAATATTTGGATCATTTATGATGACTTAATATGATGTACTCTGTTATTATTCCCATTTCCAATTGTTATTTAAGAAATATCGTATTCATCTCAATATTTTATAAACCCATGTTTGGATATGTACTTAGGAAAAGTAGTGGGAACCTAGGGGAGTAGCTTCTCAGTTTGTGATGTTTTCACGTTGTATGAGCCAACTAATTTGAGATTGATTAATTGACTGAGACAGAATTCAGGGGAGGAAGGTAGGCAGCATTAATGATTCAAATGTAATTCTACAAGTTGTGAGTCAGTGAGCTGAACCAGTACTTCAATACAGAGTTAGATACACTGTGTAGGTTTTTCTGATGGAACATAGAAATATAAGGTTCAGCTCATTCATCTAATCACTAAGAACCCACAGCTGTGTCTCAGGCAAATACCCTTTTTGGCACATTACCTATCTAATTTGGAGTGAGTAAATATTTCTCAGCTTTGAAGTATCTGTATTTCATTGATAAGAAAGCTTACCTAATCACCTGCATGTTTCAGCCCAGACCTAATGCTTTGTTCTGACTGAATGCATGGTTCACACAAATACAAATAATTCTTCTTTTTTTAGATTGTTATTAATTTTTTTTAATGTTAATAGGGGAAGATGATAAAGGCAAGTTATTCTTTCCAAGGCCATGCAGAATAAAGATACAAATAAAATACTATATAAGTATAATATAAGTATATATAAGTATTAGTATATTAATACTAATAATATGCTTCCAGCTAAAAAATTAATTTTCAGATATAGCTACTTTAATTTTTTTTTAAATATGAAAATTAGCTACATAATTACAAGGCCTTGATTAAACTAAAATTTTTATCAGAATGCAAGAGCTATATGGCTACAAATAATAGTCTGCCTGTTTTTAATCCTTGCAGCAATCACACAAAAGTATATATATCTGAGATTAATAAAACAATATAACATGTTTATCATGCTCAGTATCTGTGCAGAAGCAAACAAAAGTTATAAACAAATGAGCTTAAGTGAAACACTAATTTTGTTTTAATCATGTAATTGCTGCAATCAGATGCATGATAAAGGAAAAAGAACTAAGAAAAAATGTTATCATGCTCTTCTGAATGACTTTTTGTTTTGAAATTGTTATATCACCTCAAGAAATGTGATAATTACCTGTTATTGAATATTTGCTCCTTCAACCGTCCTCCAAATCCTGAGTCCTGATTTTACTGAGGTGTATGTACAGCCAGCATAGAAACCTAGTTTATTAGAAAACATGAATTGTTTGCAGGTGCAATCTTGGCTGATTTGACTTTTGTGGTATGATGTCATCTTATTGTAACTTATAGTCCTTAGTGCTGGAACCATATAATGGCAAAACAGAAATTAGGAGAAATTAGGCCCATAATTCTGCCTCTGTCCTTTCATAGAATTTTGATTACCTCTACCTATGGCACAAACATTTTGCTGTTGTGCTCGGATACAAACACATAAAATTAATTAGGTTGTAGAAAAATGAATGATTCTTTAAAAATAAAGTCCCTGGGCAGTTTCATGGCTAGCACCATAATAAGTTGGGGTTTTTGGTTTGTGGCTTTTTGTTTTGTTTTGTTTCTCTAATAGATAATGTATTCTATAGCCTGATCTATTAATTGCTTTTCTCTGGGCCTTGCAGATAACACAAGTTGTAACATACTCAGTTGTCTGAATTTTCATAAGGTTAAGTCATGCAGATGTAGCTTTTTCCTTTTATTTCTTCTTAATATATTGTTATAGAGATAAATCTGTCTTTTTTCAGGATGGTATTGCTAGTCTGATGCATTTCTGTGGTATCTTCAGACGTAGGTATATATCAGGTAAATATTGCCTGATACAGCTTCAGGGATGTATCTGGCAATATTTCAGATTCTATGGAATTCTACTCCAGTTCCTACAGAGATGATCAGAGGAGGTGCTTATACAGACTATGCTGAGGTCACATTCAAATACTGCTAATATTTCAGTCTCTATGTCTGGTTGAGACAGGGATTCATTAGATGTAGTCTAATTTTGTAGAATTTATTTGGTCTATTTTTGTGTACATATTGGCAAATAATTTATGACCAACTGAAAAAAAATATTTTGAGCCGCTAGTGAAAATCTTTTCTCTCACAGGTCTGCTATGTGTTATTTTACAGCAAACGTGTGACAGAAATGTGATATTTTAGTGCACTTACAAACGTTCTTATCCTTTTGTTGCTTTAAAGTATATTTAACAGTGGGTTTACTTCAGTTGCGATTGTTGCTTGCGTGAAACTAGTGAGGACAAGGCAGCTTCCATTTTTTTAATGACAAAAAATTCTGATTTTGACAGTAACACAATCTTTTCACTTCCCTTTTCATAGAATCATAGGATTGTTAAAGTTGGAAAAGACCTTTAAGATCATCAAGTCCAGCTAGTGACCCAGCACCATCACAATGTTCAACAGTAGATCATGTCCTCAAGTGCCATATCTCCAAAGTTTTTGAACACTTCAAGGATGATGATTCCACCACTTCCTTGGCAGCCTGTTCCAATGTTTTGTATTCCTTTGTGTGATTTTTTTTTTCTCCCCCCAGATATATAATCTAAACCTCTCCTGGTGGAAGTTGAGGCCATTTCTTCTTGTCCTGTCACTTGTAACCTCAGAGAAGAGACCTAAACTCATAGCTAAGTCCTTTCAGGTAGTTGTATAGAGTGATAAATCCCTTCCCTCCATCTCCCCTCTTTTGCCTAGGCTAAATACCCCCATTTCCCTCGGCCACTCCTCACAGGACTTGTGCTCTGGACCCTTCACCTGCTCTTTTGCCCTTGGTCCTGCATCTCACGGTCTTTCTTGCCGTGAAGGGCCCAAAACTGAGCACAGCACTCGATGTGTGGCCTCACCAGTGCTGAGCACAGGGGGACAATCACTGCCCTGCTCCTTTTGGTCACACTGTTGCTGATACAGGCCAGGATGCCACTGCCTTTCTGGTCACCTTGGCACAGCTGGCTCATGTTCAGCTGCTTCCAACCAGCACCCTCAGGTCCTTTCCCACTGGGCACTTTTCCAGCCACTCTGCCCCAGTTCTGTAGCACTGCATGGGATTGTTGTGACCCTAAGACAGGACCCAGCACTTCACCTCATTGAAACTCATACAATTGCCCTCAGCCCATTGATCCAGCCTGCTCAGATCCCTCTGCAGAGCCTTTCTGCCCTCTAGTAGATGAATGCTAGGACTCAATTTTCCTGCCATCTGCAAACTTGCATCACTAAGGTGCACTTGGCACCCTTGTCCAAGTCCCCTTGTCAACAAGGACATTAAACAAAGCCAGCCCCAATACTGAGCCCTGGGGAACACCAACCTGGAGAATATTTGAATACATTTAGTCCAATACAGTGTTACTCATCTTAACTGGCAAGGTTTGTAGGCCTTCGGTTACTCTTGCACTTTATGTGTGGGGATCTGTGCTTCTGCTCGGTTCAGCTGATTGATTGCTGCTCTGGAGGCTGACAGTGATTCCCGTTCATTGGGATGAGACAACATGTGAAGATACAGTTGACTTCTTTGTTATCATCTTATGGAGTATCATGAGACATTGCTTGAAGAAACCCATTTTTGTTTGATTATCTTACCTTAAACCCTACAATGTGAGGATTTAGAGCATCCATTGACAGTTGACTTCTGCCTTCATTATAAGAATGTAAATATCTGCAAATCCAAAAATTTCCTTTATACAGAATATTTGCTTTTATGTGGAATGGTTTACTCTTATAGAGCATGAGCATCTTTTCCGACTGAGTGATTTGTATTTTCAGGTTACATGCACTTTGTTGCACATTCCTAGTTTGCATTTTTTTCCTGTAAGCCCTGTAAATTAGGCATTCCTGCTTGTCTGCTCTGTGACATGAGATTTATAAGGCTGATTTTTGTCTTTGCCATGACATCGTGCTTTATTTACCGTAGAAATGTAGAAAGTTATTTCTTCAGATCATATTTTTTTCTGTGAAACTTATGGTTTTTGACTTTGATTTCCATGTATTCACATTTGATTATGAAGCCAGCATTAGGTTGTCTTATGGACATACATCATATGATGAGATGCCATATTTAAATAGAAAATATTTGTTTGCTTCTTCTACATGTGACGTGTATGTTCTGTTTATATTTTATGGCCTTTTTTCTTCGTTTAGAATGGGAGGAAATTCAGGGAATTGATGCAAAGCTTTTTGTGTAACTGACAGTCTGTTGAACCACTGAGGAGTTGGACACACCTCTGTGAAACAAGGACAAAGCATTTTATCTATGAAACAAGGACAAAGCATTTTATCTACGTGTCTGTGTAACAGATCAACAGGATGTTTTCTGCAAGAATAAAAGGGGAAATAACAGGAATAGATTTTGTAAAGTGGCAGGATTTAGTTCAAAACCCAGTGCTTTGAACTGGGCTTTGAACCTCCCTCCTTATCCAATACTCAGCACTGAAAATACTCTAGGAATTACTGCATTTTTTGAGCCTTGAAATTCTTCTGGTTGTGCACAATGTCCATTAGATTACCACCAAGAGCAATAATATTCAACCAAATACATTCTTTACATGTCTGATTATGTAAATGAAATATGACTGTGTACATAATTGACTAAGAAAATATTTTGTGATCCTTGCCTGAAAATGTCTGTGTTTTAATGATGTGTTTTGATCTGGGGATTTTGCACTCCTTATCTTTCTCCTTGAGCAGAACCCTATGTTGATGGGGTCAGTAAACACATTTCTATCATTACCTTTATTTTTCCATTGTGTCAGTACAAGTCATCAGTCCTTGCTTAAGTTTTGATCTGACTTTTAAATGCTTCTGAAAACATAAACCCTGGCAGGCCATGCTTTTCACTGTCTCACATCACTTTAACACAGCTAGCAAGTCAAAACCACTTGATGCTGTGGTTTGTGTACAGTCCACCTTCATAAAAAATATATTTAATCAAATTAAAACCAGGGAACTTTTCTTTCTTCATCTGTTTTTATTTATTTTGAGTACAAAAGGTGGACACACACCTCTGTATATCAATCAATTGTTCAGTTTACCTATATGTAAGTTCAGTACTTAAATGCAATTCATCCTCTACATGTTTATCAGTAGTGAAAGTGTCCTACAAAGACTGGATAAGCAATCAGGTCCAGATGCTTCTCTCTCTCTTTAAATCATCTTAAATTGTGGCCGGCAGGAGGATCAACAGCGGTGCTCATATAGACAAGTAAGCATATGGCAGATGTTAAGATATTAAGACACCAGTAGTTCAAAACCTCATGGACACAAATAATTGTTTCAAAGGGAGAGAAGTAGAATGACAGGTGTAGCTTCAACAATGCCTTTATTTCCATACGGCTTGCGGTGTTTATTATTTCCTTTTGGATAGGAGTTTTTGCCTTTGAAACTATTCCCTTCTTTCTCTTCTATTCTCAGTAAATGTTTTGGTGAAAAAAACAAAAAAAAAAAAAGCTGTTCACTAAATCCATGTGAATTTGTATGAGCCATTTACAGATACAGATCAATGTTTCTTCGCTGTGTTGCTGTGGCTTTTTATCTTCCTGTGCCCCTTTTGAAAAAATGTAGCCTTATGGCCTTAGACCCCCTAAAGAAACCTGAAGCTGATCAACGTGGGGTTTTTATCCTGACTGGGTGGAGAAATTACACCATAGCCCAGTTCTAGAAAATATGGACAAGGAGATCAGTTTCTCTCCTGTGTCCGTGAGTGAACTACATAACTAGGAAGGAAATATGAGAATGCAGGCACAATTTTCTGTCTAATGTTAGACAAATGAGATTTCTGTAAATCTTGATTACCTGGTAGGGAAGATGCTGGCCACTGGTAAATGCTGCTTCTTTCTTTTATTTGTCCCCCATCTCCCCCCACCATCCCTAGAAAGGAGCATTTGGAGCCTTCCTTACTCCATTTCTGTCCTTGAAGAGTGAGGGGAGACATCTGTCTAAAAACTCAGGAAGTTCTGGGCAAAAGAGGGAGTGACTAGGGGCACTATTATAGTGCATGCCCAGGAGTGCCAGAAACCTGAATACTTTGGGAATTCTGTAAGTTTTGAAGGCTGAGGTTTGCAGGCAGGCATCCAAATACAGTTTGGCGTGCTAGGTGATTTTTACAAACATTGATATTGTAAAAATGCATGAAAACTACAACTCAGCAGGATGTTGTGAGGGGCATTGTACAAACATAATATATGAATGAGTCCTAAATTATTGCAGTGAAAGTGCCAAGAAATAAACAGATGCAGAAATTGGGTGTTTGTATAACCCATACTCCAAACTGTAACACACAGAGCAGAGTAGCTGAAACCCTGCAGATTTCCTTACTTGTTTAAAGAGCTGGTGATTTCTGGTTCTCCAGGGGAGCTTTAAACTGTATGTGGCTGCTGTGAAACTTGGTACTGTCTACAGAAATGATTCACTTGAAAGTACCATTGCCAGTGTTGATCTCAAAATAATGGCATTGTGCATTCATTTTAATATAATACAATACTTAAACTATATTTAATGCTCACTGTCTTATTACTGGTCCAGCTTTAACAGTTGTAGCTGTTATTATGCTGCTACATTTTGTTAAAATATTTATTAAAATATGAATCAAAACATTTTGTTTATTATCCCTTCTGTCCAGTAATGCTATCTTTCTGTATTTCAAATCCTCTGAGTATGACCTTACAAAGAAGCTCTTAATCTTGGTGGTCTGGAAATGAATTTGTCCTCATTCACAAGATAATAATAATGTAAGGATCTTTGCCCCATGATTTAACTGACTTCTTTTCAGAATATAGATTTTTAATATTGAGCTAATCTTTGTTGTAACTATGTTGTGTCTATGGCCTGTAGAAAAAATGACAAATGTTTTCAGAGCAGTCTGCTATTTTAACTTGTTTGGTCTCTGCCCCTCCAGTCTTGCCTGGTGAAAGCTTTGTCTTTAAATCCTGTCAAACTTCAGTTAATGTTGGTGTTTATGGTAGTTAGACATCATGTGAATACTCTTTTTGATAAGAAAGTGTAAGGTCTTTTCTATTGTCATCTTTCAAGAGTAGCTACTCTTTCAAGTGCATGAGGAAGTTACAGAATTGCTGGATGCTAGAAGAAAGACTCATGTCTCAGGAAGGATATCATCTGGAAGTAAAATAGTGGTGTTTTTCACCTACTGGAAGACAGAATATTATTGTGTGTCTTTTCTGAGGAGGAAAAACAATATTCATTTTGTAATATCTTGAAGTCTTTATGAATTTGTAGCAATAACTTTGAAAAGTAACTACAGTGATAGAGTGGAGAGGTGTTATCTCTGAGTTTCACTGTGTTACCCCATGAGAACCTTCATATATATATATACACATAATATTTGAATATCATCTTATCAAATAACTAGAAATTAAGATTTTAAGATTACATGTTTTATGTGTGCAGAATGTGTAGAACAGGATTTAAGATACAGCTTAAGTGAGGGATACCTGAGGAAGTGTATGAAATTATGATTAATTTTTTTCATCCAATAGGTAGTTAATGGCTCCATTTCTAGTAATCATTTCTTTGAGATCAAACAGAGGCTAGAACAGCGTTCCTAGCTCTCAGCTAAGGAAAGCTCTGCAAAACATCTGTATTCATTGAACCAATATCTCCTTAAAAGGTCATCTGTGGCTTTCTGAATTTACAGTAGTCCTTAACCAAAAATCATCTGTTGCCTCCCCACAAAATTTGTCAGTACTTCTTTACATCTACTGAGTTGCTTAGATCTCATTTATGTTTATAATAAACCAGACAGGAAATAGTTATCCTTCATGTGTGTTTACTATGCAGTAACAAAGGAGCATGAAAGTGTCGTAATGTACCCATATCAAATTCAAACACAGCAAGTAGATATGCTTCAAGCATAGCTTCAAATACAACAAGCAGCAAAGCCCTCCGAATATCAGCATTGTCCCCAGAAAATATTGTCAGTGAATTAAAATCACTGGGAATATCTGCAACAGACTGCAAAGATTCTTCAGAGTTGTTAGAATCCTAATTTTTGCTTTCCTACACTGGAATGCTGTTGACTTCAGCAGATACAAGAAGCAAGATAAAACAAACTGAAAGGACTTTCATCCTTCTGAGGATTTTTTCTCCATTGTCATTGCTCTAGTTAAATAATAAAACACAGTACTGCATTCTCAGAGTGGAAAAGTCTGGGTCATCAAGACACATTTCTGCTATCACAACTGTTTACTGCCCTTCCACATCATACCTATATTTGTGGAGATTTTATCACTGCTGCACATGGCAGGAGCTCTGTTTGCAGGTTTTGTGAAGCAGCCTCCTTTTTAACACAGCCTTCTTCGAAATGAACTGTGACTTCTCTAGGGAGATGAGATCGTGAAGGAAGTCCTTGCTTTCTAGTTTCATGGTACAAAATGAAGGTTTCTCAGAACTACATTCAGTTTGGAAAGTGATGAAATGGATAAAAATACACTGCTTTTCTTAAAAGCTAGCATATTATGACATATATTTGACACCTACAGCTTACCTATGAAAGCTTATTAAATCTTTGACAACAATAGTGAAATGTCAAGAATTTGACGCAAATTTTCTGCAAACACAAGAGTGATTCTATGATTGTATGATTTTTATTCTAGGAGTCAGCTAAATATTTCACTGTTCATATACATGCAGATTCATGAAGAAGAGCCCTTTTAATACGTGCCCTTTCATTTTGAGCAGCACAGATTTTTCAGCAATATTGAATTTGGGTTTTATTCAAATAAACAGTCTTTTTAAACAGTCTCTTTGGTGATACTTTGTCTTGAAGACAAAGCAAATGTCTTCCTGAGAGCAAAAGGGCTTCCTGGGAATAGAGGTTCTGTTACCCACATTGCTGTATTTCTTAATTTCAACAGATGATGAAGGTGATAATTTGTTTTCAGGGAACTAATGTAAATTGCTATGTTTTGAATTACTTTAGAAATGAAGCATTTCATTTAAAAGAGAAATTTCAATTTAAGTGTATGAATTTGAATACTGACTCTCTACCAGATTATCTATTTTTGTGGAAATGAAAAAAATAATTTAAAAAAAATTGACAGCACACAACTAGACTTCAGAATACAAGGGATTGTTTATCATTTTCTACTGCAAGAGGAATATGTTTTTAAGCTAAGTCACAAGCCTTCAGATTATTTTTTCTTTAATTAGTGTACCAAAAAGGAGAAAGAAAAAAAGTGATTTGTAATTTATCACATAGCTGAACAAAAACTTTACATGGTATTGAGCTAACAGGAAGGTGTTTCTGTTCAGAGCAAATGCTTGAACGAATTATACAAAGGTTCCACATTGTGTAGAATAAGTCATTATTGAACCAGGATTTAGACATCTTATCTGTAAATGTGAATTACTGCCATACCCATCTGGGGATATGTCATGAGCTGAGCTGATAGCAGAGAGAAAGGCAGACACTGTCCATAAAAGCCATGTACAATCTCTCATACTGTGGCAATGACAGTTTGGTGTCAACTGTAAATTCCTGCTTCCCTATTGGTCATTTTCCCTAGCCCACGTTTCTTACCTATGTATAAACCACTGCCACTATAGTAGCGAAGAATGCTACTAGTAGCAAAGATTGCTGAAGTTGTTTGAATGGCAAAAAAAGGAAACATGCACTCATTATATGCCATGAGTTATTCCTTCTAACACACAAATCTTTCCGTTTCCATCTGTCTGAAGAAACTATTTTATTCACTTGTATCCTGTATTACACATCTCTCTGTTTATTGAACTCAGGCAGAATTGTAGTGGAATATTTAATACAGCAGTACCTATTAATAATCCTCAAAATTTAGTTAATTTATACTAACTTATAACTGCTATTTTCCTAACTAATGTCAACCAGACAGAATAATGATATTTTTATGACATTAAAAAATTGTAAAGCATTCTCTCAGTGTTATTCAGACTGAGAACCTCATTTGCAAAATATCCAGTCTTTCCATTTCTGCTCTACTCAATATGTGTTCACATCTTCCATGGGGAAAGTGGGAAGAAGGATAGGATTTTGCAAGGAAAACTAGAAACAGTGTGGAGTACTATGAGCAGCTGTACTGAATCCAGGATATCTTGGGCTTTAGTGGAACCGGAAAGACTACAGCTGTCAGGACCATAAATAATCAAAGTCTTTGCTGGAACTGTTCCATATTGTACAGTTATTCATTTGCTGTGCTATGTTAGAGTAGCAGGAAAAGTGTTCCAGTCAGGATTTTAAAATACAATACCTGACCTCTCTTTATGACTTAGATGGGAAGTATCTTTGTTCTTCTGAATGATTCTTAGGTATATGGAAAAACGAATTACCGATGAAATCTGTAATCATCAAAATAAGGCAACATGCAGTTGATGGGGGGAGAAGTGCAAAATCATTTGAGATAGAAGTTGAGGGAAGATTTGGCACAGACAAAGCTTTGGAATCCAAATGAAAGGTCTGAGTAGGCTTTTTGTCTCTATCATGGGTACCAAGAAGAAAAATTAGATGTGCAAGTCAGTAGTGTGAGTAGACTCTACTGAGCATTAGCTCTCCTCCATCTCTAAAAGTTCCAAGGAAAAAAAGGCTATTAGGTGCTTTTAAGTCTTTTTGCTAAGATACATTAGTCCTTTATTTTGGAAATTCTTTCTTCCTGCACTGTCCCTTTTCTTTTACCCAAAACCAAGTAATGATTTAACTTCCCACAGAAATTCTTATATCAAAATCCATAAATCGTTTTAGYGAAGATTATGGCACTTTTTAAAAATTACTAGCACAGAATTCTTGATTATTTTGTTCCTAATGAAAAAGAACCCAAACAGATATTTCAAAGACACATAGAAACAGGAAAGCTATTTTAACTGTTTGTTTCATCAGTGAAAATTAAATGCAAAACAGATGGAATTAGAAGTGAACTGCTACAGTGACCTTCATGTGAGATAAAAGTGAATGCATCTTTTATGATCTCTCATAGCATGTAAAACATATAACAGCCAGCAATACTGGAACACATCCCTCAGTCAGCTCACCTGGTTTCTGCTGATCTCACTCATATCTTGGAGCTTTCTGTGTTTTATTCAGTTTTGAGGTTTTTGGGGGTTTTTGGCAAGACAGGTTGTGCTACATAAATATTTACGTGTTTCATTCTTTCATAGCATTCTGAATAACACAAATAACAATACTGTGCATATTGCTAAAATTTTTCCTTTTCTCTCTCTTCAAATGTCTTTTCTACAGAGTCTTTCAGTGAGAGATGTTCTCACAAGGGCTTAGGCATTTGAAATATTTTTTGAAACCAATTTCCATTTAATAAATGGAATGCTAAGCACTGATTAACTTACAGGCCAGACCATGTCTGGAAGGCTGCAGATTTTGGATGTAAATATGTGTGAGATGGCTTGATACCTTATTGCTGACTGGTGTCCTTAGAGCACCCAGAGGATTGCTGAAGCTGCAGCAATCTACACATTTCTAGGAATGACTGTTCAGTGTGTAAAGGGCTGTTCATAAAACTCTTACATTTTCCTTCCTTTCATTTCCTAAACAATGTGGCATAGCTCTTTGGGAAGTGAGTCATGCTGAAAGTTTGGAGCAGGCAGTGAATCTGTAGTATAGATGTCCTAAATAGACCTCAGGTTAAAAAGGCTTGAGACCTCTTAACCTGATGATGTTAATCCTATGTGTTTAGTAAAGCTAATGTATAGCTTCTCTGCTTGTAAGTATGGGTTGTGCTTGTGAATTTTTTTCTAAATATTGAAACATAAGTCTGAATATAGAAAGTGAGGTACAAATTTTTCTGTGTTAAGGTATGTGAGTGTCCAGAGGTGTGTTCCAAATAGCATAGTGTCTTTGACTAATGCTTCCACCTTTGTACAGCTCTTCAAAATATCTTACAGAAGATATAAATGGGAATTTTTCAGCTTTACCACGCATGGTAAATGTCTGGCATATTGCAAAGGCATAATCATGTGCAAATATAGCAATCATGTCTAACAGAAGAGTGAATGGTACAATTAGTTTGAATTATATCTAATCCTAATTCTTTCCACAGTATGTGGAAAACATACTTTTGGTTATTTTTAGTTATTTTTTTACTGGATTTAAGTTTCATTTAATATCTCAGTGTTTTTTTTCAGTTTTCACTTATGAATTGTGATCTTCTATCTTAATCTCTCCTTCAAAACAAGCAGTTCAGGTGTTCACTCTCACAAACAAGATGTCTTTTCCATACTTCCTTCAGCTGTATCACAGCTAGGGGTTTTGGCATACAGTAAAAACTCTAAATGAAACTGAGTGAGCCACCTGTGTTTAATCTGCCTCCTTAAACTTGACCTTCACTATCCACCCAACATGACTTATTTTCTTTATAGAATTGACTAATCTTCTCATGCATGTTTATCTGAGTAATTAGGATTTCTTATAAAAGTAGTTGGCTGTGTTTTAATGGAAAAAGTTTTCATATAGCATTGTTTCTTCTTGCACATAGACTTACATGATTGAAATTTGTTACATATAAATTATTTAGTCATATTTAATTGTAAAATGGGTGCTTTTCTTCTCTTTCCCCTAGCGTGGGTCATCATCAGAAGTAGTGGGGAGGGATTTTCTGTCTTGGTAACACAGGAGGCAAGTGTTTTCCTGTCTCCTCTGCCTGCCAGGGCAGCAGCATCTGCCTGATTTCCCTGAGCTCCCTACCAGCAGCTTGTACTCCAATTTCAGATTGCAGTCAACAGCCTTCTGCTCCTCAGGGAGTGCAGCCCTGGCAGCAGAGGCTGCTCAGAAGAGATGTGCCAGTGTCCCTGTCCTGTCCCCAGCTGGCCCTGGGAGCCCTAGTACTGGCTGCCAGGGCAACAGGCAGCCAGAAGCTGCCAGCACAGCTGCTCTCTGTTCCCAGGGGACCCCCTTCTTCTGGGACTCCCCAGTGAGTGTCTTGCCTACACTGTTAATCAGGACCCGGCTTTTTCATAACATTCTCTCTCCCTCTGCTTTAAAAAAAAGTTAAAAATCCAACAGTGTGTGTGCAACACTGCAGATGTTGTTTGGGCTCGATGTTCAGATAACATCAGTGTTTCTGTTTTGTTTATCTTCTGCCAGGGTAGCCCATGAGGATATTAGCAGAGATGGTACTGGAGACACAGCTCCTAAGGCTGCCACTTTCTGTGTCAGTGGAAGCTGCACTGAACGGACTTGTCAGAAGAGAGCTAGTTCTGCGAATTAGTTTGTAACTGTTGGCTGCTTCAGAAAAAGGGAATTTTCTTCATTGCCAGATCCCACCTCATCAATATTTTATTGCTTTCACTCTCCCTGAGAAGCCAGAGTAAGCATAGTACATCTCTACCCATTTGCACAGTACATCAGAGGGTTTTAATGTCATTATACTGCCTTGAATGGAAGTTGCATTAAAAATGCTTTAGGAATTGGGCTTCCTGCATCTTTTTAATGTTATTACACTGGAAGGAATGATTGCAATTAGTAACAGATAGCATTAGGGGGAAAGCAAGAACTAATTTTCTTCTTTAACCAGAAGTAAATTAAAGAGGTCTTGTGTCTGAAAGAAGTGCCACATGCAATGGAAAAGCTTAGAAAACTTAAGTAGTTCTCAATTATATTTGAATGCTTTGGCTTAGTTCAATTATATTTTCTATATGAATAAAGGAATAGTGTCTTAACCATAATTTAGATCTATGTTTTTTTTGCTATGTCTGGTAATCTATTTTTATGTGGAGATAGAGCACATATTTAACATCTTGTTTCACATCTGTACCAGGGCAGAGAGCAGATCTTGTGCCTCTTCGGATTACTAGTTTTTGTGACAGTAGAAATGGAGATAATGAATTTGGAGGATCCGGATTTCTTTTATAATTTGCTGTAATGACCCCTTACAAAACTGCTGTGCTTCATTGCAAGAGGTAGGAAGCAATGACCTCTAGAAGTAGAAAGAAAATCAAAGCTGATGATTCCCCTAAGAGATTATTCAGATTCTCTGTCTTTACTAAGTAAGCAGCAGTTCCTGTAATCTATCTGAAATATTTCTCTCTTAAATAGTACACTAGGGACTGGAAAAGTGGGTGTTCTTTAAATATTGCTCTCTAATCCTACCACAGACTAAGGACAAAGAGGAGAAGAAAATTCACTCTTTGTTCACCCACTTACACTTCTGGGTTTGGGAGGTTTTGTTATTGTTGCTTTGTTTGATTTGGTCTCTTTTCTTTTTTTTTTTAATTATTTTGTTGTTTTATTTTGTTGTTTGGTTAGGTTTTTTGGGTTTTTTACTACAATGTATTTGCTTATGTTTATATATAGGGGGCTATTGCTGTCATGGAAAACCTGGAAATTATGTTGGATTCAGCTTGCACTTCCCCTGTGATTGCTTCAAAGCATGATGTTCTCTCTCTAAACAGGCTACAATATAATGTTCTTGGCTGCTTCTTGCTTCTTTACAACACTTGGTGCCGTTACTAAGACAAGGAATGTACTTGTTAATCCTTAGAAATATGTAAAAAAACCCCACATACTCAGATAAATACAGCTACAACTTTAAAAATGCAATTATGTACAATTGGGAAATATATTTAACTATTCAAACCAAATTCTTATTAGCAACCTACCTTGCACAAGGAAACAAACTGATTTTTCAATTATAGATTATGCTTATTCTAAAATGTGAATAATCTCATTGCAGATAAGTCTTCAAGTCTTATTCAAGTCTTTCCCCTTAAAGACAAAGCAAAATACTGAACAGTTCAGAGTCCAATGTATTTTTTGCACAAAGGTCTCATTGCTTTTGTGTGCTGATCTAGTGAATTGTATTCATTTTCTCCATAGATTTTTGCTTTTTAGGATTTTGGTTTTTCCCCCCAGGAAGTAAAAACTCATATTCCTTATGGTTAGTGTTAGTCTGAAACAATCTGGTAGGCTGAGCCAGACTCATACAACACTAACTTTGCACTACCCCCAGCCTTATTGGTGTTGCTGTATCCATGCTGGCTTGTGCCTTGTATGGATTTCAAACTGCCTAGTGATAAAAATCCTGAATGTCAGACATGTAGAATGTCTTTTCCCTTATCAGTTACCAGTGGTATTTGGAGAAGTAAACTGATATTTGAATTGCTGCCTTCTTCCAGGGCCATAGACTTTTTTCTTTTCCTCTGTCTGGATGCATGTGTGTTAAGAACTTTACTTAGTGTCTTGAATGTTGTCATGGTTTGACACTGGCACAATGCCAATGCCCCCATGAAAATACCTTCTCCCTGGTGTCTGCTGTGAGATGTGACCAGGAATAAGCAAAGCAGGCTCTCACTTAGTAACAACAACAAAAAAAAAACTTTATTAACTACACTACAAAGAAAAGACTAAACTACAAGAGAAGGAAAAAAAAACCACAAGGAAAATGAAAACTGCACAGAAACATTTTCCTCCTCCTCCCCCCACCAAATTTCCAATACAATACCTCCCCCAAATACCAACTCTCGATCCTGCACCACCCTTTAAAATACTCAATCTACAGTCCATCAAGAGGAGAAGGAGTCCTTCTTTGTGCCACAGTGGCCTCTTCCTTTCATGTCCAGTGCTCTCACCACCGAACACGGACCAGGGCTGCTTCCAGGGTCGTCTTTTAAGGGTGCCTTGTCCCGTTCCAAAAAGAGCACAGTCTCTCACCTTTGGGACGCCTGTCCCCCCCATATTTTTCACCCCCTGGGGCTGAGGGGTCTCAACACTGAAACTCTCTTGGCTCTGAGCCACCGTCCCCCCTGGATGCAGTCTCTGTGTCACAAGGAACATGGCTCTGTCCATGGCTACAGAAAAAGAGTCCAGCAAAAATGCCACTCCTTCTTCTCCATTCCTCCAACATCTCTCTCTCTCTCTCTGTCTGGCACAGGCCTTCATCTCACTCATTCAATTCCCTCTTCATCTGCTGCTCCATTGCAGGAAAGGTCAATGTTCTGCAGAATTTTCATTGTCCACAAAAAGGGTTAAAAACTCGGGCTCTGCCGCCCGGAGAGACTCCCACAAGCGGTCGGACACCTTCTCTCAGCATTCTCCCCCCCCTTCTTCTTCTCAGCCGTGCTGCTCCACGTTATCAAGTTTCAAGGTAACACAATCATAAGCAGAGGCTGCACTCTGTCTCTCTCTCCTGGGGGGGGGTGCTGCCTGATGCCTCCTGGTGCTTCTCCCACCCTTCCATGCCGGGGCCTCTTCCTCCCATCTCCATCCAAGCCCCGGCCTACCTCACCTGGCCTCGTGGCTTTCCCCTCCCCCGCCCAGCAGGAGCAGCTGGACGGGGGAGAGATCCGAACTCTTTCCCCACCGGAACCCAAGAGAGCTTCCCAGGGGGAGAGCCTTAACCTTGCCTTAACCTTGTGTTCTCAGAGGTGGATCCAACGTCCCACTGGCCAAATAAGTTGCCAATATTAAAATCTGAACATCCATTGGCTTGACCACAGGATCCCAGAAATCCTGTTTCCTGTCAAACCACCACAAATGTAATGAGAAAGAAGCTATTCACTGTTGTAGACATCTGGGGCTTATCTGGTTCAGCCCCTTGGTAAGCAAAACAAATTTCAAAATAAGGTCAGATTGCTCAGCTGAGCTGTGAGGTATTGCTTGGGCAGTCTCTCCTCATGTTGATGACCCTAACAGGGTATTTTACCTCTACATTAGGAATTGTGCTTATTGCTACTGGCAACCACTGCCTCTTGTCCCTTCACTGTACCTCTGAGCAAACTCTGATAGTCTTTTCTAGAAGTTTCTTTTTTTTTGTGGAGAACATCAGTTACCTCCCACCTTTAACGTTCTTTAGTCTGCATTAACCAATCCCCTTATCTGCTCCTCATATGTCATATGCTCTTGAGCTTTTCATGCTCCTCTTAATACTGAAGTTCACTTCCACAGAGCAGATTAATGTGACTATTGCATTTCTGGATCTCTTTTTACTACTAATTTAGCTAACAAAGCAAATTTTCACAAAGAAATAATACTTATGAAACATTTAGTAATTACAATTCAGGTTCTAAAATGAAAAAAAAAACAGCCTTTCTGTTTTCTTAATTTTCCTTTTGATTTTCAGCTTGTTTCCTCTGCATTATGCATAGAGGTAATTGCCATGTCTGACCACCCAGCTCCCTCAAGTCTCTGACCATACCATTCAGTCTTGTTCTGCCTGTGATAACTGTGTCACCTAAATTCCCCCCAGTCAGGCTGAGAGGCTGAACTAGACAAAAGGCTTGAGTATATTTTGATGACCAACATCCCCTAAGGCCTACTTCTTTTCAGCACAGAAGTGAGGATATTGGCAGAGCATTCTGTGTCAGTTTATTGGTAAAACTGCCATTAGGTCGCAATATTCCTTGTGGTTTTCATAATGAGCCAGTGGCCAATCTGCCTCAGACAATAACCTGGTTCACCTTTGAATTATACATGCAGTCTCTCAGGGAAATGTGTTAACTATAATTAGAGCAGATCTTGAGTGTACCATACAGAATTCTACAAGATCTTATATGCAACTTTATTGAATTGAATTTGAATTTGTGCAGAGGAAGTCAGGCCAAAAGTACCATCCTGAATTTTAAATTTGCATCAGTTTGTAGAATATACAGTAAGAAAAATGTTCTTTCCTCTGTGGATTCCATAATTTTCCCAAGTGACAGACACTCTTATAAGATAGCCAGCAATAAAACATTTTATCATTACATTGTAATTTTTAGCAGTGAGAAGAACAAAAATAGAAATGCCAATGTAGTTTGTCTCAAATTCAATTTAGAGCATTACAGAACTATCATAAATATACAGGTTCTTGTTAGCTACTTCCTATTTTGTTTCCTCTTTTATAGTACTTCTAAATCAGTTTTTTAAAAGAAGTTAATAGTATTTAAATGTAGTGTGGGTGTATGTAAGTTCTGTGATACAGAAAATGTGATATTTCTGTCTATGTATGTGTTTTATATATATATATATATATATATATATATATATATATATATATATATATACAACATTGTAGCAAGCTAACCTGTGTAAATAGCTAGAAGTATAACAAAGCAAAGTACTAGACAGAAGTTTCTTGCTTTCCTTATCTTCCCCTAACCTCCCATGACCAACAGAGCTGGAGAAATCACTTATGACAATGTGTACCAACACAAGACACATGGTTTGGCTGTTTGTCTAATTTGTCCATAAACAGCATTAAATAAAATGCTATCATCCCCAAGCCAAAGTCAGTAGCTCTCTCATGTTTGTGCATACACAGATCACTTTGGTCGTAATCACAGTCCCAGCAGGAACTGCTGAATTTGTTATTCTACCCATCAGGAAAAATCCCAAGCTTTTGGAGTTTGGAGACTTCTCCCACTAGATTCAATTCTCAAGGATAACTTAATTGCCTATGCAAAATTTATGACAGCAGAAATTAATTTCCATGTCTGTGCCTAACAGTGATCCTATTCCTTCTTGTGTTTGCAGAACATGGGAGGAAAAAAAAAATCCACATTGGCTGGCCTCATGAAATTAATCTGATTTTTTTAATTCTCAAAGAAGGTGCTTTTACGTCAAAAAGAAGGTGGAGCAGAAAGAGGTGAACTGTGCCTAAGTTGCTGGGTTTTGAGATTTTAAGTTGAATTGGTCTAGCTCAACAGACCTAATGCAGCTGAAAATTTTCTAAGCAAGAGCTTAAATATGAATATAGCACAGTAAAGAACTGAAAGTTGTTCTTCTAATAAATATTACAGCTAAATCTTGTTTCCTTCTATAATGCCATTTAAAACCAGAGAGAAAAAAAAAATCCTTTAATAGATGGCAGCTTCTTTCCAATAGTGGATCTGCAAAACATATATTGTTTATTTGCTAAGCATGAAGAAGGTTGCATAAGGCATAAAGCATTCTGTGCCTCAAAGAACATTTTAATCTAACAACACAGATGTTGAGTAGGCAAAACATGCCGGAGTCCCCAGTAGTAGATAATTTGTATTTTTCATGAAATTTCTAATTAATATAATTTATTCACTGTTTCTGAGCTGAGTTGAAAAGGTCTTGACAAAATACTCACTGAGACAAGAGTCCATTTACTACACTGTATGAAAATATACTTAATACGAGAAGTGTTTAGTAGGGTTTAATCTGGCATCGTCAGATCAATGAGTGACTGGACTACTTCTTTGAAATTACTTGCTTTACTGAAGATACTGAAGATACTAGATAATTGTACACAAAGAGTGAATGTTATTATATGTTATAAATTGCAAGAGTCCCTTCTTGCTATGGTTTTTTTCTTTCATATCTGCACTGTATAGGACTAAGAATGCTATTTAAAGTAGAGAAGACTACCTGTTGGCTTCCTGGTTTTTGGGGTGCTAATCCAAAATAGAATCTGTCTAACTGCCTTGAAAATCAAGGCTTTGTTAGGCAGAGATGTAAAACACTTGCAGCTGCAGTCAAGGGAAAGGTATGTTTTAAATAGCAAAGCTCTCTCTGTGATGTCAAGTGTTCTAAAAACAAAATATAAAACAAACCCCATAGTGTTTGCTCTTTTGGATGCCCAAAATAAAATGTATGTTGGCATGAATCTGTCTCTGGCAGACAGATCATGCAACTGCTGATTTCACAAGTCTTGTGAAAATTGATTATCTGTGAAGTTCTCAGACACCAGCAAAGATAGTTGCAAAACATCATTAGCATAGACTGCTCCTCATTTATACTCTTATGCAGGAGAGAAGAAAATGGATATCTACTTATTTCCATAAACAGTTCTTGTGCATATAACTGAGAAATAGCTGTGTGCTAGAAGGCTGAATTTTCATGTAACTGGAACTTGCCAATAGTTATTTTTAAAATTCCATTACGATTTCATGATGAAAAGTTGTTCATTGCATTTTCCTACTCATGTATGAAGAACTATCCTTGGCCGCAGGTGTAGAATTATCTTCTGACTTTCTCTTCTAAAAAATTTTAGAACTCTAAGGATTAGGAGTCAAATGGATACTGAAAACCAGCAGCAAGTGATGGCTGGCAGGGATGGGGCAGACTCTCTTCCATGCATTAGACAGATACTGTCAATGCAGCTTCCCCATGCCTGAGCTGAGAGCACAGGATGGTGGAGCTGGGACCTGGATTACTGCTTCAGATTAAAAAAAAAAATAATCACAAAACACCACAAAAAAACCCAACCCAAAAAACCACACTAAACAAACAAACAACCCCAAAATAAAACAACAAAACAAAATAAAACCAAACAAAAAAAAAAGCCCCGTAGTACCAGGAAGTTGGATTGAGTTGTATCCTCCCCACCAAGACTAAGAAATTTTTTTTCATATATATGTGAGTGATCTCCTGGATTCTCACTTTGCTGTCAGGATTCATGCCACACTGAAATTGCTGCAATAGTGAAAAAGCATAAGTTTTATCCAGCATGACAGCAGCAGCACGGTGGCAGCGCAACATCAGGAGTGACTGGCATGGAGGAGGATGATAAACACATGCAAAAGGCTTGTTCTGAATGCACGAGACTTGATGGGTCTGGTATTGGCCAGTGGATTTTATAATGTAATACAGGAACTCACCTACAGGACAAGAAATTCTTTAGTTTAAGTAGGGGAAATGCAGCTTCCTTAGGTCATAGCAGAATACTTGCCTTCTCAGTGTGAGAAAGGGTAAAGTGCTGAATATGCTAATGACAGGTACTCCTTTTCTAATGTTGTTGTTTTGTTATTTTTTTCTTTTTGTGGATTTATATGATGAAGGTGATGGTGATAATCAGTTTTTCCTTTGAGCAAAATACTACTTTTCATGGCTTGTTATTTGGTATTTTTTATCAAAAGAAGTAGAGAGCTATAGAAAACAATACATTTTTTTCCCTTCCTGAAAATTTAAGATACTAGCCTTCACAAATAAGAAAATGTCTTCTAAAACATAATTTTTGAATGGGAAATATCTTGTGTTTAAACATTATGTAGTTAATTCAAAAGGAGTTAAAAGTACTTTGCTTTATGCAAAGCCATTCTTTATTAAATTCTTGATAGGATTAAAAATCAACTGTAAGCACCAGTAATTTAATTAAATTTTATTTAAGCATAATGTTAAGCCAGTGCTTGTGCATCACAATCTTTACACACACTCTGATCCTGCTTCTTTTCCAATTCTGTTTTCCTGCCTCCTACTAGTATCAAATAAAAAAGCCCTAAATCAATATAGCCCATTTAGAGGCTGGCAGTGAAATAGAACTCACTAAATACAAGGGTATTCATGCGTAGAAACAGAAAATATATTTTTATCTCTTTCCATAACCTGTGCATTCATTTCTGAATTCAATGTAGCAGTTTAGTTCATGTCACATCTCAGTTTCTTGCTTATATTTTAGCACACTGAGGGGCTTTCTGATGATCTGCTTATGACTTTCTCCTTTCCTCAGTTGGTAGGTGTATAATAATAATATTAAACTTCATGGTACCAGCCACAATCTTTAAGTTCTCAAATTGAAACACACGGCAAACCCCATCTTGTGTTCAGCCAGTGGATGGGAGGTAAGACTGCTAGCAAATAGAAGATAGCACATATGCAGGTAATTTTTTTTAATTATAGACAGTTGTCAAATGCAAAATTAGGTTTCATTTAGGGGCACACAAGGGGTATTTAGCACTCAGATTCTCTTTATTTCAATGAAGTAGTACTTTTATGTGGAGATGATGAGATGTCTTCAAGTTGACACACAAGTGTAAGGCAGCACAGAATAAATCTAAAGTTTGGGGCTGATACTTCAGTACACCATCCTTGTGTGAGTAATCTGCTTGACACCACAACGTGTGCATAAACAAACAAGTTTTACAGCCAGGTTGAAATAATTCTAATGTTTTCTATAGATATATCTGAGTCAAGATATCTCATACCTAGCTCTGTAAGGACACAGAAATTGTATGTGTGCCTTGGAATCCTCGATCTGACTGGTGGTAGTGGCTTGTCACATTGTTCACTTGTGGGAATCCTGCAGAAGATAGGTAACACAGAAGAAGGCAGTAACCACACTATCTATGGCAGTACCATGCAGCTTCAACTGTTTCTTTTTTATAAATGATTTGGAATTTATCCTACTTTTTCTTTGGTTTGCTTTTTTTTTTGGTTGGTGGTTTTTGCTTTGTTTTGTTGGGGTTTTTTTGGTTGGGGTTTTTTTTTTCGTCTGTTTGTTTTAGTTTGGGTTTGGGTTTTTTTGTTGTTGCTATTATCATTGCTCCCGATGTTGAATTATCAAGAAAATCTCATTGTCCAGGAGTTTGACAATTCACACTGACAAAATTTGCATATGTTCTCCATGGAAACTTGCCGTTTTAGGAAATCTGTGTTGTTGCATGACAAAGAAAAACGTTTTGCCTGATTTTAGGAAAAACAAGCTGGTCAACTATTAGTGATTAACAGACCATTAAACCAATTTGGACTTTTGTATGTATATGGTCTTATAGGTAAGGTAATTATTTGCATGTATCAAATGCAATGACTGCACCAGGGCAGATAACATCAGACACTAGACTGCTAATTCATGTTGCGTAGAAAATTATCATTTTAGATGCATAATAGAATTTCTGTACTTTGAGAGACAAGAAAGTGAACAGGAAATGGAGAAGTTTAAACTGCAGAGTCTTCCATTCACAGAGGACTAGTGTCAATAGGATATATTAATATTTTCATTTCAGAACCAGCTTTGAGAAGTTGTCATCAGCAAAAGTAGGTCTGGTAGTGTTTTAGAACAAAATTTAAATAGAATTTTCTTTGGAAATGAGAACTACAAGGGAACAGACTTATGTGTTTGGTATTTCTGTATGTTAGGTCTGTAACAAAAGGAGTAGTTAGTTCTACCTGTTTTCCTTAGCCTCTGGCTTCCTCCCCATTTTTCCTGGTTCTAGTTCCACTGAGTTTGGTCATTTACCCTACACAGTATTTCTCATTGACTGGGGTGTTTAACCCTGTCATCATAGCTACCACTGAATAATACCTGCAGGGTCCTTGCCAAGAAAGGCTTGGTCATGTTTTAAGCCACTGTTAATTGCTTAAAGCAAACATACTGTTGAATGTGTTTACTCCAAGCAGGAAGTAGAAGGCACCAAAAGCTGAAGGACAGCAGTGGCTACTTGGGACCATCGTTAGAGTTTTGTCTTTATATGTGGTAAATCTCTTAATGGTCCTAAATTAACTGTGAGCTTTTGACAAAAAGAAAACTGTTATGAAGTTGTGGCTTCACATCCCTTTGTTTTGCTTATTGATAATAATTTCCTTCTTGCATGCAGGAAGCAGTTAGTGGGAGTACCTGTGATTCTAAAAGACTAATGCTGTTAAAGTCAGTTTTCCTGTAAATGGCTGCAGTACTCTCAAGAGCCTTTTCCATTTTACAATACTCGGGAAAAGCAAGAGGAAAATGTTGTCTTCATGTACATTTTCTAAAGACAGATCAGGCCCCACGATCAGTGGTTTCCATGTCAGCTGCTTGGCATGTAGATTTGCCAATGCCCCGACAAGCAGAATAGGGTCCCTTGACCAAGGAAAGAGTTAGAAATAGGGTTTAATGAGAAGACAAAACAGAACACACTGATCAGGCACAGTCCACATCAGATAAGTGTCCTGACCACACTTGTTTGCACTTGGATGGTCCCTTTCACACCCTACCTCCCCCCATTTTTTTGGCTGTACAGCATGCGCTTTTGGCTCTCCTCCATGCTTATTTCCCCCCCATCCAACCAGGTCCCTCCTGGTCCTTCTGCTGAACATCTGATAACAAATCTCTTATAAGCTCAAAACATTCTTCCCAACATGAAGTCTCATGGCTCTGTTGTCCACAGCCCCAGAGCCTCGCAGTGTGAGGCTGCAGTGGCAATGGATCTCAGGACTCCTGGTGGGGCAGGCTGCTCCCCTGCTCCCACTTGAGCAGCCCAATCAGCAGAGGTCACCATGGATCCCCATCTGATTTTCCCTTGTCTTCTTTGCTTGTGGAGAACAGCTACAGAAACAAAACCTGGATTCTTTAGAAAAAATACATTTCATTGAAAATCCAGGTAAATAATGGACTACTAGCATGTGAGGAGCTCTAAAAATATGTGAGAACTAGGGCTTGAGACAGAGTGGGGTGTGGGTTTTGATACTGCAAGCTCTGACTCTTGCTTAAGGACCACCTGCAGCTGATTTGCCATCCAAGACTCTCCTTGAGGGCCCTCGAAGAGAGCCCCAATCTAATAGGAAAACACTCAGAAATTTCCTCAGAGAAGTTCTCTAGTAAGGTCCAGTAAGTGTTTGTAAATCTCACAAAAATTCTACACTGGCATTGTGACCATTACGTTTCCAAGACAATTTAGTGAAATTACTAAATTGAATATGACAAAGACGTTGATTTTCAGTTGTCAAATGAATATTTCATTTGATAGCCATCAGATCTAAAAAAAATTCTATGAGCATTAGCTCATGAAACATTATATTTCTAGTTTTATATATTTACCCTGACAGAAAGTGGGACTGTATGCTGTCCAAAAATGCATGTTACTTACAGGAAAGTACAGTAGTAGTCAGAGTGCTGACAAGAGTACTCAGAGTCCTGAAAAGTACTTCTGCAGTAGTAGAGTAGGGTAGTTCTAGGTTAGACATAAGCAGGACATTATTGTGTGGATGTGGAGGCATTGGCACAGGTTGCCCAGGAAAATTGTGAATGCCATATCCCTGGAGAAGTGTTCAAGGCCAGGTTAGATGGGGCTTTGAGAAGCCTGGTCTTAGAGGATGGTGTGCCTGCACTTGACAGGGAGGTTGGAGCTACAGGATCTCCAAGGTTCCTTACAACCCAAACCCTTCTATAATTCCACACTATAAAGCAATATGCTACCACAGCATTGTAAAAATTACATTTTCTAGATTTTGTATGTATTAGTAACAGTATTTTCACAGTGCTTCTCAGCCACAGTTCTTCTGTTTTATTAGTTCTTAATCCTTTATCTCCTAGAGATTAAAAAGTGTGATTTCATTTTGCTAATGATTTGCAGCTTGGAAAACTGAGGCAAAATCCAGCAAATGCTAAGATTATTCAGGAATTTGTTGGCAAAGCAGCACTTTCAGCCTTCAGTCATCCCTCTGAAGGTTCAGCCATGCTGTAATTTAGACACAATGACAGAAAAATCCAGAATTTCCTTTTGCCAGAAACACAGATAATTTAACAAGGTTTAAGTCGAGAGTGACATCCAGTGGTCAGACCCATTTTATTTCTGACTTTTCTATCCTCTAGGCAAGCAGCAGTTATCCAAATATAAACTAGACTAATTTAGCCTTTTTTTTTTTTTTTAACTCAGGACCTCCTGTGGAAAAACAGATCTTGAAAAATGTGCGTTGCTCAAAAAACTCTTCAGTGTCTATGAAACCATTTTGGCATCAGGGCTGCTTTGAAATTCCTTGGTTGCAATTATTGCTTTATGTCTCTGCTGATTATAATTTATAGATTGTATTTTTGGATTGATGATCAAAGGCTCACAGGGCTAAGATCCTTTCACTGGCTGACTCAGACCTGCTGAAAGCTTGCAGAATGAGATATGTAACTGTGTCTGTGCACATCTTTATGTGCATATTCTAGTAGTGGTCTTGGATGCTTTGCTTTTTCTATTTTATTACACACTTCAGGAGAGAAATTCCCTTAAGGGATACTGAAACATGTGACTACATCTGTCCACAATAAATCCACTCTGTTGTGAGCATAATATCTAAACTCTTTGAGGAGCATCTCATGGAATGGCCATCCATAGAGCAGAAACACAGTTCTGTCAAACAGGCTATTTATTCTTTTAAATGTCATTAAATACTACTTTCTTCTAATCAGATCTAGTTGTTGCCATGTGTATCTCCTAACATCACAGTGGTTTTACCCTTATCAAAAGGAGCCAATCTCCAAAGATCCCATACATAGCAAAACCTGCTTATCAATTAATGTTAAAATCAGGCAAAGTGATGACAACAGGGGAATACAGGGGACAAGACTTATAGTAAATGCTGTGTTACACATGGATAATAGTCTTGTATCTCTTGGAAGTGAACTGATAACTGAAAATGTACATGGTAAGAGAGGAATCTGTTATAGAAATGAAAAGTAGGAACTCTGGTGTGTTTAGAACAAGAGAAAAGCTGATATTATCTCTCTCAAAGAAACATTACCATGCCATGTATTCTCAATATGACAGTTACATTTCATGCCTTTTTATTCTTTGTCCCATAGCTGCTAATTAATGTGTAAATTGCTGCCTGTCATCAGGCTGACCTTATAAAGTCACCTGATATGTATTCCTGTTAAAGAAACTATTTGTCAATTTTATAATTCATTTTATATCTAGTCAATTAATATGGGGTCATTCAATTAACTAGGTCTGAACTAAAAGATAACTGAATCAAATTATTTAAATAAGCTATTTTATTTTAGCAACTGGTCTGAAATGAAATTACATTTTAGAGATGTGACATATGAATTGAAAAGACAAGGGGTATATCTGTTTGAGATATTACTTTCCTAAAAAACTACTGTTTTAATTAGGAATATAGAAAAGCATTCTTCTAGGCAAGACTAGCAGATAAATGTAAAAAATTCAATTTTTACTGTAGTGAAATCAAACTTCATATAGACAGAATTCTAAGCTTGGACACCCATGTTACTAATGTATCTAAATTCATATTCAGAGTGTGCAGTTAAGGTATTTGTTTAGTTTATTTTTGTTTCTTATAGTTCTATGGAGAACTATAAGAACACTTTTTTTTCCTAACTCAATTTAAAGGAATTTATTTTTGGTTGTCTTCAGAACAGTTGGAGTACCAATTTTCTTTCCTGTTTTGGGTAAGCTGCCTTTTTGGCAATAAAAGAAATGGCTATTGCACATCAATTTTGAATATTAAATTTGTGTGTCTGTTGTTTTATTATCTTTTGGACTGGTAAAATGGTCCACAATTCTTATTACAAAAATTATTGCCTTGTGTATGGTTCACTACAATAACAGATCAATATTTCTGGCCATGCTTTACCAATTATTTCGTCTTACATATATGCCTAATAAAATCAGTGCCCTTGTTTTTTGGAGGGAGGTTATGCCCTCAGGTAAGTAAAAAAACAATTTTAGTCTCCTGTTTTTGTCATACAGAAAACTGGAAAACATCACATGGTAAGCACTGACTATTATTTCTGACTGCAAACCCAATCTAATCTTCCAGACTAAAATTTTTTCTCATTGCATTTTGTGGCAAAATAGTCATGTTTCATTTAAGGCACTAATAATGTAAGCCTAATAATTGCCATGACAGAAATGTAGTGTTGCATGCAATGTTCTGTGTTTGTAGAGAACCTTTTATCCTGAAAAATGTCTGTGCGTTTTCCAAACTAAGTATGTACTAAGGCTGTATTTATCACTGGAAGGGAAAAATACCCATCTGTTATTACTAGCACAAATCAAAAGTCACTACAGCTCACTACAGCTCACTACAGCTATGCAAAACACATAGGGTCTTAGCACTGAGGGTGCTAAGACAAAATTACATTGTATGGCATGTTGCATAGCCAAGGAAATGATGTTTGTCTCAGGAGTACTAAGTAAATAAAATGTGAATAAAAAATAAAAATATAATAGGCATTTTTAATGTTTGGTATGAGTAGACATAGAATTTCATGGTGAGACTAATAATTCCATTATTAATGTAAGTGAAGACATTAGTTATGCACAATGTGAACTCAACATTCTTTGGGCTGAATATTATGCACTGAAAATCAGTGGGATATATTCAAAGCCTTCCTTTCTAGGATGTCCTTCACCATCAATTAAAGAGGCTTRAAAATTCCAACTGAAACACAGGTAAATAATTGCACTCCTTGGTGAGGAAGCTGTTATTTTTTCCAATGCCGAAAATAGCAATCCAGGCAAAGCTTGAATTTAAAGATATCCCTTACTTCACTTGGTATATGCAAGGTCAGTTACAGAAGGCAAAGTGTAACTGCATGGACATGCAAAGTTTCTCTTTGTGGAGCTGAAACTCCTTAGGTTTAACATGACTGTTTTTCCTTTAAGCCTCAAAAGGATAAAACAACCCCCCCTCCCTTTTAGCTTATTCACTCCCTTTCTAGGTCAGCCTTTGCCTACTTGAAGTCCTCATGTAAGAGTCTCCTCCAGTACATTTCTAGTACGGTTAACTTTGAAGTTGGTATTACTTCTCCAGTGACTTTCTAATCTCACTTCAGCTTCCATAACCACACTCCAGCGGCTCCACAGAGACGGCTGTGATACTGTTTCCTTGTCTTCATTATTCATCTGAAGTGGTTTCGGTTGTGTTTGTGTGAGTGTAGAGTGTGGATCTGCTGGTTTCATAAGGCTCAAATCATTTAAGTCATGAGCTTATATAAAAGTGGGGGAGGAGTAAAGGGATAATTGAGTCTTGAGTAAGCTTAAATTGTACAGCCAGTAGTCTCCTGCATAATATATAGGAACTGTCAGGAGGGGATCCTTCAAAGCACTCTGTGGTAACTGGGAGTCTGTTATGTACATTCATATTTGCATGCATTGCATGGTGCTGTATGGATTTAAGATGGAGAGATAAAATATTCACTCATTTATCAGGAACATAATGAAATACTGTTATCATCTAGATATATTAGGTTTGCATGGCAAGATTTTTGCAGCAGGGCAGCCAGTGGAGTGGCTGCTGTGAGAGGACGCTGGAAGCTTTCCCCATGTGCCCTAGAGTGAGTGCCAACTGGCTCCAAGACAGACCCACTGCTGGCTGAGGCAGAGCCCATCAGCAGCAGTGGTAGCACCTCTGGGATAATGTATTTAACAAGAAAAAACACAGCAGTGCAACAGCAACCAGAGGTGAGGAAGAAGAATATGGGAAGGAAAGAACTCTGCAGACTCCCAGGTCAGTGGAGAAGGACAGGCAGAGATTCTCCTGCAGCCTGTGGTGCAGACCACAGTGAGGCAGCTGTGCCTCTGCAGCCATGGAGGTCCATGGTGAAGTCCATATCCAGCTGCAGCCACGTAGAACCTCACACTGGAGTGGCAGGGTGCCTCAAGAAGGCTGTGATCCCGTGGGAGACCCATGCTGGAGCAGACTACTGTCTGACTACCTGTTCTCCTGCAGAGGAGCCCATGCTGGAGCAGGGCTGGTAGGACTTGTGGCACTGTGGGGGACCATGCTGGAGCGGCCTGAAGGACTGACCCCATGGGAGGGAACCCACGCTGGGACAGTTTGGGAAAAACTGCAGCCCATGGGAAGGACTCCATTTGAGATGTTCATGGAGGACTGTCTCCTGTGGGAGGAGTCCCATGCTGGAGCAGGGGAGGAGTGTGAAGAGTCCTCTGCCTGAGGAGGAAGGAACAGCAGACACAATGTGGTGAGGTGACCACAGCTCTTTCTGTCTCTTTGTGCCACTGGATGTGGAAAAAACTGGAAGTGAAATTTAGCCTGGGACGAAAGGAAGGGTGAGGGGAAGGTCTTTGAAGTTTTACTTTTAATTCTCATTATCCTACTCTGGTTTGAGAAAATATAGATTAATTTCCCCAAGCTGAGTCTGTTTTGCCCCAACAGTAATTGGTGACTGATCTCTCCTGGTCCTTGTCTTGCCCCATGAGACTTATGTTACATTTTTCCTTTCCTGCCCAGCTGAGAAGGTGAGTGGAGTGGCTTTGGTGGGCACTTGCCTTCTCTCCAGGGCCAAATCATCATATTAGCAAAAAAGAAAACAGAGCATCTCTTTCTGACACATTCTTTGTATAATATTGCTGAAGGCACTGCGTAGATGCCTACTCTTCTCCCAAGGAGAAGTTGTTTATGTCTGAGCTTATATTAGACAGCTGAAGAAAAGAAGGGAAATCACTGCATTTGCTAACTAGTTCCTTCATACAAATACAGGAAAATGAAATATTAAGAGTTAAATTAGTTGTTAAATAAACAGAGATAGTTCCATTAACTGAAATAGTTAATCAGGGTTAATATTAGCTTTCAAAAAATCAGAAATGTGGACTGGAGTCCTCTTAATTACCCTATCCTTCAAATATTCATATACTAGTGACAAGAAACCTTACATTTTTTTTCTAGTAATTTTATATCAGATTAACAATGAAGGCAGAGAAGAGGCATAATCAAAGGCTGTAGTTCTTGTGACCTGGAGAATGGATGAGAGACAGTGCATAGCTTTTGTTCTAGTCATTAATTTAATGTAATCAGTTACTAAAAATTAAAAAAGAAATCACTACAATAGTTTCTTACATCTGAGTTATAACATATAACTTACATCTTACATATATCTTATGTCTGAGTTATTAAATGTGGGGAGTGTGCAGCCACCTTTCAAAAAATGATCAAATTTCAAGGACAGTGTTACCACAATTGTAAAAAAACTTCCAGCACTTCTGCTGTAAAATTATTTCTTTTCATCAATAGTATTTCTACCAGAAATCTCTGAGTAACATCAAGAGGGTATGCCGTGCTTAGTAAAAATGAAAATTAAGAGAAATTATTTGCACTGAAAAGAAGATTAGTGTGGTCATATTGCAGATGTTTGAAGTGTTGCATTGCATATACAGATAAATAAATTACCCCTCTTCCTTCTGGTTTGATCGTTTAGATCCATCTGAGATAACAGCATGTTATTTGTTTTGGTGTTATTATACTGATCTCATCACAACTGCTGTTATTTACCAGTTTTATTTCAGCTCTGGAGGAAGTAATGGACATTAGCATAGAAAATGCTTTCTCTGGACGTATATAACTAATCAGTTGATACAGGTGTAAGTTCTTTGAAGTAGATCTGATCCTGCTTTAGTCTTTTCAGCATCAGTGTTACCCTTCTTTATGACCATGTGTGGGCAGTCTCCGGAGGGCCCGGTTACCTGGTGAACTCTGTGATACAACAGTGTTAAAGCAAGAACACACCCTGCAGTGTGTTCACAGCGATCACACCACTGCTGGCTGCTGATTTACCCCTTTGTGGTCAGGCTCACCTCATCTCTTCACGCAAGCACAAGACCTCTTTGATATATCTCTTCCATATTTGTTACCCATCAGTGCACAAATGTGCAACTACTGAAGCTAGATGCAAATGAGTACTAAGCTGTTTGTTGGAGCAGGAACAAAAATGCAACACTGAAAACAAAAGTTGAGAATGCACAATGAAGTTAAATAGATCAGTTCAGTCATGGAGTAGTACACATTGCATATCAAAGCCAGATTTGTCTTTATTTTCAAATAGTTATTAAGATACCTGTATAGCAATTTTGAGTAAAGTAAGTTGGGATTTTGCATGTTTTATTTAAAAAATATTTTTCTTAAGCTTTTTGATAGTGATCATATTTTAATGGGGGAATTATTTCATATTTCCTTCATTCTGTTTTCTTCAAATTTGCATCCCTCCCTCCCTCCGTTTTTTCCCTCTTTCCCTTCATCTTCCCTCCTTCCTTGAATGCACATGAGTGTTGGTGGCTCTTTACAAATCCATGTGTTACGACTTCATGAGGTCTGAAGGAAACAATCCTTTTCAAAACAGATGTGATGCATTAAGGAGGTACCTTCAGGTATCTTCATCCTAACAGTACACTTTTTTTTAGTACACACCATATTGTCACATAAAGGTGTTCTCGAAAAGGTACAGTGCTAGACAGGAAGACTACACCTGAAGAAACAAATAAAAATGGGAATGAGGCTATTCACCCACCTGATCAGCAATTCAGTCTCTGTGGCTTGCCTCTGAACTCTTCTTTCTTCATCACAAGGGACACTATTACAAATGATCCTCCTTTGAAAAAGTCCTTTACTATTTCTTAGCTTATTCTTAGATATTTTAGAGCTCAGAATTAATTACTGCCAGATGGGAAGGCTTTTAGGACTAATACAAGTCCAAGCTTCTCTTACATTCCATTAAGTATTTTGGTATGGATACATCCCAGTTAAGGGACTGGTCACTGTGGTCAGTCCCACAGTTCACAGGGTGTTGTAACAACTGCTCAGGTGAAATAGGCAAAAAGCTCTAAGCAGTAAGCTTATATAAAAAACTGAGCTAGAGCTAAAAAAATCACAGCTCAGCAATCACAGTAAGTTGAAGGAGAAATTGAAATATTTTTAAATAGGCCCCTTGGGCAGAGTCAGAACCAGCATCAAGATCTCTTGATTTCTACAGCACTGTGCAAATTGGCTGAGGTATAAAACTTTTGCATGTCTACAAGAAGAATATTCTTCTTCTGTGTGAGAATGATAAGCAGCAGCAGTTACAAAAGGAAATTATAGAAAATGTAGGACAACTATAAAATTATTTTTCTTTATGGATCCCTCAAGCTTGTAATAGACAGTAGTTTAGGTCAGTCAGGAGCATCTTCCAGAGCTGTGTGGTTTAGATAACTTTGCTTAGAGACATTCATGATCTCTTTCATTAAATTGTAATTTTATTATTCTTTTAACTCATCCATCTTTAATTATTTCATTTCACATACTGTATCAAAGTGGTTTACAGTTTAAATAATACTAGCTGGAGGAGGTTTTTTTTTTACACTTGCAGTGAAATTATTAATTCTTAATTGCTATTATGAGAAATAGGGAATTACCGTCTCAGGGCCTTCTCAACAGTGTTCACAATAATGTTTGGTGGTTTATCTTTTTTCCCCTCTCCCCCCTTTATTTGGGAAAACTGCCTTATCTCCTCTACTGAGTAGTACTATACAAATATTTCATACCTGTAGTCATCTTTGTTGTCATTTATCGTTATCACCTTTGTTTTTATTATTATATTATATATTTCTAAAAATTTACTAAATAGAGCTATATAACTTTTATGTTTTGCACTCAGATTCTTTCCCAACGACTTATAAGATTCTAATTGACTTGCGGATGGTACTTGTTTTCTGGAAAGCCTGAGTCAGAGGCAGTTATTTGTGCTTTCCATCTTACTACCAATTTATTCAGTGTCGCAGGAAGTCTGTATTCCCTGGATGCCTTAGGAACTGTGTGTTCAAAGTAACTCTGTGTGGTGTAGCATCCCATTTCCAGGTCATTTCACAGTAGGTTTCGCAGCGCCTGTAACCTTTCCCACATTGTGGAATCTGCTTAATACCTTGACACGGGACGTGGAGACTCCCTTCCTTCCATTACATGATGACTTCACAGCAGACTTCCCACAATATTCCTAGAATATCTGCTCACTATCTGCTCACCCACATGCTCATTGGATGTGTCACAGAACTCTACCATATTTTTGAGTTATTTTTATCTGCAGAGCTGTATTGATGACTCTCCTATAGAGTGTCTTCATCCTTTTACTTTCTCTGTTTCATCGTTGCACTTTACACTAGTTGCTTTGATAGAGATCACAAACACACTGGTCTTGACTTTTCATATAATTGCCAGCCATGTTTTTGTAATCTTGTGTTGTTAGCACTAGGCTGGGATTTTCCTCTCTGATCACTCTGTCAGAGAGGCTGAGGGTACCCATTTATAATACACAGGAAATACAATCAGATATGATATATGCAAGATGTTTGTTTTACTAGAGTAGTACTTGGTGATTTCCTATAGCTGTCTTAGTTGTCAGTGTTGTTTCATGCATTATCGTTATATCAAAAGCCACAGTAGCCAACAACTCACAGTCTACACCTCCCTCTCAATATGACACATAGATGTTTGATATAAAAAAAAATAAGAATAATAAATGCAAATTAGAATTTTCTCTATTTATTTAGTATCAGCTGTCTTGTGCATCAGAACCTTTAGCTTATGAACAGACAGGAGATAACATAAAGATAGGAGCATTTCCAGAAGTCTGGCATGCAACTTTTTGAAAAAGGAAGCAGCAGTATGCATGTTATGTGGATTGTCTTTAAATATTGCCATAACAAAGTTCAAAGGCTTTGCAGAGATTCAATTACTCTTCCTTAAATAACTTTGCAACTCTAGATGTTTGATAACACCTACAGCATGTCAAATGCTCAGTGTAAATGCACAACCAGTTTTTCAGCTGTAGGTACCGCAGATTTTAATTGCAGTTAGGAAAATTGTCCATTACACTTCTTCAAAACTCTGATTAATATTTTTTTAATGGATTTTTTTACTACATTTGTGTATTCAGCACGTACTCATAGCTAATATACAAAGTGAGTGATTGGATCTGCCACAGCTAATTTTAGCTGGGATAAAGCCAGGTTCTGAAATTGCAAGGCAGCATCTCTGATTTTAGGTAAAAATTGAAAATTTTATTTCTTATGGTTCTAGTCACAAGACCCTCAAGAATACTCAAAAGACTGTAGTCTTCTTAGTTTCAGGACCCAAGTTTTCTCAGAAAAAACTATGAACTTTCAACATGCTGAAGTCAATAATTGTGAATTACACTGTGGCCCCCTTAATTTGGTTAGTTAACCGGGGAATTTTAATTGCCTCTATGATATTTGACAATTAATACTGGAGAATCTTTTTCTTTAAATAGTAGGAGGACTTGCAGAGAAGGAATTTACATGTCACAAGAGACAACTGTTAAATGGTTGTCCTGATCTTTGGATGTAACTCCTGTTATGACATCTTGCATAAATAGCATAAATTTCTACATACAAAATAGAGTTTTATAAAGATCCACAATAAATATAAATACAGAAGCCAATTATTTATCTTGTTAACTTTATTGTAACAGATACTTGCTAAACTTTCTAATTTCAAATTTCTTTTGGAGTATCTTGTTTTACATTTTTGTAATGATCTTTAAGCATCCTTGCTCTTACATCTCTGCCCATTTAAGATATAATATTCCTTTGTTTCTTTGCACTCTTCCTCTCAAGAACCACCTACTGTAGTATAGTTTGCATGAATTCTGTTTATCCGTGAATCCAGAATTGAATGTGTGTAGCATTGTTACGACTTATGCAGCCGGTGGGTTTTGGTGGTGTTTCTGTTTCTGTGCTGGCTTCTAAATGCTTTAATGATAATACTTAAATGTAGAAAGCCCTGACTGTTTTCAAACCCTGAGTCCTAAAAAACCCCTCTCTCTGCATGGGGCACCAGTGCATTTTCAGTCAGTGTAGAGATTGAGCAATTTCCACTTCTATTTTACAAGGGAAGACAAGATCAGTGCCTCTGAGCTCTCTGAACTTACAGTGCTTCCAGGGGACTTCAGGTACAAAAATGGTGAAAACAGTTGAGCAAAAGTTATCCATTCTCCCTTACTGGTGCAAGAGTCACTTGAGGTGGCTCAGTTGAGTCCAATGATTAATTGATATAATTTTATCCTCTTCTTAGCTCAAGCCCTTACAAGGCTAACTCAGCATTCTCAAGATCACTCAGGCAAAGTCATCTATGGGAAAACACAGATGGGGAAGAGGGATTTTGTGCTCTGGCCAGAAGGGTGGTCAGTTTGGGCATGGTCAAGGTGAAGAATCTAAACTGTGTTAGATCAGACAGAACAGGGAGATGGATCAGACAGATAGGGGAGATCCTATGTCTAGAATGTGGCCTTTTTAAGGTTTGTTAGCTCTTTCTGATTTGGTTTTGGGTTTGGTTTTTGTTTGGTTTTTTTGGGTTTTTAGGGTTATTTTCTGGCATGTTTTTGGTTGGGTTTTTTATTTGTTCATTTGTTTTGTTGTTTGGGGTTTTTTAACTGGTGATGATGGTGGTTTCTTGAGGTTTTTTTGTGCTCTTTTGGGGGAGAGCAACGGGAGGGGACACAGCAGAACAATATCAGTGAATTTTCAGGATTTCTTTAAAATTATGATATGGAGTGCCATATCTGATTTTCTGAGACAATGCATGTTTTACCACATACTGACTAACTCCTTTAAAAAGATGTTTTTCAAAAACTACTTTTTAAGTTTTAAACTTTGATTCTCAGAAAACAACATACTATTTCAGTATTAATGCCTGAATATAAACACTTTAACCTCTCAGAATTGCAAAACACACACACAAAAATTTTGCGTTCTATTTCCCTTTTTTTTTCCTTCCCTACCCCCACCCCTATTACCGCTGTATCTTCATCCTGATACATTTTACTCACTATATCTCTGTTCATTGAGTGTATAAATTCACCTCACACTCTCTCTCTTTCCTTTGCAAACAAAATAATCTGTCTCCTTGACCCTGACCCTACATGCAAATACAGCTCTTTCATTTGAGTCTTACTCTTGAGGTGTGTGGGGCAGGCCTTTAGAGCAGCAGAGTAATTCCCATTTGATCTTTTTCCTCTGATCAATCTGGACACCTGCAGCTCTGCTGAAGAGTCTTCAGATCTTCCAGCCTATTGAGACACACGACTTTCCCTTGAAGTGTGCAAAAGACTCATTATGTACGGGAAATTCACTTAGACATTTCACGATGATACATAACATCCACGCTGCAAAATTCACATGTTCAATCCTACAGTCCATATAATCCGTCCCAGCAAAAGTCATTTAGTTGGCCAATGATATTTTTCTGGATTTTTCCCTTACCTTTAAGGATATCAGTTTTTAATAGAAGCACAGCATATATTACACAAGGTGTAAGTGTTTCCATGTTTCATCTAAGATTAGATTCTAATCCAGACTGTTGAACAAAATGAATTTAGGGAGTTTATCCATTATTTTAAGTTAGTTGCAAGGTTTGAGCGTTTGATAGTATTTTAAGGTGTCTGAAGAGGTGATTCAAGGCAGGTGCTCAGTGCAGGGTTAGTTATTTAAATCATTTGCTCACTTCTTCAAAGGACTGAGGATGTAATGAAGAATGACTGTACCCTTTCAACACCCACTTAAGTCACAAAACCAACAGAGAACAGTAAATAAATCTGAGTTCTAACAACATTTCCTGAGAGACAATATGGAGATAGGTACCAGAAATTGCAATACATGTGAACTGGCAACCTTCTGTAAACTTATATGGCACCCACTTGTATTTCTTTTCATTTCAGAAATCATTGACTATTCTCTGAATTATATGAATAATGAGCTCTTTTAAAGAATACACATGAATTTCAGATTTCTGTCCAAGTAAATTCACATCATATGTATTAAAATTTATGATAAATTTTGCAAAATGTGAGACCAGTAACTCCATCTATTTAGGCAGATACTTCAAAGGCAAAACTAAATTTTTCTAACTTTTTTTTCAAGTGATCATGTCAAGGCTCATGTCTTGACTAATGTTACCTGTGTAGAGATAGAGTTCTAATTGTTTTATGGACCTTTTAATATATGTATGTGAATAAGGATTGAAATAATCAGGGGTGTCATCTGTGATGGTACCAAAAAAAAAAAAGAAACAAAAACCAGCTACAATATACGTTTTTTTAAAAAAAGTTTATTGAAGTGTGGAGCTGTGCCAAACATTAGTTTTTTTGGAACCCGTCTTGTCTGCTAAACCTCTTACTTTTTACTTGGCTCTGAATTGTTTTTGCAATTATTATTTTGTTCAAATTTTCCCCAGACCTAGGACTAAGAAATTCATGTTTGCTACAGAATCTAGCATAACCATATCTCCTTCGTTTTGTCTTTACTGTTTGGCATATATTAACACCTTGTGTAAGTGTAATTTTACTTTTTTTTTTCTGTTGATAGAGGCCTTACATTTGCTTTATCTTGAAAGTTCATGGGTTTTTATTGTTTGACCTCCAGCTGTGACAGACAATCACTCAATGCAATTAGCATATGAGCATTTTCTCATCATTAATATTTCTCTTTTATTTTTAATTTGTTTGTTTACAAAAAGACTGGTAGCAAACTGATCTTGCTGATGAACAGTCTGAAGAAAAATGAACAGAAAAGATGCATTTCAATGTCAGAGATAGTGAAACTGCTGTCAACCAATGATTTGAAAGGTGGTAAACCCATAGAAAATAGGTGGTAAACCCAAAGAAAATAGATATTCCCAGACATCCATGCTATGGCAAATAGCTAGGCTGCTCCCATTACTGTGCTTCCAAATACAGTGTTTTGAACTGTAAATAAATTAGTTGTATTTTGACCTTTGATATAATATGTGGACTCACTGTCCTAGTTTACAGTACTTAAAACTTTACAAACCATATATTACCTGCTTCAGAAAATTTCATCTGGCTTTTCTTTGTTTTACTCTCTTCCATGACCTTGTCAGAAAAGAATACTCTAGAATAACTTTTTTTTGAAATTCATGTTATGTATAAGTAAAACCAGAAGATATCAGGAAATAAAACAATGAAGTGTTCTGAAAATTAATGAGTTTAAAAGCCATGGAGGATTTAAAGAAAACCAGGAATTACAGCCAAAACCCTGATAGGTTTTTCTTGTATAATTGTAAGACAGTAAATGCTATTTTTCTTTATTTGTTTTTGCATGCCTTTAAAGCACTTTGATTACTTCCCTGGGGGGAAAGAGTGAAGAACATCAATTGGGGTTTTTTAAAGAATTTGCTCAAATGTAAATGCAGGTTGAATATTCTTTAGAAATCATAAATATAGTGCACAGCTCTTTTCCTTACATTTTCTGATTACTAAAAGCTATATAGATCAGAACATAGTACTGCAACTTTCACCCGTGCCAGAAGTCTCATAAAATCTGGTGGTGTGAACAAGTATTGTGACAACCCATCTGTCAAAAAAAGGTGAATCTTCTTGTGAGTGTTCTCACAAAGTGGAATTAGGCAAAATGGAACAGTAATGTATATGTTTTGAGTGTGATAGTATAGTGACTAAAGTTCTACAAAAATATGAGGCCTAATGATATAATCATTCAAGTGGATACGTATTCACTTAGCTAAATGAGACTTAATTATATAAATAACACCACTTATGTACACGTTTCTAAATTGGAAACAAAGAATATTGATATGATGAAAGTTTTAAACTAGCAATTCTGACCACTTTTTAAGTAAAAATCATCTCTCCTGCATTCACCTAGAATACTTCCATACTTAATCACAGTAGATCTTCCCCTCAATAATGAAAACTGACAGCTTCCAGAAAAGAACTTACTTTCTTAAAATAGTTAAAATCTAAAATTTTGTAAAACATGATATTTTCTTAGTTTCTGCATGTCTCTGTTTGAATCCACTAAATATACTAAATTTTCTCTCTATTTGTTACCTAGAACTGAAATAACTACCATGTGAAGTTAGGCAGGAATTACCTTTACAACTAACTCAGATCTGGAGTTCTGTTTTAAGGTGTAATGGAAGTTTAAAGTTTCTGCATGATACAGGCCATGTTCAGATATTATATAAAGTCATGTGAACACAGTATTTTTCATCCAAAATATACTGTGGAAGAAAGCCTGGAACTTTTTTTTTAGATCTTGCTCTCTATTCTACCTTCCAATATCACTAAATTTGCTGACTTTTCTTATGGTAGGCCATTTACAAAATATTTGTCCTATGCTAACTGTAATTTACTTATGTGATTTCCTTGCTGTCCAAATGAAGTTGAAAATCAAAGGAACCTGTAATAGATCAGAGCTCTTGGAAATATGTTTCTGCTGCTGAATAAAATAATGTGATTTGTTCAAGCTTCTCCTGAAGCATTAAATAACATACAAACCATTGCTTTAGAGTTTCATGTCCCATGAATTGAGTTAAAAATCTCTGAAAAATTGACAGACTTAATTGAAAGGATCTCATTTTGTTCCTCTTTTGCATTCAAGAGATGTTTTTTTCTGATTCTGTGTTAATGGGGTCTGCTGTGTGAACATGAAATACTGACAGAAAACCCAGCAAATATCTTTCCAAATTGTCACTAGGATGTGTCCAAACAGTATGATAAATGTCAAGTATCAATCAAAAAATAAAAGGCTCTGTCAGATAGAGACAGATACTGAGATGATGAGATTCATGTTATTTATACAGACAGGCTCAGGGAGTGAGTAGCTATTGTGGATACTTAAAATGGCCAGAAATTCTGGCTATCTACTCTTCCAGTTTTAATCTGCCTGTTGCATTCATTTTTAAGGATAGAGTGTAGAGCAGAATTTCACTCTTTGTGTCTAAATTTTACACATTTAAGAATTGTCCTGGATGAGCATCGCAGCTTTTTAGTTCTGCCTTGGATGTACTTATACCCTTTTAGCTAAAGGTTTGCCCTTTCTCTTCGCTTACAAGTTTCATTTTTTTTTCCTTCACTTGGAGTAAATTCCAGCATCAGTCACACTTATTTCCACTGTAAAACTGTCATGTCTGACAACTGAACATACACCTCCAAACAAATTTCACACATTGTAGATAGAGTTTGCTGGCCTTGTAAGACCTGTAGTTCAGGAGACAGATTTTGGTGGTGATCTGTCTGAACAGAGTAGGACTGAAAAATTGAGAAGTCAGGCTTCTTTACAGTATTTATAACTTTCCTGCCTACCAGCAGTCATGACTAAAGGACCTTTGCAGATCAAATTTTTAGATAGATTGGTTGTCTTGCAAACTGAAGTGTTGTCTTCTAGAACTCATTTTTTTTTTCCAGAAAGACTGCCTGCAAGGTGTTCATATTGAGCTAATAGAAGTTGTAAAGTGAATATATGTTACTTGTGTAGTGTCCAGAGAAGCACTGAATGGCTTGGATTGGACAGAACCTTCAAAGATCATCTAGTCCAACTGCCTTTCTATGGACAGATAGATCAAAAATATGAGGAATAACTCCTTTTCTCTGCCCATACTAAGACATCTGTAATAATATCTGTAAATTCTGATTATGCCAAATAAAAAAAATTATAAATATAGGACTATTATGAAGAGAGATTGCCTTATAAAATATTAATTATTATCAATATGATTAAAATTCATGCAGATTCGGTGATACTTTATGAAGTTAGATCCACAGATTTCCTTTCCAGCCACTCATGTACCAAGCTCTCCTCTGTATAGGATCATACCCAGGGGCAGGGTTTATCCAAGTGTGTAGCTAAATGTCTGTAGTGAGCGCTCTTGTACGTATCCYTGCACAGTTTTTAGGGCGTTCTCTGACAATCTTGGGTTTTTTTACTACGTTTGACCTTATTTTGACCAGTGTAGCAGAAAGCCCTTTGCTTTTAGCTTTCCCTGCCATATTGGCATGTCTGTGTGGTGTCCTTTGACTCCCTCCAAGCTGTGATGATGTAAGACTATCACTTGCTTGACATTTTCAGGTACCAGTCATGTCAAAATCCTTTTTCATTATGAAAGTAGGAATGATTTGACTTTTGTGAAGATAAAAGGGCATGTGCTTTAACAACAATGAGCTTTACTTGCTAGTTTGCTTTCTAGACAAGATTGAGTATACTTTACTTGGATAGACTGGAAACAATATGACTGCCACATTGGGTAAACAAAGAGAGAAATTTAATGTTTTTATGCTCAGAAAATAAATAATATCAAGCTATAAATGCACAAATACTCTGAAAACAATGAAAACAATGAGAGGAGAGCAAGGGAAGTGTAAGCTACCAGAACTGTCTTCTCATAAAATATCGTTCATAAAACAAATCAAAACAGTTACGTAACTTTAGTAATGATTTTTTTTTCAATTTGTACATATGCCAAAAAATGCTTTGAAGATTTCAATATAGAAGTTACATGCAGGATTTATCTGAACATTCAAGCTCACCAAAGGTTAGTGTGGGTTGGGTATCGCCATTCTCCTATTAAAAAAACACCTTTCTGAAACAGAGGTGTGATTTGAAGTTAACGAGGTCAACTTTTTGGAGTTGTTCAAATAACTTTAATTTTCTTATTCTCTGACTAGGAAAAAAGTTGGAGATGGTTTCTGTGGGACTCCAGGTTTTATTCTGGGAGATCAAGTGGATGTTACTAACCCAGTAAAGAGGTTTCTTATATAAAAGAGGGATAACTTAGAGGTGACTTGCTAGCTGGTGACTCCAAGATTGGAGGGAAATGTTATTCACTTTATGTTTGTCATTACTTCTTTCTGAGGGTGGCGTCTGGAAAGCGTTCCTAAAAGCTTTAGTTAACTTTTTTTTTCCGCTTTCATATGTCTCAGGAAAAACAAAGAGGAAGCAAAAAAATTTCTGAATTTCCTTTGTGACCCCTAATGATGCCTCTCCAGAAATAGACTTGAATTTTTTTGAGGGAACCTCCTGATCATAGAAGCATAGAATATTAGAATAGTTTGTGTTGGAAAAGTCCTTGAAAGGACTCCTTCTCCTCCTACTTCAATCCCCCGCAATGAGCAGGAACATCTTTATATCAGGTGCTTTGAGCCCCATCCAATTTGAACTTGGATGTTTCCAGGGATGGACATCTACCACCACTCTGGACAGCCTGTTCCAGTGTATAATCAGCTTCCTTGTCAAAAGCTTCTTCCTTGTATCTAACCTAATACACAACCTGTTACTCGATCAGAGCTGGTTCAACACAGTTGGTGAGTTTGCTTTCCTTCTGACCCATACATTCTGCATTCTTTGTGTCCATTACCAGTGACACATTCTTCTCCCCCAGCTTTGTTAATCTTCCCCTAGGTCTGACATAAGACCCAAACAACAGTACCATCTTTATCTTATCTCAAGTTCCTGCAGTGGTGTCTTAACTTGCAGTCAAGTTCCAGGTATCCTTGGAAGCATATTTGGGGGTGGGCACATTCAGAGGTCTGTCCCATAACTTCAGGGGGGTCTTTGCTTGAGCAGTGATGTGCAAACAAGCAGCTGCTTTCTTTAGTTTGTGAGAGTGGGAATTTTTGTCTGGCTGCATTAGCCACTAATCAGATCTTGCCCACACCAGGCCTGGAGTTAGTGCCATCGTGTTGTTCCATTCTGTGCTTATGGCAGAGTCATTCTGTGGCCTTAACAGTGTTTCAGACAGGCAGTCTTTAAGTCCTTACACCTTCTTCTGCTGGTGACCCAGAGCTGGACATGGTATCTCCAGATGGGTTCTCATGAGAGCAGAGCAGAGAAGCAGAATCCCCTCCCTCACCCTGCTGCCCATGCTGCTTTTTGCAGCACTATCACTGGAAATAATAAAAACTTAGACTTAAAAAAAACCACTGTTTAGAAATGCTGTCGAAAGAAAAGTTGATTCCATCCTCTTCTTCCTTCGCATTTTGTTCATTCCTAGGTCTCTGTAAATTCCTCCAGGAATTTACATAGAAATAGAAATAGAAATTTTCAGCTTTCTGACCATGCTGAAAAGCAGTATAGATTTCTGGATGCATTGAGCTTACAAAGAAGAATGGGACATTTTCTGCTCTGTCACAACAGTTCATGGTGCCCATCTGTCTACAATTGAAAGCCATTAAAACCTGAAGGTTCTGACCCAGCAAGCATAAAACTTTTTGATATTCTAATGATTACAGAATTTAATGTCCTTATTTATTTCATGATGAAATAGGACATGCTCTGTAATCACCCTCCATGTAAAGTGTAAAAGTTTAAAGTGTATATCCAACAACAACAACCCTGCCCAGCCATCTTATATTCCTTTTCTGGAAGAAATCAACAGCTGTCTTGACAAGAGCTTTAATAAATGATCTTCCAGTCTCCAGCGGTGCAGTATAGATGCTTATGCTTCTGTTGCCTGTATTTCATTTTTGACAGCTGGGGTTAGAGATCGCTCTTAAAAGTTGTCATGCTCTTTCCTTCCATGGAAAACAAAAACTTACTCAAGGTCTGGCTCCCTTTTTCTGCTCTTTGTTGCAGTACATGGTGTCAGTCTATTTTTAGTATTACCCATTTAACTTTGTCCTTTGAGATATCTGATTTAAAAGAGAACAGCAATGAGAAAACTTTACTTCAATAGACTGACTCCTCATGACAAAGAGTATATGGATTATTTTGCCACTCAGTCATTGATTTTAAAATCTTTAATACTTGGAAGCCTTTTGGAATCCCCTCTGTAACACTTCCCACCACAGTGCATTTCTTGAGGGCGGGAATGGACTGCTGTTAAAAGAGCTGTCAGTTTGATAGAGGGGGAACTAACATTGTATATGTAATTAAGATACAAAGTGTTTTGGCACCAAATTATAGCGCCTTCAAAATACTCTACACTTTTTTCTTAAGCCTCTGAGGAATGTTTTTTATATGCTTTGTTAATGTTAGATAACTTTGAATTGCTTTGAGATAGGGATATCTACATTTTGTGGTAACCCATTTTGTTTGTATATTTTTTTCCTTCTTGTAAGCATTTTTTCCATTTTTCTAACAGTGTCATTTAAACAAGTGTTTCTGTAAGCCTTTAAATGAGTTTCGTAGATTTGCCTTTCTGTGGTGCCTGACTTTAGTCTTAAAGAAAAATTTAATTCAAACTTTTTCACTTTTGAGGATGTTTCCCTGTCTTTTTTTTTTTTTTACTCTGTAGACTCACTGTGCTGAGCAGTGCATATGCTGCTTCTGCAGTCTTCGTACCATTGCCAACACCTAGGGGGTCACTTCCTTCTCCTCTTCAAGCTATTTTAGGACCTCACTTCTCTGTGACTTCTTTAAAATTGACCACTGTGGGTGAATGCAGTCACTTGGGTCAGAAATCTTGGATATAAGGAACACAAAACCTGACAACATAGGTCTGAGGAGCCAAGCTAAAAATAGGAAGAACACTTGGCTGACTTGTCTTACTTTCCAGTCTCTGGAAGGCCTGGTTCTGAAATGAATGGAAATTTTATAATAGGAAAGCTCAAGAGTTTTCTAGAATATCCATCAATGTCACATATGAGCTCCAGATCTATTCAGACACTTTCAGCTACATTTCCTTTAGAAACTTTATAATTTTTTTGTATTTGTGGTCTTGGAGACAAGAAGGAAACAGAGAAATAGTGTATTTCCCACAGGAGTGCAAAACATCTTACATCTGAATTGGTTTAGGCAAAATTTATTTAGGTCCATAGCCGCACTGGAGACCATTGTAAAATTCGCATTCATTGACTTCACATTTTGTGAACTGGAATTTTACTTAGCTTATGATAGTGAGTCCTGTACCTCATGCTGAGCTTATAAACTGGTTTCAGAATCAACAGGATCTGAGAATTTGACAAGAAATAGATAAATATAAGGAAAAGTCACTCTGATGACAGATTCTTGGAAGAGGAGTTCCTGTGAAATTGAGTTAGATCAGAAGTCAACACACAGTCACACAGTCAACTGAAATTGTTGTCTCAAACAAATACTTAGACAGGTTTATTGTCTTTAGGGAATATTAAAAAAAATCGGTAATTAAGGCAGTTTTCTAAGCCCATGGAAAAGGGAAATCAGTAGTACTGATATTTGGGATGAATGGTTCATATCCAGAAAACACCCTAGCAACTGAAATAGTAATTATTAAAATAAAGTACTTGACTGAGGTACCTGTGAGCCTTCTGAAACAGAGATATTGGAGTTTACAGAGTGGATGAATGGCAGAAAACAACTTACATTTGTTCTTTGGCAATGCATGTGAATGGTGTTTCCTACCATCTTGGGCCTGAAAGGTTTGTTCAGGTGACAGTAATGCATTCAGGGGTGCACGTTTCTTCTTTCATTAACTGTGCCAGCAATTTTCCTGTTTGTACTTGTTCTTGTATGTGTTTGACCCAAAACTGAGTATGAGAGACCAAGCTCAGAGCTTGCAGTGCATCCACCTAGGAGACAAGTATCAGACTGCAGTGAGCACCTGTCTGTCTGAGAATATAAAATTAAGAAGAACTTAGAGTACCTAATCCTGTAGCGTCTTTGAACCAATCAATTTAGATTCCAATTCTTTGAGGCTGAGAAGGGTATTGAAGTTGAATTATTCATTTAGAGGGGAAGTGGCTGTACCGCCGTAGTTCTTTGTGAACATTTTTTTCCATCTGATTGAATTTTCAAAATCACCTTTGCACTCTTTTAAACAACTTGGGGGTGGGGGGGGGGGGAGCTATCCTCCTTAAAAGCACTTATGTATTTTTGATTTGCAGATAAAAATCTCTGAATGAAGATGGCTTTTACTCAAGGGTTGAGCTTCTTCCTGTTTTCAGATATTTTTGTACCATTATCAAAGTATTTAAGGAAGTTTCTGCTGAACTCCACAGACAGATTCTGAATATTTGTGCAGATATAGTCAAAGGCTTGTAAAATTCGGCTACTTCATATTGGCATCTACGAGTATCCTAAGTCCAGAAAGGCAAATGTAAAGCATGGGGTTGGAACAGGAAAGAAATGAGACAACTGAGCAAAGGAAATATTAAAAGAAAAAGCTAGATGGAAAAACCGATGTTATGAAAGGGAATTCTATGGAGGGGTATTAATAAGACACATAAGAAAGAAAACCTGCAGAAAGATTTCCCACCTTTTTTTTTTTTTTAATTAAAAAGTTGAGTGGCATATAAGTGAAAAGAGAAACAATGAAGTGACAAAGCAATGGTCATCATAATGACTTTCTCACCTATTCACTACTTTTCTTAAGTTGGAATAACTCAAGGAAAGGGTTGTGTGGTCGTGTACAAGTGATCATGAAAACTGAAAGAAAAAGACAAGAGGGAAAAGAAAATTTTTTCAGATGGCTTTTTGTTTATTTATTTAGTTTTAATTTTTATGACAGCATGGTTCCAGATTTTTCTTTATCATTTTTAGAAGATATTTTAAAAAATCATCTTATCCCATGATTCATTATCACCAGATGATTCAACTGCTTACTTTTACATCTATCACCTCCTCCTGTACAATTTGAATAAAAGACTCAGTGTAGACTTTGATAAAACAAAGCAAGGGAGTAAAATTTAGACGTTTCCTTGCTAGCTCCGTGGGTGCTCCCAAGAGTCATTGCATGCAGAGCAGCAGCTGGATGTTCATTGTGCTGAATCAAGTTTAATGAGAATAGAAACTGTATGTACTGCTCTAGAAATTGCACTGGGAGCAATCTTCAGACATTTTCAGCACCATAATATCTTGCAGAAGGAATGAAATTGAATCTGTCAGTTCTACTTACACACATATGAAAAGAGGCTTTAATTGTCACTTGATTAGATTAACATTTTACTTACAGTCCTTAAATGCAAACATTTCAGGTTTTCTAAGAGAAAAATTCTCACTTCCCCTTTGCAGTCTTGTAGTATTAATTTGGTGTACATTATTTAGTGGAATGTTTCGTGGAACAGCGCCTCATGAAGGGCTAAATTGTACTTGGTTGACATGATATGTTTGTTAAATGACTATAATTTCCTCGAAACTTCTGTAATATATGGTGTTAGTTTCCTGAAGTAATGCTTATGATAAAATTGATGGTGCAAGATACTACTGGTTAAATTGAAACCAAGTCTCTTCTGCCTGTAGTGCAGCTGATAATTACAGAATTTCAAGCCCCCCAGATGACACTATGATCACAAAACCTCTTTCAAATCATCTTCTGTGAATCCATTTAAAATTAATTTCTAGAGAATTTGTCTGTAGGTGGGTACTTGAGGCAATAGCAGAATTTCTTTCCTTCCAGTGCATCTAGTGTGGTGTTCTAAAGACATGGCTATAGCAGGATTTTTTTTTCCAGAGGCTTTTAAATCTTTTATGAAAAATATGCTTGTGTTGTAGATGGGCCAAGTCAGTTCTACTACTAACGATATTCTTTATGAAACTGAACTAGGATAATCCGTGATGTGTCTAAGATAAAGGATCAGTGTTCAAAATTCAGTGAAATATCAACAGATCTTCACTTTGCTGTACAAGACCCTTGTGTCCCATACTGGAAGTGTTATGGATGTTTGCTATTTGGTTGAAACATCTGAAGAAAGACACTTATGCACAGTCTTGCTTTGAAAAGTTGGCGTTCTGTGCTTATACTTTTAATTTTAGAAAATGAACAATACAAAAGCATTGTTCAATTAAAATTGAAAGAACAATGTCACTACAAGAAAGTAATTAATTTAGCTCCAGGCAAAAAGCATTTCGAAAAAAAAAAAGGTTTTAAGTAAATGTTATATTAAATTCATAGCTTTGGTTGTGCTCATGAGTCTCAGTTTCCTTTCCCTGACAAGAGTTTAAATTAAGAATGACTTGATTGAAATACATTGAATTTCACAGACACACATAAAAGAAGGCTCCGATTGAATAATGATTATTTATAAGAAGTAAGTTTAAAGTATTTGGGGAATACAGACAAATGGGAATAAAAATTTAGTTTTAAAACATAAGCAGGGATTGCACCTGATGTTTTAGGTATCCTGAAGATAAATCTATAAAGCTTCTCAAATATTAACTACAAATATAAAATAATTGCATACTATTTAGCTACATATTTGCAATAGGAAGGAATCACGATGATGAAGAGTATGTGTAGGAGGGTCATCAGGAGAAATGTGTGGTTTAGAGAGCATTGCTGACTTTTCTGTTCGTGTCTTTTGTAACAGTGCTGTGAGGCAATAGTCATGGACTTTTACTTGCCTTTGTCTTGTACCCAGGTCTCTTCTTTTGGGTACAAAAGTGGCAAGAAAAACTTAACTAAATCAGATCACCGGCATGTTTTGCTAGCTTTCCACTTGCAAAGTAACTACATGAAAAGTTAGACAACTGATTAATTCCCTCTTGGTTTTGGAAAGAATATATTGCTGGTCTGTCAGGGCAGAAGGGGGAGAAGAGGGAGTTGTTTATTTTGAACAAGGATCCCTCCCTAAAGGCATGTCCATGTTCTACTTAAATGCAGAATCTGGGAAAGAAGTAATTAATCTTTCTCATCTTCAGAGCATTTCTTTCATTTTGGCGAAGCCTTTTGCAGTGGGCTAGAGGGAAAAGAAAGCTCAGTGGGATGACATTTCCAAGTTTGGCAAGTGTCAGGAACATTTGTGGCATTTGTTCCTTAACACTAAAGGAAAAGTCCTTTGCTCCTCTTCCTGTGTGGGAAGCAACTGTATTACTAGCAGTGTAATTTTTACAAACTAGCAAGAAAAACTGTGGTTTCTTACAGTGAAGGGAACAGAGTGTGATGTGCTGTCACATTTCTATGCCACATTTTTCCAGAACTGCCCTGCCTTACCGGCAGGACAAGAGGTTCTCTTTATTTAAGGATGGTGTGGGTAGGAATGAGAGCAAGATCTGTTTACATGCTTACATCTTTATAATGCTCTTCAGGAAGAGTATCTTGAAAAAACAGAAAACCAGGGAGGATGGAAGCAGACTCCAAAGTTTTCTGTAACCGATGAACTAAAAGGGCATCAGGTGTTTAGTATTCTTTCTGAAAACTGACTTGCTATGCTTCCCTTTGGAGATTTATTTTCAATTTTGCTGTAAGAGATTTATCTAGAGGATTAGATGGCAGAATGAAGACTTGCCAGACTTATATTACATACATACACACAAATAAAGGAAATGAGAAAATGTTGAATTCAAGACTTCTGCTTTTCATAAATGCTGCAGTGACATTTTGGTTTTTTTTTAATCTATGATGCTATAAAAATGTATTTTTAAAATTTTGTTAAAATTGGCAAACATCAAATGACTCTTTGTAGGAAAGGTACAGTAAATTTTGGTAATTACTGCCATGACATGAGCTCACTATATGGTTGAATTTTTCCTATCCATAGTAATTTGCTTGTTATGGAACATACAAAAGCCACTAGTGTCTTGAACTCTTGCTTATCCAAATTTGAACAAAAAAAAACCCCAAAACCTAACCAACCAAACCAAAACCCTAGTGACACCTATTCAAAATAACACAACCCCCTAAAAACTTTGTAAAAGTGTACAAATCACTTCTTAAAAAAATACTAAATAGTGATTCCCTCTGAAAACTATTTTCTAAGCTCAATAGTGGCACCAGCCTCCCTAGATTTCTTACTCACCTATCTACATAGAGAAGATTTACTTATTGCCTCTGGCATCCTATGCTGCATTCAGTTACATCTGGGCTTTGGCTTTCCCAGCCTCATCTCCAGATGCTCAGATGATGTCTCTGCACTCCTCCCAGACTCTCTCCATTCACTTTAAATGCCTATTCAAGAGCAATGCAAATGTGACAAAGCCTTTGTCCCTCTGTTCCATAAATACTGACTCAGTAGTAAGTGCAACATCCCCTTCTTTGTGTTGTCAATTTTCTGTTACAGGCAATACATAGTTCAATATATTTACATATTCTTGCAGAATAAGTAATCCTCAAAAATGTATTTTGAGGTGTACATCTTAAAAAAGTGGTTAACTGGTTCCTTTTAATTTCCTTATTCTGGGCATTTTGTATTGATATCCAAGGAAGCAGACCATGATTTTGGTAGGTGTTTGAGCTTTCACACAGGTGAAAGATATTCACAGAGTTTTGTGCGATCAGGACAAACATGTCAACTGTCCAAGTCTGCCATTCCTCTTTCTGTCTCAGAAATAACTGGTGTTGCTTTCTTGAGGGGGAGTATATGCTGCTCTGTATTAGTATTTTTGTATGTCTTCATCTTCTTATTTTAGGTGACAGTCTGCTCATCAGGCACCTGTCAGAGCATGCATTTGCTCTGCAATTGCAGATAGTTCACTTGTGTCTGACCTTTTAATTTTCATACAGTCTAACTGCTTTAGTTCTCCATGTCACTGACAGCACTGTAGACTGTTTTATTATTTGATACTCTAGCCCAAAACTTGCAGAAGGTTCTGGAACCATTTTAGGAATTGCTTTAAATCGAGTGAGTTTATAATGGGAAAATGTGATAACAGAAGCTTTAACTAGAAGTGGTAAAGTGGTAGCTCTGAAATGTCCTTTCAATGAAAAATTATGCTCTAATGTATAATGTAGCAATTTTTGCAAGGAAGGTCATAACTGTCACAGTGGTTGTGCTCAATTTAATAATCAAACAGGTCTAGCAGCAGAAGGTATTTACCGCTAGTTTAAAGAAACATGCTTGGAGCATGTGCCTCAGTTCATAATTACATAGGAAACCTTTTACAGAAAGCCAGAAGTAATTCTAGACTATTAACCACCAGGTTCTACTGAAACTAAAATGCATTCATATCACACACTCTCTTGACACAGTTCTGGAGAGCCAGTTACTGCTTTGCAGGAGTTCCTGTTATGTCAAATTGTAGTCATAGCAGAGGACTGCATGGTGTTTAGGTGAGGTATGATTTCATCATCCTGAAAGGTGGTCCCCAATTACTCAAAAATTTCAGGCAGCCTCTCTAATGACTCTCCCCATGTTCTCATTAAGAAATACTCATGGCCTGCACCAGGCATTGTTCTTCTAGACTGACTCTTTATTGGGTGGTCTTTTCAAAGCGGAAGGGAAGGCTTCACTAGGATGAAAGCTGCAGAAAGCAAATGTTATTAGAGATGTGTATTTTGAGAGGCTTGAGAGTGGGAATGATTTCCATCGATTTCTAAGAGGATAACTGGGATTTTTCTGATCTTGTAGCCAGACCTTAAATAAGACCTTAGGTTTAGATGCCTGCTGGTTCATGTTCCACCACTGAACCTATTGTCTCTTGTTGTGGTTCCCTTCATTAGGATTATACTTTATTTATCATTTTCTAATTCAATTTTCATTAAAGAATCAAAAAGGTAAAGATAGGTGTGGTACAATAAGATTGAAACTTTCGTGTGGCACTGGAATTCTAGTGCTCAGCCTGCTGCTCTTTGCTTGTTCTTTGCCACTGTCCTGCCTGAGGTAAGTCAGTGTCATCTTCATGGAGACAGCAGTAATGTGAATATGGATATTGTTGGGTCTGAAGAAGAAATGCTGATGTTAAATATTCATTTGTGGCAGTCTGGTATTCTTTATAAAATTATTCTTTATAAATTATTCCTTTATAAAGAATAATTGTGTATTATACTCTAATACTCTAATACAATACTCTAAGGGAGATATGGGTATGGTGGTAGGGACAAAACTCCAGCCTGTGCTTACTGAGTGCAACTTTTAGGAAAAGGACAGTTAGGATAGTTTGTGGCGGATTTTTTAGTGTTTGCTTTGTTTTCTGGGGTTTTTTTGGGGGGGGCGGGGGCTGTTTTAGGGTTTTTTGTTTATTTTATTTTACAAAGCAATATAACAGGTTGCATTGCCAAACTTGGAAGGCGTTTAGGAAAAGGAAGTTTGATGATCTGTGAGAGTCTAAAGGATATTTTTAAAATATATATATGGCAACTGATGGAGAAACAGATGGTAAAAAAGCAGAGCACTATTAAATGCAGAATATTATGTATTTTAGGAGAATGGGAAAAGTACCATTTCTTTGTCAATAGTAATATTATGAAATAGCATTACAATGAGAGCTGTAGATGAGAAGACTGTGCTTCTCTAGGGATACATCCCATTATTCAATCAGGAGGTTATGGGATACAATGTCTGTGATAGGTACACAGGGCTTAGGAACAATGTGACGGCTGCCCTCACCAAGCCCTGTTCCCTGTCATGTCAGCATTAATCCTAGAGAAAATCAGAGCTAACCAGATGCGTACATTTGAAAAGAATTCACAAATTACACTGTGACTTCTTCAATCAGCAGCTGGTCTGCAAAGTCAGCCATTAGTTTTCTAAATCACTCTTTCCCAAGGTGGTCAGAAAGGGTTAGTTCTTGGAGTAGCTGTTGTTAGACCTTTTTATGGGAGTTGGGAGGAGACAGATTTTATTTGTTCCTACTTCGTGAGCAATGAGTTTATATAGAAATAGCAGGAATTCAGAATTTCTAAATAGTTTTGACTGACTGACTTTAGATCGCTGCTCTGCAATCCCTTGGGAACAATTTGTTTATTTGAATTGAAGGCRACACCAAATGTCTACAGCTTCTTTCATGCTGTAGTCAAGAGTCCTTATTACTCAATTACATGCTTTTAGGTTCATTTGACATTAATTCTTTTTCTTCCATCCCACCACATATTTGCCTCCTCCTATTAATTCTTTTTCTTCCATCCCACCACATATTTGCCTCCTCCTATTTCTGTTTTGGTTTTTTTTTTTTCCAACAAGCTTCTGCTTGGAATTGCTTTTGCAAATCCATTTGCTCTTGCAAAATCCATTTCTTTCATAGTTCATTTTCTTCAGTTCATTTGCTTGTTTAAATGGTAGGTCACATTTTAACTGTACAAACTAAGGCAGACTGTTTAATTAAATTTTAGTCTTAAAACCAAGACATCTTCAGCCATGAAGGTTGTACTTATCCCATCAACAGAATGTCTCCCACTACAGGATCTGATGACAGGGCAAATAGAAGCCTGCTAAGTACTTTTTGTGGCTTGAAGATTTGGATCTTAGCTTGGTTCCAGCTGTTGGCTGCAAATTTTTATGTTCTCAGTTATGCTTCATTACATTCTTTTTTCCCCTTCTCTTAAGGAGTATTTGTCATTGCAAACTGTATAAATTTGTACTGAAACCAGTAAGTCTAGTAAGTAAGTTTTCTATATGTATCTATATTTTTTTTTTAAGAACCTGAACACAAAAAACATCCCATCTGACAATCCATGCTCTGGTTGGAAAAATAGTCTTTGCTTTTGAGTGCTACCCTTTTCATTGATTCTTTGTGATCCAGGTTTTCCATTGGTACTATAATAAGAGATACTTTAGGTCTTTCACAAACCAGCAAAGAGTACTCATGTATGTTATTTTTTTAACGTCTTTTTCTTGAAGGCGCACGTTTTTTGAGGCCTTTCTTGCCATTTCTATGGCTTTTCCTACCATACCTTTCTTCATGTAGCAAATGTCACCAGACTATTCATGGATCTAAATAATCTGTGACATTACTAGGATGTTATACAATCCTGCTCCTGTTGTTATTTTTCATTCCTGTCCTCTTCTAATTCTTGTGTGTATGTATGAACTATTTGTATTCTCAAAGTGCAGTTTATATATCTTCCTTATTCATAAGACTTCTTGTGTTTTGCTGATGCTATGTAAACTTGACATACTACCAACATCTAGCCATGAGAAAAATTTGCAGGAGTAAATATGAAAAATAATTTCAGAAGAAACAGTTTTAACTTCTTTTTTCTCACAGTAAATTCTTCTTTTATTTCACTTTACCTATTTAACAAAGAGAAAATTATCCTATTATCCCCAACGTAATTGTCTAGGGCTGTGCATGAATAAATATGCATCTTTAAATGGCTCATTTACAGAAATGCATAATAATACACTAAAGGTCATTCTTTGAATAAATTCAAAGAAGCTATCAGTTATATGGATCCTAAAATTTAATCTAAATTGATCAAAACAGAGTGGCAAGAAACTGTGCTTGAATCTAATGAGGTCTAGCCAGGATGTTTTAAAGGATGTGTCCTATCTCACTGTTTTGATTTTGGCTGGGATAGAGTTTCAGTTTTCTTCCTAGTAGGCGGCTTAGTGCTGTGTTTTGGATTTACTGTGAGAATAATGTTGACAACACACTGGTGTTCCAGTTGCTGCTAAGCAGTGCTTACCCTAAATCAAGGAGTTTCAGTTTTCCGTGCTCTGCCAGTGTGTAGGCACACAAAAAACAGGGAGAAAGCAGGTCCAGCACAGCTGACCTGCACAGACCAAAGAGGCATTCCATGCCATAGATGATCATGCCCAGCTTATAAACTGGGAGATTTGGCTGGGAGCTTCAGGTCACAGCTGGGGGCCAGACCAGGTATCAATCAGCAAATGGTGACCAGGTGTAGTGTGCATCACCCGTGGGGTTTGGGCGTTTCTTCCTCTCTCTCTCTTTTTCATTATTGTAAATATTACTTTGATAATTGTATTTGTTTATTTATGATATTTTTCTTTACTTCAATTGTTAAACTATTCTTATCTCAACCCAAGTGTTTTATCTTTTTCCTGCTCTCCCCTCCATCTCACTGCAGACAGGGCAGAGCAAGGGTAGTTAGTGAGTGGCTCCATTTTTTGTCAGCTGGGGTTGAACCACATAAGTTTTGGCTATTTATGGAATATCTAAATTTTTTTTGTGCTGCTAGTTATGATCTACAGATAATCTTGTTTCTCTCTCTTACTCTTTAATACGTGATTCTTTTATTTCTTTTCTTAAGCAAAATGTCACATTTTGAAGACCAGCCCAACGGGTTCCAGTTTGCATGACTTAATTATTCTGAGCTTGCATCTATGTATTGCCTTCTATTCACCTTCAGATCTCTCCATTCCTATAACGCTACTGTCCTTAAGTGAAAGATTTAAGTAGTCAGTGAAAATTCTGTCAAACTTCCTCACTCATCTTTCCAAGGCTTTTCTCTAAATAATTTATATGCAAGCACCCAGTATACAAATTAGATAACTTTGCAAAATATTCATCTTTGTTTGACCTTGTGTAATACACCCTTGTTCTTCCTAACATGAACGTAACATTTCAATTGAAATCTATCTATCTATTTATCTATCTATCTATCTATCTATCTATCTATCTATCTATCCTCATAAAATTCCATATTAGGCACTTTCACATATTTTCTGAGAAGTGGCTTCAGGTGATCCCCTTTCTAATGCGTACTTAAGCTTTGCATTTCATTTTTTGCAGCCTCAATTTGGGATCCAATATTCAAAAATCTTTACTTTAGCTGTAGGTCTCACAAGTTGTACTTGTTTTACCTCTGAGAGTAGATTGATGTGCCATTAAAARCAACTAAAATATTTACATGCACTATAAGACATGCCACTGCAATGAGGACTTATTTAAATATTTGACAATTGGCTACTTTCTGGTCTTATTTAATGAAATGATCCATTGCCTCCTAATATTCTTGCATCAGAGGTAGGAGGAAAGTTTGCATTTTAGATTATTTTGAAGGCAAGACTTCCACTGTGTTGAAGCTTGTTTCCAAAATCTTAATTTGAATTAATTTTCATAAAAGGCCATACCCAATAAGAATCTGTTTCACCCTCTGTTTCTACACTGTATTTCTATGGCAATATTGACCATTATTTAGATACAATTGAAAATCAGACAGGCAAGAAATTAAGGGGTTTATGCAGTTTCTTTTTCAATTGTGCTATTACTGAGCTAATAACTTTGTAATTAAATGTAATTTGAGGAGTTCATCACATTGGAAATTTTGACCAAAGTCTTTAGGGACTTATGTGATAAATTGTTCCTTGTTCAAATTATTGTATTTTTAACTGGACATTCTTGTGTCAGCTTGTCTGTTCTGTTCTGTTAGTCTATGAAAAAAAAGCAATGTATAGAGTTGACAAATATTAGGAAAGAAGGAAGATTTCTATCACTTCTTTTAAATCCCTCTGTTATCTGCTAGAACACCTATCTTTCCCATCCCAGCCACTGCATATTCTTTGTAGCTTAGCAGCAGGATGAGGTGCAATGCTCTTGGGGAGCTCACGATGCTTGAATGGCACTTTGGCCTTGCTGAAGCAGGAGCCCTAACTATGCACCAGCTTGCTGGAAGCACAGACATAGCTGGAGACCTATCTGTGCCTATTTTGCAGGAGGCTTTTGAGGAGACAGCAAAGTTTGAGGGGATGTTTTGAAAACTGGCATCTCCATGGCCCCATGGGAGGGCTGCAGGAGGTAGCAGAGCCTGCCTAGGAGCCGTGAGCCCGGGAGCTGCTGTGCCTGCAGGCAGCTGTTCTGAGGCCACCAGCCCTGTGAGCACATCCTTACCTGGGAACCAACTGCTGCAGTTGCTTCTGCTTTCTTCTGGCTGGTCCTGTGGTTAACAGGGGAAAGGAGGGGTTGCCAGAACATCTCTGGATCAAGTAAGAGCTGAATGCAGAGGTTCTAGAGAGCATCTGTGGATCAGAGGGTACAGAGTGGTCCCCTGCTTCCTCTCCTGGCAGCTGCATTGAATGCTCTTCCTAAAAACCAGACCAGCACGTCTTGTTTAAGATGAGGAGTGATTATGTGCAAGACAAAGCATACAGCTGTGAACTACTCCCAGAAGTATTTCTGTCAAGAATCATCAAATTTCTACATTTTACAAATGCTGTTTTTCTTGTCAGCCTTAAGCAGTATAAAGCCTTTAAATACAAAGAACAAAATTGTGGGGAATATTTTACCGACTTTGTACACCATTTACTTAGAGAATCCTGCTTGTAGTTTGGGGTTTTTTCCTTCCAGGATTTTTGATTATCAGTATAGACATGATGTATGACTTAGTGTCTGTTCTTAAGTACTTGGTAACATTTCTCTATTCCTGTTAAATAATATGTTGAAAATTGATTTTGTGCATTTCTCCTGTATTCTTTATTCCTTTTGAATTCCAGATGAATGTGGCAGCTCTAATATGCATCAGGGTAATGAAGCTTTCCATGATATTTTGATGAGATGTCAAATTTAGCTGTTAGTTTGGGTCTTTGGGTTCTAATTAGTGGGTCCAACCCAACACAAACAAAGGTTTTGTGACTTTTCCTTACCGTGTCAACTGAGAGAGAACATGAGGTGTGAAATAAGAGGGCAGGCATTCTGACTAATTGTAAAAGAATGTGAAAGAATAGAAATCCCTGTTTGGACTAAATCAGTGGTATTCATCCAACTTAATCTCTCTGAGATGCTTGTGTACATAGAAGTGAAAGCATGAAGCCTAAAGGTGTTTCAGAGAGGGAGATAGAAGAAGCTCACAAAGCCAAACCCAAAAGCTATGTGAGAAAAGAAGCAAACAGGAAATACTGTTCTGGTCCTTCAGCAGAGTTTGAATTGCTCCTGGTGTATTGAGATCACCATTACTTTGAGTAAGTGGACATTTCCTTTTTGTGGTCTAGTAAGAGATCACGGAACTATAGAGTAGTTAGATTGCTAGGGGCCTTAGAGATCTCCTAGTTCCAGCCTTAGAGATCTCCTAGTTCCAGCCCCCCTGCCATGTTCAGGGACACTTTCCATGAGACCAGGCTGCTCACAGCCATATCCAGCTGGGCCTAAAATATTTCTGGGGATGGGGCATCCACAGCCTCTCTGGGCTACCTGTTCCAGTGCCTCACCACCCTCAGAGTAAAGAATTTCTTCCTAATGTCTAATCTAAACCTGCTGTCTTTCAGTTTAAAGCCACTCCCCCTTTTCCTATCACTCCATACCTTTATAAAAAGTCCCTCTCCACCTCACTTGCGGGGCCCCTTTTTAGAGCAGAAGGTGCTCCTTGACCTCCCTGGAGCCTTCTCTTTTTCAGGCTCAATAGAACCCCATGTCCCTTAGCCTGACTAGGACTGGTGTTTCAACAATCTGATCATCACTGTTGCCCTCCTGTGTGCTAGTTCCAAGAGCTGCATGTCCTTCTTGTATTGGGGGCCCCAGAGCTGGATGCAGCACTGCAGGTGGGCGCTCACCAGAGCAGAGGAGATGAGGAGAACCCCTCCCCCTGCCCTGCTGCACACGCTGTTTTTGGGGCAGCCCAGGTCATGGTTGGCTTTCTGGGCTGCCCGTGCTGGGTCATGTCTGCCTGCTGATGGACCAGCACCTCCAAATCCTTTTCCACGGGGCTGCTCTCAATCCACTTCCTACCCAGCATGTTCTTCTGCTTGGGATGGATATAAGTTTTTGTCCTTCCCCCCAGCCTGCTCAGGTTAGCATATTATGCAACATAGACCCATTTGTCTTTCTAGTTACATTTGCTTGCAAATAGCATTTCTATATTATATTTTTATTATTTTCAGCTGTTATAGGTACTGACACATCAGCAGAAAAAAATGAAATGTATTGTTTTAACCAATGCTGAAATCAAAAGTAAGGAAGTTTGATTTTTTTATGGGAAATAACTACCACAAATACTCTAAAAGAATGGATATGGATCTAAGTATGGATTTTTAGATGAATTTTCTAGGGTAGTTACAGGAAAAGAACACTTTGGAAAACTATGGTATACAAAATAGTTCAAATTATTATTTTCAAAGGCTGTGTGAACTATAAATTTTTAAAGATTATCAAACCTCCACACAACTGGCAAATAAGCCAATATGAACAAGTACTTGCAGTCATTTAGAATTTCTTCATTATTCATGAACATATTTAACAATACCTATGGAACCCATACCCAGGAAAAATCAATGCATCAGAGTTTAAAGAGAGCTGCTATTACAGGCATTTATTGAGTTAGCACATTTGTAAGTGGAATATACTCAGAAACAAATGTAATAGACCATACCACACTGAATATAAGGAATTCTTACTGCTTTTACTGCAGAGCTCTAATCTTAATCCAAAGATCTTTTATTTAGATCATTTGTGACAGCTGGTAATGAAGTATACTTAAAAAAAAATTGTAAATGAAGTCTTTTGTGTGTGGAAATTAAAGACAATTTGTCACATCCCCAAACAATGTGGAAAGAATGTAGTACGTACAATATTAATAAAAAAGGAACATTTAAGATTTGTCTTTCCTGATGATTAACCAATTTCTAAGAAAAAATAGGGGAATGGAATATTTCATTAAAACAGATTGCTTTCTATAAAAGGAAAATAGGAAAGGTATGAACAAAAAAAATATGGAGATAAATAAAAGCAAAGGGAAAAGATCAGTACAATGGAGATCTTTAGCAGGAATAGCAGTTTCACAGAATCACAGAAGAGGTCAGGATGGGGCCACAATGAGTCCTCTGTTCTGACTCCTCTGCTCAAGCAGCATCGTCCCAGAGCACCTGCCACAGGATTTTGTCCAGACAGTTCTTGAATATCTCCAGTGAGGGAGACTCTACAGCCTCTCTGGGCAGTCTGTTCCAGTGCACAGTCACCTGCAGGAAAAAGAAGTTCTTCCTCATATGCAGGAATTGGAACATATTGTGCATCAGTTTCTGCCCATTGCCTCTTGTCTTATTACTTGACCAAGAAGAGCCTGGCTCCTTGATAGCCTTTCTGTAGATAATTATAGACCCTGATGAGGTCCTCTTTCAGTAATTTCCCTGCAAACTTACTGTTTTCTCCAAAATTTAGAAGTACTTATCTGACACTTCTTCAATAATGTCATGGTGGTATAGTTTTTTTTCATGACAAATACTTTATAGTGTGATATATTGCACAGAATAAGCAAGTATTAAAAAGCTAATATTTAAAAGCATATGGCATTGTACATATTGCATTGTGTTAGTTTGATAAGATTTAATTAGCTCAAATGAAAGCATTGTCAATTTAATGAAAAATATTCTGAAAAATTTCTCTTTTTTTAGATATCTTTCAGAGCAGAATTTTTAAAAATGGCTTCCCTATTATTGTGTTGGACTAGCTATTGCTGGCAATAGAAAGGCAAATCAAAGTAAAGGCTGGTACACCCTTCTTACCTGTCTGCTGGTTAGATTATTTTTTCAGGATATTGGAAAGAGAAGTCAACATTGGCTTAGTTAATCTAAATTATTTAGTGCTTCTTAGAGTCAGAAGTGCAATACTGGTGTCCCTATTACCATCTCCCTTGCAAACTGTCCAGAGTCTCAGTAAGTCAATTGTGATGATGATTATGATGATGATGGTGGTGGTTGCTGTTGTTGTTGTTATTATCAGTCTCATCAAGTCACAGTTTTTACTGAAATATACATGCTTCCCAACATAACTAATTCTAGGGCTGGAGGTGAAGGAACTATTTTCCAGAATTTAGGGCCCACTTTACATCAATAGCTAACAAAGAAAAGATACTGAGGATAAGAGGAAGACTACTGGACTGCTGGTAAAAGTGGTCTCAGGGAAATAGCAGGTGAAGAATGAAAATCACCATATCCACCTGCGAACTATATTTCCACTCATTCTCAAAAGTTTTGGAAAAAAAAAACTTTTGCTGTAGAAGAGTACTAGTAATTCCTCAATATCTTTTTTATCCTGTATCTGTCACCACTTCTTACATTTTTGTGGGCTTTGGAAGGCTTTTTAAAAGCATTGTATCCCTTTGTTCCATTAAGAATATGACAATCATTAATTATTTTAAGGACCATTTGTATTTTATCTGGGTTTTTAAATCTATGTTAGTATATATTTTCTTGAAATATACAAAAATCACCACAGGGACCTATATACAGTGATTTCAGGATTTTCTTAATGACTGAAGTAGTTTATAATATGCTAATTCAAAAATATTGTAGACCTAATTTAGGCAGGGAATTAGCTAAATCATTAATTAATGATTAATTTACACTGAAAATCACAGATAACTAGTGATCCATAGAGAGTAATGCTATGTGAGGATTCCCCTCACACCAAAAGAGATTTAAGTGTCTTACACCAAAATATATTGCTTGATTGGTCTTCACTTCAGTAAAAATTCAAAGAAGCAAAACTCAAAACTGAATTTATTCTTCTTCACATTCTTTATTTTAAATAGAAATATTTTTGTACTATATTATAAAGAAATATATAAACCTGTCTACTGCAATTGATTTTGCAGTCTTGCCTAAGGGTTGTTGGCAGCTTAGCAGGGTTTTGGATTCCAAGGTCTGTATTTCTGCCATCCAGCCACAATCACAATGATACAATAAGCTGCATATATCTACAGAGTGCAAGAGCAGATGGTAATGTTAACTCATTAGCAATTCTTTTTTTCACAAAATATTTCTTTATAGGATAATTCTGTCTTGTCAGGAGAATTTCCACTTTGTCTTGTAGAAGTTTTGTTGAAGAAGTTAGTCTTGTTCTGAAATTGTTTGAAAAATATAGTTAATAAATTGTATCTTTTAGATAATTTAATTTCTGTTATCTTTTTTGTCTGAAAAAAAAAGCCACAAATATTTCCTTTCAGTTTATTCAAGGTTTTCATAGACTCCACACACTTTCTGGCAAATCACTGTTAAAACAGTCTGTCTGTGCTTTTTTCAGAAAAACTGATCTTCTTACTTCTCCTGCACTATTCCTTCAGGTGGAAAAGGTTCCGTAGTATGACTTTCACACATACGTTAATTTCTTACTAAGAAATTTCGTGTGCATTTGGCTTTTTCTGTGTAGCTCTGTGCCATGTTCAGGAGAAGCAGTAACATGGAGTGTGCAAAGGAACAAGTGCTTTTGTTACTCTTTAAGTGGAATAATCTTCCATTTGGTGTGACTCTTGGGGATAGTCCTGTACAGGGCCAGAAGATGGACTTGATGATCCTTGTCAGTTTCATCCACCTTGGCATATTTCGTGATACTTCTGGTATAACTGGTGGTTCCCTTACTTAAACTAGACTTGAGCTTCTTAGAATTCAAAACCTCACATCTGGAGACCAGTGTGGAGGAGCATCTTTCATTTTTGACAGGTTGGTTGCATGAAGTGCTGTGGGCCTTTATTTCTCAGCCACTGTGAGTGCGTTCTAGAAAAGAAGAGGTTTTGCTTTCATAGAGGAAATCTTTTTTCCTTTTTTCAGACAAAGATTTTTGTTCCTGTACTAGCATTTTCATATATCATCATAATTCCATAAGAATCCAAGCAAATTCTGAAATAACTTTTCCTACTAAATATATATAAATAAAAATATACTATATATATATATATGTGTATATATATATATATGTATGTACACGCGCACACACACACAGATACAGATATTTGCATTAGTGTTACACATGTGCATTTGTGCTCGTTTGACCCTGGCTGGATGTCAGGTGCCCTTGCAAGCTGTTCTATGACTCCCTGCCTCAGCTGAATAGAGGAGAAAAAATTAACCAATGGCTCATTATAGTTGAGATAAGGACAAGGAGAGATCACTCTGTAATTACTGTTACAGGCAAAAGAGCCTCAGCTCATGGACATTATTTATTTTCTTGCCAATCAAAGGAGACTAGGTTCCATTAACCCCTCCCTTACTCCTGGGCTCACAGTAATTTCTAAATTCTCTGTCTCCTACCCCTGAGCAGCACAGGTGCTTGGGGAATAGGGTCTAAGGTCAATTCATCACACCTTATCTCTGCCACTCCTTCCTGCCCAAGGAAGACTCCTCAGCCTGTTCCCCTGCCACAGTGTGGGGTCCTTCCCATGGGAAACAGTCCTCAACAAACTTCACCAACATGGGTCCTTCCCACTGGCTGCAGTTCTTCACAAGCTACCCCATTGTGGGTCTCTCCCATGGGATCAGTCCTTCAGGAACAGACTGCTCCAGTGTGGGGAGCTTGTGGGGTCACAAGTCCCGTCAGCAAACCTGCTCCTATGTCAGCTCCGCTCTCCACAGGTCCTGCCAGGACCCTGCTCTACTGCAGGCTTCCCATGGGATCACAGTCTGCTTTGAGCATCCACCCATTTGGCATGGGGTCCTGCACAGCCTGCTGATGGATCTCTGCGCCCCCTGGGGCTGCAGGGACACAGCTGCCTCGCCATGGGCTTCACGGGATTCTCTGCCCCAGCTTGGAGCCCTTCCTGCCCCTCCTTTTCCACTGACCTTGTGTCTGCGGAGTTCTTTCTGTCACATAGTCTCACTTCTATGGCTGCTGTAGTGCAGCCATGTTTTTTCCTTCTTAAATACATTATCACATCAGTGTCACTGATGGTCTCAACCTTCTGTTGGTTGCACTGCAAGGAGAGAACACTGAATGAAAGGAAGAGTTGTATCAGTTGGTATGAGGTAGACACAGAATTTTTTTCTTTCCAGGAAAATCTTCTGTCATACTCCTGAAGTGCTGAGTCTACTATAGTGAAAGACCCGCTACATAAGATGTTAAATCTCAGACCATATTGGACATAGCCTGAGAGAGATGTATCAGATGTATCATATACTAACTTGCACCATAGAGCTGTCCTAGAAACAAGCTTATTCCATTCCTGCAAGTTCAGGAAGCAAGACTCTACTCCAGCTATCATAAGCAGGTTCATGCAATACCCCACAATGCTATAAAATTTTGTCCATCATACTGTCATACTCACATAACACTTTTAATGCTTTTTGGGAAAAATCCAGTTTGTTTCCTGCAGTGAAGCATCAAAGGAGAGACCACAAAGAAATAAGCCCTGGGCAGCTGCTCTTAGATATCTCTCATACATGACAGGGTGGAATATTATTTTTGAAGGGTATGACTTGCAAAATGATGGTTGTTTCTTCTCAAAGTTTTTGAAAAGAGCAGACTGTGATTAGGTAAAAAATTAAAATCTTCCTGTTCTGAGTATGTAGAAATATTTACTGTTACAAATTATACTTAAATTAAAGTAAGCAGTTTTACCATACCCCTGTGTAGTTTGGCCAAGGTCAAGGGTTTTGTCCAGAAGTAACCATGGGCGTGGAACAAACTCATTTCTACTTGTCAAGTGTATACCTTTATTTCTTGTTTTACTTTTTTTTTTTACTTTTCTTCTTTTTTTTTTTTAGTTCCTGGCTCGATATTAGCCAGCAGTGTGCCCAGTGGCCAAGAAGGCCGGTGGCACCCTGGCCTGTGTCTAGAACAGCGTGGCTGGCAGGACGAGGGCAGGGATCGAGCCCCGGGACCGGGCAATGGGGAAGCCTCACCTCAAGTCTGTGCTCAGTTCTGGGCCCCTCACTTTAAAAGGGACGCTGAGGGGCTTGGCCTGTCCAGAGAAGGGCAACGAGGCTCCTGAAAGGACTGGAGAACATCTCTCATGAGGGACAGCTGAGGGAGCTGGGGTTGTTTAGTCTCCAGAAGAGGAGGCTCAGGCGGACCTCATTGCTTTTTGCAGTAAGGGGCTGAGGTGAGTCAGGGCCTGAATCTGCTACAGTGTCTGCAGTGAGAGGACAAGAGGAAATGGCCCCAGGCTGAGACAAGGGAGAGTCAGATTAGATACTAGAAAAAGCTTTTTTGCTGTTGGGGTGGTCATGCTTTGGAACAGGATGCACCAGGGAGGTGATGGAATCACCATCCCTGGAGACGTTCAAGACACATCTGGATCTGGCATTGGTGATGTAGTTTAGGGATTTGCTGCAGTGCTGGGTTGGTGGTTGGACTGGATGATCTTAAACATCTCTTCTAAACTTGATGATTCTATGAGCCTGTGATTGCTTTACTTCACTGTTTAAAATCTCAGACTTTTTTGGCATACTAACTGCTTTAATTACCAGATAACAACCATAAAGGTATAAATATTTATATACATGTATACATACCTTATAAATATATAAAGAAGCTCTTCAATGTGTCATGCAGTTTCAGTGGCTTTCTATGACTTGTTCTGCCAAATAGTTGATTTATAAATTATCTCTCTTATTATTCTGCATAAAAATATTTCTAACTTAAAAAAGAAGCAAGGCTTTTTTTTTAGGAAAACTATAACCATGAGTACATGGACCACCTGGTCTACAGATATTTTAGTGGTAAGTACTAGAATATTAATACTTTAATCAGTGAYCACTCACCCTTCAACAAGGTACTCAGGTTTTGGGAAGATTAATATTTGTGCTGAAATCTGTGCTGCCATAACTGTAAACAGTCTTTTGATTATTTAGGAGAATGTACTGGGAGTAAGGCAGATGCTGAAGACATTCAGCTCATAAAAAAGAAAAACTTACATAATTCTTCAAGTACCACTGAACACAAACAAAGCCAAGCTTATGTAACTCAAAGACTTCCCTCTTTTGGCAAAAAGTCACAAAATAATATATGCCAACTTGTAAACCACTATTTCCCTTTTTATACTGTTTCGTGGCAAGACCACTTCCTATTTTTAGCCTCTTAAAGTAGTGGTGTGGATTGTGTTTTTTGGAATAAATAAAAGGTGAATTTTTGTTCAGGTCAAATGCAGCCTAAAACTGGAGTATGTTTACCAAAGGTGCCCACAGAAAATCTACTAAATGTCATCAATATGTACTGGCACATTTTTGGGTGTGTGGCAGAATGTCAAAAAGTTGCATCTTCTGGGCTTGGTACTGGTCCAGCTCCACATATGTGACTGAAGTGAGAGCTCAATGCGGTAAATACCTTACCAGATCCTTTTATTGCTTGCCCTCTAATCTAGGTAGTGAATCAGTTAGTAAAAAGCTAACAAAGTTTTCTCAGCCAACGTGTAATAAAATATTTGCTTGAGCTGTGATATAAACAGACATAAATCAATAAATGCTGTTATTTCCAGGGTAATAGGAAAAAAAGTACTAAAAATCAAAAAGCAAAAGGGAAAGTAATTGCAATAGGAGAATGGATATGAAGGAAATATAGTAGTAATGTGAATTTCAGATTTCAGAAGGAGAGCTCACTAGGCAAATCATAGCAACAAATAGTGATGATATAAAGCAAAAAAGCTTTACTTTTAGCTAGTTTTGAGCTAAGAAAAATTGTATTAATCTAGCTGGGTGATGGAACGTAGAAAAAGACTGGATTACCTGGAACTAAAATGCAGCCTTTAAGCTAATCCAAGGTAAGGTTTATGAAAGAAGATAATTTTTCCTATCTGGCTTTATCTTCTGCTATGCTTCCTTAGTAAGCAGAAACAATGCCCAAGCTGAATCTCAAGAAATACTCACCACCATGCAAATTTGGTGTGGTCTGAGGCATTCATCTGAGCAAAGGAAAAGAAATTTCACTCCTCATTCTTTAGATGAAGTCTGTTGATCTTTGAAAAGGAATCATGTTGTATTACATTGCTTTAGTTCCTGCTCTTACTGTTCAGATCACAGAATCACAAAATAAGCTGGGTTGAAAGGGACCCACAAGGATCATCAAGTCCAGCTCCTGGCCCTGCACAGCACCATACCCAACAGTCACACCGTGCTCCTGAGAGTGTTTTCCAAATGTTTCTTGAACCCAGACAGGCTTGGTGCTGTGACCAATCACCCTCTGGGTAAAGAACCTTTTTCTAACATCCAACCTAAACCTCCCCTAACACAACTTCAGGCCATTCCCATGGGCCCTATGCCTAGTCACCACAGAGAAGAGATCACAGAGAACTCATGAGAAAGTTGTAACTGCAGTGAGGTCTCCTCTTCTCCAGGCTGAACAAACAAAGTGTCCTCAGCCACTCCTTGTAAGGCTCATCCTCATGGCCCTCCTTTCGACACTCTCCAATAGCTTTAAATCCTTCTTGCATTGAGGCACCCAAAACAGCCCCCAGCACTCGAGGTGACGCTGCCCCAGAGCAGAGCAGAGCAGAACAATCCCCTCCCTTGCCTGGTTGGTGATGCTGAGCCTGATGCACCCCAGGACATGCTTGGCCCTCTGGCTGCCAGGGCGCTGCTGGCTCATTTTCACTTTGCTGTCATCCAGGACCCCAGGTCCTTTCCATGGCACTGCTCTCCAGCATCTCTCATTCCCCAGTGTATCCATGCATTCAGGACTGACCCAGCCCAGCTGCAGAATCTGGCACTTTGCTCTGTGAAATTTCATATGGTTGGTGATTGTCCAGCCCTTTAGTTTGCTGAGGTCTCTCTGCAGATTATGATCTGGTATATACAGAAAATCAACAGCACTTAGCCTGGATTCTGAGCAGTCTCCCTGTAGAAAGCTAATCAAAGAAATCCCGCTGTGAAGAGAGTTTTAGTAACAAATAACACATCAGAGGGTGCTGGACCATGAAATGCAGTAAAGAACAGCTTTGGAATATAAGGAGGTATCTTAACATGATCTGTGCTAAGCATTTCATGTGGTTCAGCCATGGCCTCATACAAACTGCTTGGTAAAATCTGAAAAACAGATTAAAATTTAAGTGAATGTTGGAGAAAAATTTGCTTGTCTTTCTTTCTGTGTAAGCAGAAGCATCTCTGTTCTAAGTCTAACTTGATTAGCAGACCTTTATGAAGTGCATCTGCTGTGTTTCAGTAATGTTAAAATACTAAGGCTTCTTTTATCAGAGTATAAATGTAGGGCATATTCTCTGCTGCTATTATTAGGACTTTCAACTGATTCTGACATTCGTGTCCTAATATATTTTCTTTGATCATCTATGATGTTTTGGAAACTGCCCTAGTGTACCATTTTTCCCCTTTTTTTAAAAAAAACTTTTTTACTATAAATTTTCTTTTTCTCATCTAGGTTAAATTTTTCTGCTTGAATTCATGCTGGAGTTGGGGAAAAATTTGGAATTTGCATTTTATAAAAACTTTACTGCTTCAACATTTTAGAGAGTCTGGTCTCTCTAGAAACATGAAAACTATGAAAGTCTCAGAAGAAGAAGAATGTGAAAAGTTTTATTTAGGATTCATGTGAAATCAAAAGAAACTGAACCAGTTGTGGGGGTTTTGACTGTCACATTCTTATTTTCTTGGAGGTGACTCAAATAAGCATTTTGTGTTTTCTAGAAGTCAATGTCAGTGCACCTAGAGTACATATTGGAGTTTAGGCATCCAGTGTAATCCCAAGCAGCTGAAGAACTCAATTGGGTTTGAGAAGAATGCTCTAAAATGAATCAGAGTGCACGTTTTCTGTGTAGTATCAAATGGTCTTGGTTAGATGGCATTCCAAACTATTATTTTAATCCGTTCTGAACCCTCTAGAGGTTTGGGGGTTTTGAAATTGGGTTTTTATTCAGCTGAATTAATTTTCTTTGAATAGTAGCATCTACCTCAAGAAGCAAGCTTTTTAAAAAATGAAAATATGTTTATAATGTGCATGGAGAGCCTGCCTCATGTAATTAAAAGAAATTGCTTGAAAGTTCTTGTCATCACTATTGAAAGATGTACCATGTCCCTGCCCTAGCTGAGGGTGATTTTTTCCCATTGTTGATGCCTATTGTTCTCAGCTGGAAAAATGCTTCTTTGCATTTGCTCTTTGCTCAGTAGACTATGTTATTTTCTTTTAAAAGTGTCTTTGACTTGTAAGGCCCTAATAGAATCTATGCAATTTGCATTTGCTTTTTGGTCTTAATAGGTGTATATGTCAAAATAGATTTTATTCTTTCTCCAGAGCTTTTATATTGTTTGACAGCTCACAAACAATGTTCTAGTAAATAACTAGTGTTATCTGACACTGATATTTTCACAATGTGGTTCTAAAATAGAGCATAGTCAGATTACATTTGCAAAATAATTGGTAATTTGTTTATGGCTGTAAACATTTGCTGACTTCTACAATTTAAGAACAATTTGTGTTTGTAGGGGGAATTAGCTCTGCTTTGCCATTGTTTCTCAAACAATTACAAAGTGTGAAGTCCCTTTTTGAAACCATATGCATAAACAGGGAGGCAGTCCTATTCTGGGAGTCCAAGTGGCTTGCACATACAAGTCCAACACTAGGACTGTAGTGCCATCTGCTGAAAAGTAGTGCAGACCCACTGGTACCTAAGCAGAAGTTTCCAATTAGTCCTTTCTTTTTTGGATGGCAAATTCTCACTTCTCTTATGCTTCTCTGCTTGTCAACAGTTACCCCTCCCTTATTGACTTATCATGTTTCTTTTCTTGTTATACTGAATCTCCTCGGGGATCTCAATCATAAAACCATTTGTCCTGCAGTGTTCAATGATATTTAAGTGGCAAACTCAGGAAAGATAGGACACAGACTGAAAATATTTCATATTATTCTACCGGAAAAGCTTTTTATGTAACTTCATTGTGCTCTGAGATACGAAACACAGATTTAGAAGAAAAGAGGCAGTGTAAATCAAGAGGTGGTTTCTGTTTTCAGCATCCCTGGTTTTGTTGCTTGTTACCACCACGGTGGATTTCTTGTCCGAGATGGTATGCTTATGTTTCGGGCGTTTTTCTTGGTGTGTGCTCCATGAAAGCGCTATCCACCTTGAGGATAAGTTCTGCATTAATTTTTGTTGTAGTCTTTGCACTCAGTCCTTGCCACTCTTTTACTTTTCAGCTGGCCATAGCGATCTTGCCCCCAAAAAGCATATCTACAGCCTGGCAGGGGACCCCACAGTAGGGAGTAGGGGAGCAAGTCTGGGTATAGGCGCTGGCCTCCTGACACAGCAGGGGCTAAACCTTCCCTGTGTAACAGCCTCAGTCAGGGACAAGTGTGTGCTGGGTGGCACCCTTCTAAAGATGTCTCTAAGGCATGGGTTTTGGTGATGTCTCTCAAACCTAAGGACAACAATAATGTCAGTCCTGTGGGAGCAGCTAAGGGTCTCTTTCACTCAGAGCTTCAAAAGTTATTTTAGCGAAGGGATTCCAAGGCATTGCTCTCACCTGGCATGACACCTGTCATAATATTCTTAATTATCAAGAAGATAACCTCCTCTTAATCACGAGCTAGAAAAGAGCTGACAGTGGGCTTTAGGTTGTTGAATATTTTTAGATGCTACAAGGAAAGAGTGGAGAGAAGTATGTGCTTATACCAAGTTGCTGGGTGATATATTTAGATGCTTATGAGGGAAATTGACAGTCTTAAAAATATGAAGGACAGTGCTTTTGGTGTTCATGATCTGGCAACCTTAATCCTCAGTTAGTCATAATGGTTTATTTCTGCCTGTATCAGTTCAAATGAAAGTATGCAAGGAAAACACTCCAAGTCCCTGTCAAACAAAAACACAAAGCTGTAAGGCTCACTTTAATGGAAAAAATGCATTTGTGCCTCTTTGATAGCAGAAATCAATCAGTCATATTCAAGACTTTTGCATCCATAAACTTTTTTGATTAAATGTAATATTGCCAAAGCAGAGGAGAAATCATAACAAGAACAATGGCATAGAAAGCAATATAATATAAAAGGCATCCAAAAGGACAGGTGACATTAGAAGTCTTGTGGCCAAATACATATATTCTAGGACCAGGAAGCAATGTTCCATCTGTTTTTTTGTAATAATAATACTGATGTTAAATTCTCTTTCAGTGTATGGACAAAGAGCACTACATTGTTAAAATGCACCAGGTGTCTTTTAAGGGTCTGAATGATAAATAGAGACACATTGGAGCAGAAACTCACAAACAACAGAAAATATTTATAGAGGGGGATTGATAACCCTAGTGGAAATTGATCCCTTGGGTAGCCTCTAATCATGCTGATACCTTTGGAAGGGGATATTCCACATGAAATAGACTCCACCTCTTTGTTAAAAATGTCTTTGTGGCTTGACCTGAGCAAAGGCTCATGTCCTGATTTCATAGTAGTTTACAAGTTTCAGAGGTTGATTTTAATCCTTTTTGGACTGGAAGAAATATCTTTTCTTTCCATAAAGATAATAAGCAGATGCTTGCATCAGCTCTACTCACAGAGGTCATGGTTCTTGTGGTAAGCAATACATGTTCACCTCCTTCCCTATCTTATTTGAGAGACAGGACGTAATGAAGGCAGAGGAAGCTGTTGGACTTCCTAACCCTTCCCTTCATGCTTTAACATTAAGTCAGCTAGATTTCAGGTCACCTTTTTGTGCCATTAGATTTCTTCTCACTCTTTGCCCGCAAAAGTTAGCAAAATAGATCCGTGAACCATTATAGCGTTATTAAATTATTTTGCCAGAAGGAGATGGTTAGTTGTAATGGCTGTGTCAGCAGATAGTCACTGTCATTTTGTTTTCAGAGCCTTTTTGGTGGTGCTGGTTAAAATGACTTGCCTGCTGTTCAGTTGCTTGCATTGAAATTAATACTTCATTTTGCTGCTCAGAGGTCCATAAAAATGGATCACTGGAAAAAATGAGTATCACATTAATGGATCTCTTATCTAAACTCCCAAAGTTTTTCTAACTCAGCCTTCTCAGGCATAGTGCTAAGCCTAGCTTAGAAACTTTGTCAGAAGCATCTTCATAAACAAGTAAGAAAAAAAACAACAATCCAAACTTGATATGCTTTATGTCCCATACTGCTGGAGTCAATCCAGTAAATAATTTATTCTAATTAATTTACCATCCAATTAATAAGAGCAAAAAAGGTTTTACCGAGAAGACAATGTCTGTTTTAACTTCAGGTCTTAGTACTAGTGTGGTCAACTAAGTTTACAAAATGTCCTCCAGTATTCAAAAGCTGTTGTTTTAATAGCAGTGAAAAAAAGGCTTTGGTGAGAGTTGATGGCTCAAAATTATTATTTGTATGGAGATGTCAGTTGATCACTTTTGTTAAAATATATTAAGAAACTTAGCTAGATAACTACTTATTTATGACTCTTGTTTACTTTATCTGCAGACATGTATACTCTGCTCAGTAAACTTACTGAGTCCATTTTCTGAGCCTTCAGCTACTGAAGAGCTTTTTTATGATCAGATTTTCTAAATGAGAAAAGTTCTTGCTCATAAGTGATAAATTATATGATCTCTTTTTAGAAGCAAGACATCTACAGAGTTACTTTTTCTGTATTTTTTTAGTTGTCATCCTTATGTGGCCTTACTTCTCAGGCACACTATACTTCTGACTTTAAAACCCAAATTGTGCTATGTGGTCAGGAAGGGTCCTGACATGAGTAATGATAACTTCAAAATAAAGAGAAATAAGTGTTGTTAACTTCAATTTCACAGGTGTATTTCAATGTTGGCTTCTATTTTCTTTTCAAGGTTTAAATTTTAGTTTGCCATGAGCTGTGAACTACTTTTATCACTTTCAATTTGCTTTCTTCTCCATTTAGTCAGCAATTTCTGAGGTCTGTAAAGGCAGTTTTTTGCTCAGGAAAGCACAGTGCTGCTGAATATTTGCAGCACAACATATAGCATAAAAATTACTCCTGTCACTATCAGCTATGGAAATACAACAATTAAGATTTAAGAAATGTTTAATAATTAATGATTTTGCTTACAAGATGCCTCAAATATTTTCATCTGGCCATTATAATTCAGGCAGAAAATACTTGATTATGCTCTGAAATACATTTCATGTTTGAGATGTTAATGCTTATTTCTGTTTTTAGAGACATATTTGCATTTCTTTTCTTCCAAAAAATATTATTTCTTGTGGACATACATAGTTTTAATTATCTAGGAACCTTTTGTACCTGTGCTCCAGAAAATTATTTAGTCCTCTGTAGCAATATGGTAAACTTATTATGTCTGTTGTGAAGGGAAGGTGTTTGATCCACAAAAATAGCTAGAAGTTAAAATGTACGTGATGTGCATCTCAAATCTGAAATGTGGTCTCAAGAGATATCTACCTATCCAAGCAAAATAAAGATAGCCTGAGAGTAATGTATATATATACATATATATATACAATAGAATATATATAATTATGTATAAATGATAGTTAAAAATATAGCTGAGAGTAAATATATTGTTAATTGTCAAATTTTAGTTGTTTATTGAATGTTACTATTCCTCAGCTTTTCAGTGAATAATTTAACTCACAAGTGTCATAGGACTAGAATTTACTTAAATGTTTAAGATGATCAAGAAAACTTATTTAAACAAATGTGCATATGTCCTCTTCTACACATTTTGATTGAAATACTGTACATATAATTAAATCTGGATCACTTAGTAGAAAAAGGCAAAAGTTTTACAATTATTTTTTATTAGCATCTGTTTGTCTGTCTTCTTAAATAGGCAGTTTAAAATAACTAATGAAGATGTTACATCAACATAGGCCTTCTGAGCAGATAGATCTTCTGAGATGTATCTCTACTAGAACTAGGTCTACGTTCAGAAGAAATGTAGTGCACTGCTGCAGTTGGTGCTGAGAACCTACATTTATGTGATGTGCACTTTGGACATTTTACTTCAGTCACACTTTTGACCAGTCCCCTATGTACAATATATTTGTCATGGATGGGGTTGAAACTGCAAAAAGAAAACTTGCTCACTTGAGTCCAAGAAGCACCACACTGCCCTTTCTTCCATCTCCTGCAGATGGTGGTACATGTTACTGCAGTCATGGTAACATGTCATTTATTCTTGTTCCTTAGTTAGTTTCTCACCTTATTTCTATTTATCCCTTAGAGTTGCCAAGTGTCACAACAGTATCTGTGGTTTGAATCTCTTCCTGACTCTGAGGAAGCTGAAGTAAAATGGCAAAGAAAAAGTGGAGTGAGGGGCAGGGAATATTAATGTGTAGATACTACTCTTACTCAAAGGCACTGAATAATCAATGGTTAAATCAAAGCTTTCAGATGTAGAGCAGCACAGCTGAAAACTTCTGCCAAGAGCCAATGCCTTGACTTCACTCCCCTTGGTGATATTTTGGGAGTTTGCCTATATCTGTGTCCAAGAACACCCCTGTCACCCTAGGAAGGAAACCTTGGCACTGTACTAGTATACAAATCAGCAGCTAAAAACTTCAGGGTGGCCTGCAGGTCTGTTGTTATGCAGACCTTCAGAGAGCACCCGGCAAAATTTGGGCACAGCTGTACTGCCTGTCCTGGGGAGGCCCATAGTCCCTGTGATGTTCATCATGCTGGCTTTAAAGGAGGATGCTGAGACCTCTGACCAGGATCATCTGGAGAATGTACCCATCCATGTTCTGGCAGTGTTACATGGTACCCTGTGCCCTGAGTTTATGAGTGATACCTGGGTGTATTCCAGGTGCTGAAGTGCTACCAGAAAGCTCCAAGTCCTCCTACCAACCATCTCAATTTTTAAAATGTTTAAAACTTGTTCTGGAATTGCGATCACTGACGCAGGAGGCTGTTGGCTTTAGCAGTGGCTAGGAGCACACCACAGAGAGACCATACAAGGTCAAGGAATGCAAACTTCAGATGATGAGATCTCCTCTAGACTCTCCAGTGTAATAAGCCTGAATTTGCCTGAGCTATGAGTACACAGGCAGGTGCCTGTCATCAGCTGGATCTGTGGTGTGCTTCTGCCAAGAGGCCTGTCCAACACAGCCACAGCAGGGGCACATCTCCAGTGTGTCTGTTGGCCCAGATTACAAGTTCTGTGATTTTCCTTTTCTTGAATTTTGTTAGATCTTTTCTCTTCTTGTTGTTCGGGTTAACTGATCATTTATCAACCTTTTTTTTATAGTGTTGCCAAGTATGAAATTACTCAGTATCAGAGAAGACTTTGATCTGCCCTTCACAATATTTTATGAATTTTCTATTTGCCTGGGGCTGCAGACTGCATCAAGCTGTATCTTTTAGGAGTCCAATGTGATAGACTTTGCCATCAGAAAAATATTAAGAAAAGAAAGAACAACAAAAACAATGGCTTGTCAATTGATGGTGTGGAAGAGAAGGCAGAGTGTGTACATAAAGCAGAAGAATTTCAATATTTGTGTATTAATGAGATTTGGGCCTTATGAGGGCCATGCGACACTATAGATGTGTGTAAGAACATGAAATAACCAGTGCAGTTTGGCTTGTTTTATATATGCTAAGCAGTGTCATGTGTTTACCATGGCAGTGGAAGGTTTGAAGATGTGTCCCAGCACATGCAGTGTGCTTTGTGTCCCAGAGAACTTCTTTGGACCCACACAATCCATTCACCAGCCTTGTGTCTCCACTGGGGCCTTGCACATATATGGAAACCACAGTGAGCAGGTCTTTCCATTTCCACTGTTTTCCGAGAGGAATATGATTCACACCCACTGAAACTGCTTCAAATCCCAGATCAGTAAGGGAAGTAATATGGGCATTCACTTCAGAAACTCACCACAGGTCTAAGTGCTAATGTTGTTATATAATGAGTGGCAAAATATGGAAATGTTTCCTATCTTTTAGTTTGGTTAGTGCCTTTTGAGAAAACAATGTTTTCTTGGGGTTTTGTTTGTAAAGCTAACCTTGAATAATGCAAATTTCCAGAAAATAATTAACTGTGTGTTTTAAAGTTTAAGAATCAGACAGGTATTAAAGCTATTCTCCACACTAGAAGAGGATGAAAGCTTGCAGTTTCTTAGTGAAAGCTAAAATAAAATGTGACACTGGTAAGATTTCAAATGAATTGAAGAGGGTACTGTTCAATTGGCATCATGAGGCCCCGAAGGCTGTTTCTGTTGAAATTGCTAACAGCATGGCAGTAAAGTTCTTTTCTTGCTTAAGTACTCAAAGATCCAATATTGTTATTCATCCATCAGCAGTGTACTGAAGGCGTGTTATTTAATGTTTGTAGTTTGCTTTTCATCTCCAGAAGGAGACTGTATTGCAATCTCAACAAGGAGGTAGAAGAGAGCTATTGTGAAGGAAAAATTGCACTTCTCTTGTCTGCCCTGGGAGATACAGCTTTTTTAGTACACAGACAAAGGAACAACAGGATTGGTATGACTTGGAATTGACCCATCCTTAAATGCTACGGTGGAAACTTATGCAAAAATATGGGGTACTTAGCACAGTGCATCTCCACTGCCCAATCACAAATATTTTTTATACAAATAGTAATGCAGCCATTCAGTGGTGCGGAAGGTGCTGAGAAATAATAATCAGAAATTCAGAATTAAAATTAGGCTTTATCACAATTTTTCCCTTTTTGCTTACATGTATGTAATTATTAATGACCTACATTTCTTCAAATTTTACAAATTCCTAGTACGTCTTTTTGGCAGTGAGATAAAAGTTACACCTATTAGCAAAACAAAGGCTACAGATGAACATCTTCATGTTTTTTGCAGAACATTTGATGGAGTTCTTTTTTGCCTGATGTAGTCTCTAAATTCTAATTTTACTTTGGAAAAGTGAATAGAAATAATTTGGCTCAAGGCCCTGTTGTGAAAGTTCAGGATCTATGATTTTCAATAACCAAGAGTAAAATGAGATCCTGTAGCAACTATCAGTGAGCAGAGTAGTCATCAGAACTGAGTTCACATTTAGGATCTGGGATATCCTTCTCCAATCTCTCCTTTTTTCTTTCTTATGAGTGGTCCTGATTTGTCGCCTACATATAACAACTGTAACCCCCACAACCAAACTTGTCAGTCATCCTCCACCATAATAATCTGCTGATGTTTTTAAAAATCTGTGAGTCGTAGGATCTCATTCAATCAACAAGGAAAACTCTGATAATTGTTTCAAGTGCAGAGCTCTGCTACACTGCCGACTATATGCAAGTCCTCCACATTGTCCAGGGTCAGTGACCTAGAAACAAGAGCTCAGTGCTAACAGAGGGAGGTGAAATGTCAGGAGTTCCAATATAGAGAACGCAACAGAGTAATAACATGGAGCTTTTTGCATGTAGCTTGATGCTTATATTTTGCTTCCTAAAAGAATCTCCAGCAAACCTTTTTTTTTTAATTCTCTGTAAGGAATAGTTTAATAAGAAGCAACTCCATAAAGGAAAAACTGAGAGAAGGTATTAAAGCCAGTAAATAGGCCATTTTGAAGTTCCTTAGGTAATGATATGCATTTATATGTTTCCAAACCCCAGACTTACAACTGGCTTTTATTCCTGGTAAACATTGGAAGAGAAAGATTATGAAAATCGCTTACCTGTAATTCAGATGTCTTGACTCTACATATTTGTATGCTCTAATAAAAAGGTTGATTCAACTCCTGCTGATCCATTCAAGTGAGCATTCTGCTAGCTAAGGTTAAGCCAGCCCAAAGATTGGCATTGCTCACTGCTTGAGTGTTTGATCAAGATCAGTATTACAACCCATACTTTACTTTGATTTCCGTGATTACATGTCTGTCAATACCTGAGCTTGCAAGCTAAAAACATGCTTTGTACTTCTGCCTGCTGACAGGCTTTTGGCTGTGCTAACAACGTGCCCCTGCATGGATTCACGGTCGAGTAACATTACCCTCCTGACAACCAATGCCTGTTTGTCAGTCACAGCCTTGGCCCTATATTGCTCCTTCCACCACAACCCTCCAGTGAACATTTCTTCCTTGTAAAGATCGTCCATGGATAAATTTCTGCCACAGCCTCAGGCTACTCTTTATTCTGAGATGCTTCATCTTGCGAAGCTTTCTCTGTAACGTCAGGATGATTCCTTGCTTTATCCAAAGAGATGATAGCATATACCCAGTGACCTCTGAAAAAGGATACAGTGAGACATGTGCATACTCAGCACATCCCCAAGAGTATTTGTAAAATCAAAGAAAAAAACCCAAATATTTACATGGCCTGGAGTCTTCTTTAAATTATAGCTGTTCTTACTGTGCTACACATTTTTCTTCATATCAACAGATGAGAAGCTCTGTTTAGTAAACAAACCACTTGCAGTGATAGCAGAGGTGAGCTGCTATCACCCTACAAATTATATCACACCTTTATCACATCATGACTTACGTTTATGCAGATCAGTGACAGTCCCTCCAAAGTCTCCACACATCCTGTGCAGCTGAGCCAGGATGATGAAAGGGTGATACTTTTCAAAGTAAAATCCAATGAAAAGAAGTTAAGGGAAAATACTATCTTTTTTATTGAATTACAGGAGATATTCAAAAGGACCTTTGGAGATCATCCAGTCAATTTCTCCTGATTAAGCATGGTGAGCAAGCAGGTTTCTTAGTTCTGGGTCTAATCAGGAGCTGAGTATCTCCAAGGATGGATATTATATAGTCTCTCTGAACAAGCTGTTCCATTGTTCAAATGCTCCAATGTTTTTTGCTATGTTTAAGTTGCATATATATGTCAGTGAAGGTTCATTTCTCTGTCTCTATGAGCACTACTGAAAAGAGCCTGGCTCCATCTTGTTGTCACCCTCCCTTTGAATATTTATATACATTGATATGACACTTTGGGTCTTCTCTTCTAGAAGCAAATAGTCACAGCTCTCTCAGACTTCTCTTGTAGGAGAGATTTCTTCAGTCCTTTAATTTAATTTTTTTTTGTCCCTTGAATATACTCTCTCCAGTATGTCCATGTCTTTCTCAAACTGGAGAGACCAGAGCTGAACTCTGCACTTCAAGTGTGGCATCAGCTGTGCAGAGGACAGGGGCAGGATTACCTCCCTCCAGCCACTGGCAACACTGCCACTTCATTGATGAAAAGTGATGAGTTTTACTTTGCATGACAAATGTGAGATACAATTTGGCTTCCTTGAGCAAAGAATCTTTGTGCCATATATACTAAATGGGGAAAGAAGGTGTCTGAGGGCGACATAAAACATCCATGTTAGCCTAAAACAAACACTGCAGAGTATCTGATGGCTCTCTGCTATATGATGTTTGTAAACATATTCTGATTAAATTGAGTGTCTTGATTAAGTATTATATGACAATAGTATATGAATGGAGATGAATTTCTGACCATTGAGAAAAAATGCTCTACAGCTGTCCTGGTAAGAAGGAAGGCTGAAGAAAACATTGGATTGAAGTATCCAGAAAACAGAACTTTTTCAGACTCCACCATTCAGTCACAATTCTATTTATCAGGAAACACACATAATGGGTGAGAAAGGGAGTTTCTGTTAGCTAGAAGCACAGAAAAGTATCTAGATGCTTAAATAGTCAGCAAGCCATGTACATTGCCTCTCTCTCAGACTCATGCTAGGCTGTATTTGTTCCTACAATGGCATATGGGATCCATATAACGCTTGTATATCAAGCTATCTTCTGTCACAGAAACTGCCCTGAGTTAATGTATGCAAGGTATATGAGATCCAGTGTCATGATTTTTATTCCATGTTCTTTTCAGGATAATACAACCAATAAACTCAGAATTTGGGTAGGTCATTCGGTTACTTTCATCTGGAGTGATTCAAAACATTGCACATTTTAATCTCTTTATTCAAGTGCAACCATTGATGTGTCTAGATTTTTATGAGTTTTAGTATCCCTTTCTTGGAGTACATGTATACTATATATATGTGCATAATACGTCATACATTATATATGCCTCTTTCTTATCACATATCCACTCCTAAAGTTGCAGGTGAACAGATTTCCACCTGACCAAATTGCCTAGTCTTGAAGAAACTTATTTCAAAAGCCATATGTATCAGTGCATATTTATGGTATTTCATGTGGGCATGTTTCATGATGTGTCTCCCATGACATAGGACCCAGCAGTGTCACAGATGTATCCCCATGAAACATTTCCTGCCTCCCCTGGAATTCCTATTGTTGATTGAGCTCTTGCTTTGTTGTGACTTGTTAAAATAAAAAAGAGATTATTAGAATTGTTTATGCATGCCAGGGGCATAAACATTAAAAATACACAAGTATCAAACTAGCAGTTCCTGAAAACTGGCTGTAATCCCAGGCCTTTGTCTAACCTACTATCTTTTACAGCATAAGAGAGCTGAGATAATAGGAATACTTCTCTAGCATGAAAGAACTAAGCTGATAGAAATTCAAGGTCAAAGAACAGGATAAATGTGGTCCAATTAGTAATAAACTGTGTGGATGGATGTGCCTTGTAAGGGCAAGGAATGTCTGTAACAACAAACGACTGTCATATGTACAGGGACTGGCAAGAAGAAAGCAAGGTGCAACCAAAATTAATTGACTGAAATAGATATATCCAAGAGAGGTTTTGGGAGATGGATTTGTGGCTCAAAACTGGCTGTGGCTGTTGACTAAGATATCAGATTACAAGATAAAATTTTATGATATGACATCAGTGGAAATTGATGAAAATCAAGTTCAGATCTTCATTTTGGTGCTGTCAGTGCAGTCTTGTATTCCTGCTCTCCATGTCTGCTTGTCTTTCTATTCACTGCCTAGACTAGGCTGAGCCCTGAGTCCCYGTATTTGTGTGTGAGGTGCCTGCAGCAGCTAGATTCTGTTTTCAGATAGTGGTCCTATGAGTTAGTGCAGTCTACATTATTAATAATGCAATTAATATTGCATAACTAAATTCATACACTTCAGACACGATGCTTCCTGTCTATAAGGCTTTCAAGAAATAGTATCCCCAGCTCACTGAGGAACAAATGTGAGACAAGCTGGTTTGCTCAGTGTAGCATAAGAAATCAACCAGAGAAACTGGCTCCCAGCACTGTTTTGTKAGTGGCAAGAGGAACAGATGTGCTTTTCAGAAGATACTGCTTCTTGTATGTTCCTTCCTAGACAAAACTTCTTTAATTTTGAGACAGTCTAAAAAGAGCTAGTAAGTTTCTCCTTTCTTCCACTCTTCAAATAATGGAAATAGGATTTGTTGGACTAAATATCTCTGAACCATATTCCACTTTTACTACTGTGTTGCAAATGATTACAATGACTAGAGGATTATGTATTAAGTATTATTAAATGAGAAAATGCTTGTAGGAGGCTTTAAGTCACCTGATAAAATTGATATTATAAGGTACAGGAAAATAAAAATGTCGTGGATTTCTTTTTTTCAGAAACTCTCATGTTTGGATGCCACTTTCAGGAGGAAAGGGAAATTACTGTAGATGGTATAGGGTGTTAATATTAAAGACCATATCAACCCAAATTCTGAATTCTGTTTGTAAACTTTTATATCTATTTGGTGCTTATCATTGGAGAGAACTAATAAAGAAGACCTTGAATAATTTCAAGCTACTGGGGTTTGCTTGATGATTTCTTAAATTATTCTCTGTAATGCATGTACGTCGTCAATTGATGGGTATATAAATGAAACCTGCAAATGGGAAATGCAAAGAAGGAAAGGCAAATCATTATCAACTCAACAAGCACATTGACGGGGAAGAAGGCGTAAGAGTATCCATATTTTCATATACAATTTTCAGTGCCTTTTTGAGTTTATTTTGATAAAGTATTATACTGATTAAGCAACAAAAGCAGTACTATTTTATATACAATGAGAAAGACGTTATTTTTCTCCAATGCTTTGGCTGTAGTCTTCAGAATGCTGTTAATTAGTGAGACCTTAATTACTTATTATTTTCAGCTAAAAAAGTAGGAAATTTGCTGGCATAAGAGTTCCATTATTTCAATAGCAACTAATGATAAACTTTTTTCAGTTAGAAAATTCAAGAAATAATAGATTGAAATATTGAAAGTGAACAATTTACTTATTTTTCCATGAGAAAGGACTTAATACCACAAAGTAGCTATAGAAAATTATATGTAATGTGTTTCATTACACATCCTGACTTCAGATAGTGAAAATCTCATAAAGACAACTACAGCTTAAGACTTGATTTCTCTGTCTGCATTTTATGTAATTACTCTTATGTGGTATTTTTTCAGAAAATTATTAGTCTTGACTGAGGTTCTGGTCTCCATACCAAAACAGTACAGAAAACTGAAAGACTGGGTAGGGGAAATCTTCCTGTGGTTTCCACATCCTTCTCTATTTTAGTGTACTTGTGGCAGATAGAAGAGGGCAGGAGGGCACTCAGCTGGTGAAAAATAAGGGAGGTTACAGGTAAGGGTGAAAATGTTTGCAGACCTGCTAGTGTTGGTAAAAAGTCTGTGATACTCTGCTCTTGAAGAGCTTCCTGTGAATAGAAAGATCTGGAAGTAGATGCAGAATTTGTTACCTGAAAATTATTGGAGGAAGTTACTGGAATTTCTTTTTTTTGAAAGAAATTTTAGGTGTTGTTTCAATATCGTAAGTTCTAAGTCCTGTATCACTTTGCCTAAAGAAATCCTGAGGCAAAGCTTGTGTTTGAAAGCAGTCCTCCCAACCACTACCATCATATCAAGTATGTCTTCCAGTTATATTTTGATAGCTTCTGCAAATTAACTGAGGTTGGAGAAAAGAGTTTGCTTTAGTTGATAATTATTATTTATAAAAGGTGACATTGTTGTGTGTATTTATCTCAGGATGAAAAAAAGGTCATGGTAAAGAGAAGAACTCTAAACCTCAGTTAACCACGGAAATGTGTGTAGAATGGGACTTGAAAAAGAACCACCCCATTCAGAATGTGTCTCCGTTGTTGTAACCATTAAATCCCGTATTTCAAGTGAGGAATTTTAGACTGTATGGCAGTAAGCTGTTTAACTCCCAGGAGACTCAAACCTCTGGCTGTTTCAGCAGCTCAGACTGCTGGAAATGCAAAGATTTTTGTCCTCGCTAAGGATGAGCAAAAGTCTCTTAAGAGGGTCCCAGTAAGTAGGAAACTAATTTTGCAGTTAAAGGAGCATGTAGAATCTTTTGTATTCTTTGGATCAGAAACTCACTGCAAAGAAGAATGTAAGAAACATCCTTTAGTCAGTGTAAAGAATGGCCAAAGGCTTTACTACTGAGATTCCTGACTGTAGATGAAAGTACTGATGAGACTTCTGGATGCAGTTCTGGCAGACCAGTATCAACCAGGTCTGGAGCTAAAGACAAGATGGTCCTTATCTGGAGGAAGAACATAAACAGCCATAGAGACCAGCTACTTTGAGGTACTAGTCCAAGTTAGGATGGGGTGTTGCTGCTGAGCCAAGATAATTTAGTTTCCCAGTTAGGATGCAGCAGCAGTGGGACAAGAGCTACCTGAGGGCTGTTTAATCACCTGCTTTTGCCAAATAGAGCTAACTTGCCTCAAGCGCAGCAGGATAGCAGCCTCATTATTTCAAGACCATGAATAGACTGCTGCTAAGGAATCTATTCTAAATTTTGAATGATATATGCAGTCTAATCGAGTATTCTAGTGATTCAATAAAGCAGTATAAAGATGGTGATGCCACAGTTTTTGTTTACTAAGATGTCTTCTAGTTAAGAATTTTTTAAAAAGGAAATGTAGAGAGGTTTAAAGTTACACTATCTTATTGTAATCTTATTTTTTCAGGTAATGTGTTCTACAAGATACTCTCAAAAGTAAAATGGCTTTATAATCTCTCTCCTTTTTACTCTGTACATATGTATACTTCATGATGGAGTGTGTCTGCTGTGTTGCGTGAAACAGAACAGCTCTCTTTGTGCATATTTCTTAAGAGACAAAGGACTACTTGTGCATGGAAATCCTGCTTAAAACACAAGCGACAGTTGCCTCTGGAATTTGAAGACTCTTCTTTGCAGTTGGTCATCTTTGTTGACAAAGTACTCCTATCCTGTAGTGTAGAAGAAACCCTTACTCATGTCCCGCTACCCTTGCCTAAATGAGTGTCTGCCTGCCCAGCTGTGTTTGGCAGACATGAAGATGCATCTGCACCATCACAGAAAGTTTGGAGAAAAAAATCATCAGAAGTGAATTATCCTATATCGTCTACACAGCAAAAAGCATTACTTTTGCTTCCAAGAAAGCATCAACTGTGTATTGCCAAAACTGTGCCTGCAGTGTTCACTTAGAGAGAGAATATATCACAATCCAAAAGTAGAGCAACAGAGCTATGACAATCCATTGTGATTGCTGTTCATATGAAATTCATTTAATGTTTTCTTAATCTCTCCCTTGTGCTCACCATCATCTTTTTCTGTGAACCTAACCATAACAATGCTTAAAATCCCAGATTTGTTTGGAGATTTTTTATTTTGCATTCTAATCAGTTGATTGGGTTGAACACTAGATTGTTTTTCTAAGGGGGATTAATTTAGCTGAACCCCTCCAACTCTACCTAAAATACCACCCCTGGTGAAAGCTGGTGGAAAAACTGCATCACTGTAATTTTCCCATGGAAATGCACTGTTCAATTTCTGTTTGCACAGTGGAACAGTCCAATACAGCGGATTGAAAGGGTTACCTTGCCAGCAAAAGCAGGGAAACAAAACGAAAGCATGGTTTGTGTGACTGTAAGCCAGTTAGAAATTAAAGGAAAAATGAGATACGTAAGGAATATTACATAATTTCATCAAATAAATCTGACTAACAAAATCGTTTTTAGCTCCTCCTGTTGTCAAATAAACAGGAAGACTGAAGCAGTGTTTCAGGGAATATAATCAGAGCATCTAGTTTTATTATAAAGCAGACAAATTATCAGAAATAGAAAAGATTGAATGTAAATATCCAGTGCACATATCTAATTTGCAATTCTGAATATTTGTGTTATATACCTTAAGGGAACAGACAGCACATTATATGATTTAAGATTTATAGAACAGAAAGAGAAAAAAAGACAGGACAAATTTTATGTAGGACTTGAGGAAAAAAAAAATCTGCTAAATAGCACTAAACATAAATTTTCTTTAAGGATACTTTTAAATATGTCCTTTCTCTGCTTAAAGATGAGCTAGGAAATAGTTTTTAAAGTAACTGAAATTTTAGTCACAAAGAGCTTCAGAAAATTATTTATCTGATTTAGAAATGCCCTAACCTAAAGAGATTTTTTTTTCATGTGGGAGAATTATATTGGCCTAATAATAGTATTTAAAGATTGTTTATAAATCTTTGCTTCTGACTGATATGCTAAGCACAAACTCTCATGTGCTGAGCTACTCGAGCCACAGATTTTAAATTTATTTGACATACCACTTTCTTACCAACAGAATGTAAAAGAGAAACAACCAAAGCACAAGCTGCATTCAGTCTATTAGTTTTTTGCAGAGCAAAACAGACCATTGGTTTGCTATTTATTTTCATTTGTGGAGAGTTAACTTGCGATATGACCTAGGGAGGCCAGGAAGGACATTTGGGAGCCTGTTCTTTAAAGAGGCACTGATAATGCAGCATACTTAAAAATTTTCTTTGATGTTTTGTAGGAATAACATTGTGATTCCTGCGATATGCTTTGAGTAGTTGATTCTGTTTTCTGCCCAGTCATCAAACCCTGGTTCATATATAACTACCCAGACTCACAGTGATAGTCTTGCCTCTGTCAGGACTGAAAGTTGCAGTTAGCAAGGTCTAGATTTATTTCCATAGGAAATAACTACTGTTCAAAACTAGAAGTTATTACATCACACCATAGTCACCAGTCTGCTTCAGGGGAGTTACATTCTCCTCAACACATATATACACAGGAACGAAGTCATGTTTGTAGGTAGATACCCAGTTTTCTAGAGTAAACCTCCATCACTGTCATGCACAAACACTGCTCTCTTTGCTGGTTTGGCTGTCCTGTCATTTCGTATTGCCAACATTGGTTTGTTGTTCACTGGGCTACCAACCCAGGCCTGCACAGATGCASTTGTGCATGTGTGCTTGTTTTCCATGGAGAGTGTTGGAAGCTGCTGATAGCTGAGACAGCATCTCTGGCAGACAACATTTATTCTTTATAGCCTTTCAAACATGATAGAATCACAGCAAATTTACATACTCTGGCCTAATGGTTTCAATATGAAATGTGAAAGAGCTTAAAATGAAAGTTGACAATCCTGAAAAGAAGCTCAAAGACAAATTAAAACCCCATTCATGTTAGGGAGAATACAGTCTTGGCTTTCTGCTCAAATTGTAGTCTGCCATCCTCTTTGGCACTCATTAGCAAAAGCTTTGCTTTGTGAACCATACAGTATTCGGTGGAGGCTGCTAAACCATCAGGAAATGGTGCAAGGTGTGACCAGGCACCACTGAGTAGAGGTGTTGTTCAGCCAGCTGTGGGCTGCCCATGTTGCCAGTTCAGAGGCTAACAGAACAAGTTAGAAAAGAGCAGAACAAATATAGTGTGAGATAACTGAACAGAGGAGGTAGATAATTTAAGTAGCAAAGCCAGTAAGGAGAAAGCAAGAAAGATGAAAATGTTCAAGGCAAAGATGAATCTATTATAGGGAAGGGAATGAATGAAAACCAGGATGAGGGGAAAATGCTAGCAAGAAGTGCATTAAAAAGAAGTCTAACTTCATAAGGTTGCTTTGTTATATATATAATATATATATATTGCTTTATATATCTGTTGCTTTCTTATATATATAATATATATATTATATTCCAATATTGTATAATATATATTTTTTTATGTATGACGTAGTATCCCATTTCACTTACTTTCAGCTGCAGAAATGTAGTCAATGGAAAATCATCAAACTAAAGCTATGTATATTCAAAGAAGTATTTTCATACTTGTAAGGCAAGCTGGTTTTGGTTCAGATTAAGACTTTGTAGCAATTTTTTGACAGGTTTGTTCTGAAAAATCTTGATGTACTCCAAATAAGTGTTCTTATTTTTTTCCCTGTGTGTCTTATATGTTTCATTACAGTTTAATGGATTAACATAAATAATTGCCCATGGCAATAAATTATCGTGCTGTCTAGAGAAAGTACTTGTTTCCCTCCCTTCAAGTGATGCATTTATCACCTGCTGAAGTTTGTTAGTATGTTTTAAAAATGAAAAGAATTTATGAAATCCAAGATTGTATTTATAGTATTGCTTAATCACTCTAGCAGACTGAAGACTTCAGGAAAGCATTTCTGTTTGGAGAAGTATTTAGAGAAAATAATGCTTTTTTGAGGCTTAGATTTATGAATACAGCTCTATTGAATTTGAGTATGCATCAAGCACTGTCAAATCAAAACCCCAATAAACTGTCTTTGAGAATTGTTTTTGACTCAACAGATTTGGGTTTTTCTGCTCCTAAGGAAAAGCTGCAAGCCCATCTGTTGTGCCAAAGATGTGATGAGAAATTAAACTGTACGTCTGATGTGTAGAATAGCAGCCTCCCTCCACGTGTCCTCTGAATTTTTGCTGGAGGTGGAAACTTGTCTCAATAGGGACATTCCAACCCAATGTTTGTGTGATGGCTTTGCTGTTCAGTGGGAGAAGTCAGATCTGAAATACCAGTTCCATAGAGCATGGAGTGGCTACAACACTCATAAATTTCAGTGCCTATTGAGATCATTCAGGATTTTCCGGACCAGGAACTCCAGGATAACAAAAGCAGTGTCCTTCCAACTAATCTCCAGTATTATTTAATGTTCACATCAACAACACATACTGCACAAAGTTGACTCTTGTATGAGAATCATAATTACTGTTATTGAACCAGAGCGAAATTAATTTAATACTATCACTTTTGACTACACAGAGCTTTCTGAGGTCTGTGCCAGAAATAATTAAAGAATGGTTCAAACAGAAGTTTCTGAGACCTTGGAAATATCTGTGGGAAATAGCTGCTCAGCTTTTCCTTACTATTATAATGTATTAGAAGTGACACTACTAAAAGTGGGTTCATCTTTCCCGTCCAGTGGACCAATTGAGATATTCATATTTTGCAACCCCTGATTGCACAATTGTTGTCACCACTTCTCCACTTACACCTGCTTTGCAGAAAGCAATGTAATATTGTGTGGAGGCATTAATATCTATGTTTCCTGTGGAAAGTGCCTCTGAATATATGAATGAGAAGGATAAGCTATGTATTTAAGACATACAAAAAGAAGCAATTTTCACATACTGCTTTATGTAACCAAATTGAAGAGAAAATTTAAGTTAATGAAAAAGAAATCAGTAGTAAAAATAAAATCACTGACTTCCAGTGGTCTTGATCTGAATTTGACTTAATGGTTTTTACTTAAATGTCAAAAATTGATCTTCTTCAATGATTGTTAATTTATATTTTGCTGCTTAAGACCCAATCCTTTGACAGGGTCTTACTACTTAGCTGTAGTTTTGAAAGTATTTTTTAATTAAAATAAAAAAAGGAAGAGTTTGCTGATTCACTATGATGCTTAAGCATTTGCAATAGACCCATGCTCAGATTTTGCATGTTCCTTTTTAGTTGTCACTGCTTGGATTTAAAAAAAAAGGCCACTGGCACCCTAAATATACATGTGCATTATGCAAGGCTAGTTATACCTGTGTTTGATCAATACCAATCTTTCACAATAGAATTAAGTTTTCTAGAAGTACACTCAATAGTCTCCATTAATTATTGTATTTTGAATCTTTTAAAGACTAATTGGGTTTTAAAAACCTAATATCTTCATTTAGGTTTTCTTCAGTTGCTGGATTACTTTTCTTCCCATTTCCTCTTAATATTTCTTCAGTTCTAGCATAATGTCCATGTCTCACAATAACATACTTCCTTTATAGTGAAGTTTATTTTAAATAGTCTTGTGACATAGGGAGACAAAGATGAATGTGAAAGATAAAAGTGCTTACAGCATATCTTCACTATTTTTTACTAACTTATGTAATTCAGGGTGGAGGTTCCTGTTCACAGTCTGGGCAATCACATTAGTTATTTTGTCAGTGGTAAACTGTAGCTCAGATCTCCACTGAAGCCAGAAAATCAGCAAACATGGGTTTTTGCTTGTGCCAATTTATTTTACAAGCCTGAAGCTGGTACTGCGTGGTTCAGATACATATCCTGCTGACTCTGCATTGGAAGCAAAATTGCTAATATTATTTCTTAGCTTCTTTTCTCAAGGCAGCACTCCCACCTATAATATACTACATTTTGTAGTGAAAATTGGAGCTATCAGCAGGGTAGTGTGAAGAGAGGGACATGACGTTTTTTTTAATGTGTGAGATTGTTAAAAAAAAAATCAGGACTGTGTATATGACTGGCAGTGAGATCATGAGGCGCTTATAATAAACTGGAGATTAGTAAATTGCAATAAATTGCTGAAATTTTTCTATATGTAGTTCTTTGAAGACATCACTAAAATATAATGCCTTTGTTATGAAAGAAATGCCTTTATTATGATTTCAGGTCATAAAGCGGCAGATCATGTCCCTGTTATTGCATTAGGGTCAGTTTTCTCAGGAAGTTAAATAAAGTACAGTTCATTTGCAACAAAACAGATGGATGTGTCCTCTATCTTGTTACATTGTTGTAGGTTGGAGGACTCTGTGGAGGGAAATAAAGGGAAGTGGGAAGGACTTGGTATCAATTAAAGTCTCACGTGCTGTTGAATTAATCTTAATGCACAGTATAAGACAATTGAAACCATTTATCTAAATATGCATAGCTGGGCAGAATATCAGATAGGGGCTAAGCACTGTTATTTCACCAAATTTGCTACATAGAGGTAGACTGTATGAGGTCTGATTATGTTACTTCATTTTCACAAAAGCATCAGATACCTTCCTTGTCAGCATGTGATGCAGCCTCCTTCAGCTTGGCTGCTGTGCTCAGCAGCTGCAAGAGCGCAAGGGTCTGTTGTGCAGCTGTGCACAACATGAAATTGAGCAGAAAGAGACAGGGTAGAAACCATCCCATGTGACTGGAAAAAATCTTCTCTGGCAATGTTGTGAGTTAGCCATAATAGCTGTACAATATCTACCACAGCTTTTCCGCAAATATTCTGTGTGAATTCTGTGGCTTTCTAAAGGACTACCATAGAAAGATAGCTGTGGACAACTTTTTTCACTTGTTTGTTTGGGTTGGTGTTGGCTGCTTATTATATGCTGCTTTTAAGATGTTAAGGGAAATAAACCTACTTTTAAGAATAATTCTGTGATTTCTGGAAAACTTCTTGAGAGCTAATTTGGAATATTTTGATTGTAGTAGTAACATAGGTATTAACAATAAGCTGAACTAAAACTTTTGAGCTGAGGCATCCACAGTGTGTTGCTGCTTGAAATATTGAAACAGGTTAAAAAAAGGATTTGTGTTTATTTTTCATAATTCTAAGCCAAAATAGTTGATTTCTGTTCCAAAAATAGCTACAGACACATGGAGTTCAAGTTGTCCTGTTGCAGGTTTCACCACTTTTCCCTTTGGATCTTTCTGAAAATATGTTTAAAGTATGATAATGTGTTTACTGCACATCCTGGAAGTGAGAGCCCAGAAATTATGAAGCACAGGGAGAGCCCTGACACATGTAGAGTCCATGGGGAAAATGACATTTACCTCATCATTAAATAAGAACTGAAGGTTTAAAAATAACCTTCAGTTTTCGTCCTTGACACAAATACAAAAGGATAATTAATTTCTGGCTGCAGTTAGAACAAATGCATACAGCCTATTTTTTTGTTTGTTTTTGTTTTTTTTTTTTTTGTTTTTTTTTTTTGTTTCCCCAAGCAGATTACCTGAAAGGCTCTGCACAAAGGCTGTGTAAATCATTCATATTGTAGCTCTGGCCTGGAAGATTTAATACAGCAGGAAGAACATTGCGTATTTGGTTGCAAAGAAAATTAATTTTGCAAGATATTAAGCCTGTCTGGGTAAATAATTGTGTATTGTGTATTATGGATCAAATTCACCTTTCATGTAAGCACACAAATCTCACTTCAGTCAAGAGAGATTGAAACTGAATTTGATTCACTGTGTTTAGATCCACATGCCAATCGCTTATACATTTAATCACGAAAGAAAATCTGTGATTGAAGGCTTAGGATAACTTTTCAGTCTTTTGATTGATAATTGCGAAGGTGTGTTTGTTTTGAAAACTAGAGTAACCAATTCCTACATATTTTCTAATTACTAGTGAATTATCTAAGGTTTTTAAACTTTTCATGTTGTGCTTAGATTCAAATCATTATATGGAACATTTTCACATGCAGTGAAATGGATAACTAGGATCACAGAACAAATAACTGTAGAATATGGCTGAAGCTATAGTCCGAAGCTATCCTGATTAGTTGCCAAAGACGAACTTAATGTTTTAAAAAAACTGAATTATGTCAGATGTCAAGAAATGGTATAATCTTGCCTGCCTTGTGCATTGAAATCTTTGACAATTAATGTTTTTAGAATACATAGTTAGATCATCTATGGTTAAATATGAATGCATACATAAATGTGTAAAACTCCTCAAATTCCAGGATGTTCATTTGCACGCTATGTGTTGCCATTTGGTAATACTCTGGCAATGATTTGCTACAAGGACAGTCTTCTCAGGCTTTTAAGTAAACGTTTGTAGGTGGGGATGAGTCAGTGATAGATTTTTCTATGTTTGGAGATGCTACATGTATTGAAGAACTTATACTAAATATAGTCACCTCACCACATTCCATGCCACTTGCACCTGTACTCTTGCATTTTAAAGTCCTTCAAAATGTCAGGACCATAGATATTTACTTGAAATAGAATTTTCAAGCTGGGTTATAGTTACTGGAGACTTTTGTGAAGGTCATGTTTGTTTAAGTCTTAAAAAAGTCTCCTTTTTTTTATGTTGACTTAATTGCTAACAGTAGTTGAGCTCCTTCAAATAAAATAATAAAATCTACATGATTGGCTGCAAATGCCTGAGATCAATATGGAATTGATAGTACCTTTAATTTCTGACCCACCCAAATCTGTAGCGTAGGGTTGTGTGTGTAACACCTGCAGATCGTAATAACAGCCCTGGTCTTCCTCCTGTTTGTTCCATGAACACCCCAAATGAAATTTAGTCACAGATTCTCAGCCTAGTGAAAAACCATGACAAAATGGTCTTCCTGATGACACAAACAATTACACTAAACAGCATCAGCCCTTACAGAGGCATGTAAAATGGGCCTTCTGAATGCTGACAAAATACTTAGGGTGAAACAATGTACTTTGTGTTGTCAAGTCCTGCTAATCAAAATTTTTAAACTCATGTCAGATTCAAGGTTCTTCATTTTGGACAATGTTTAGTGGAGGGATAATAGGGAGTGGAGGCGTGTGCTCTCATTACCTTTTAATAGCATTTAATGGGTTTTTTTCCTAACAGAATAAGCCTATAGGTGTCCAAGCACTAATAAAATCATACTCAGTTATAACAAAGCTAAATATGTATAAGTAGGGACATTCTTTTTCAGTTCTGTCATGTTTGCTTTTTTTCATGGTTTGCTTTTTGCATTCATTTAACTAAGGATAGTCTGTGCTTAATTTTAAGACTCAAGCATCTGAGGCTTACAATAAACTTTGGTAGATTTATATCTGCACAGAGAAGTGTTAAGTTACATAAACCTTTTAAAAATCTGCAAGTTACTGGATTTAAGTGTAGAAGTGTTACATGTTAAATCAATGATAGATTCATAGCAGAGTATACGTATAATTATGGAGGGAAGATATGTACATTTAATCATTTCTTGCCTATGAAAACGTTCCAATTAAACAAAAAATCCATCATACTGCTGGGGGAATCGTTCATTCTCCATTGTTGCAATAAAAGGGAAGTAGTAAGAGAAAAATCTGCATAAACTTGCTTGAAAGTATGCCATGGGATAGAATTTGTTTTTAAAAGATTAATAGACAATCTTATTTTTCTATAATATTGACAGAGGAAAAATGCTGAAGAAAAAACATTAATGAAATTTCCAAATTGCCACTCAAAAATCTACTCTTGACTCAGTTTGCAAAGCTTGTTAGAGTGGCAAGAGATTGCCAGTGTTGGCAGCTTCCTGGTTGCAGCTAAGAGACTTTAGGAAAGGTATTTAGGAAACAGAACCACTTCTAAATGCAGTTGCTAACAGAGAGGGTAGAAGTAGGTTTTATCATTGTGATACTCACTGTGTTCTGCAGAACAGAATTCGACCTCAGAAAAAGCAGCTGTGGAGTGCATGGAAAGTAGTAACCCAGTATTTAGGTCATTTTGAAAGGTAGTACAGGATTATTTTGCTTTACTGTCCATCAATGGGATCCATTCCATCATAGCAGAAAAGTGTTCCAGGCAATGCTCTGCTTTTCTGCTTTGAGCCAAACAATTTTTACCCTGGAAGATCCCTCTATTGTTGTTAGAGGGAAAGTCTGCTTGATAGTGGTCTCCAAAAATGCTTGGTTTGGTGTCTTCAGCTCTGTTAGCTAAAATGTTAATATGACAATATATGCTTTGTGGTAAAAATTTCAAGATACCATCAAAAAGCTAAACTGAGAACAAATTGTTCTCATTGCAAATGTACATTACAAAATAGCAAGTCTATTGGGCATCTATCTTTGTAAAATATCCTCTTGTTTTTGTTTCTCTATACTTTCCCACAATATTTGAGGCCTAATACAATTATGAGGAAGCTCTAGGGGAAATGAAGTAATATAGTCTGAATAAAATATTCAGAAACCTAAGATATATTGTGTTAGTTTTCAACTCCTGTGACATCCTTTCATTTTTTATTCTGTGTTATTATCTCTAGTGAGTTTTTTTCCCCTATAAAAATATTTTTCACATGTTTTAGCTGGCTAGCTGCATATGAATGTAATATAGCAAGCCATGTGACCTAGATCCTATTAGCATTGCCTTATAGAATAAGGCAATAGTCTTATTCTTCATTAAGTTGTGAAAAATAGACATTGATAGCAAAGGGAAGCTGTGCTCTGAGGTTGTAGCTTCCAGCTTTTAGACTTCTCCTTTGGCCATTGAGTTTTTAGAGGTATCTTAACTTTTTATTTTGTTTGATACAGACAAAAGAATTGCAACTTATGTTATAGAATACAGCTATCTCTGCTGAAAAGGAAGCCTAAACCAAAGAACACTGTGAAGTACTTTTCAGTATCACAGCTGGAATTTTAAATACAGTTTATTTAGACAAGCAAATTGTCCATGAGCATTCAGGCTCTTAAAAACTTCCTTTTAGTGCAAACATACACTTAAAAGTCCTGTGCTGATTATGTGATTTCATGAGAAAATAATACAGAGATGAGCATTTATCACAAGCAGACCTTGTGCTTCTGAGGCTTGCAGCATGATTTTCGTAAATGCAGGCTTCTGATTCTTCCTTAACTTGAGCATTTTGCAGGCATGGACAACAACAACATAGTGACATGTGCGAGAATCCACGGGGAGCTTTCATGGGGAGCCATTTAGATTTCTTCCATTTGGTGAAGGATCCAGCTTTCTCGGGTTGACTTTAAATGTCTGCTTCAAAACATACTACACCTAGAGCCATGGTGCTGAATTACTGGTTCACTGATGGTGAATTACTGAGTTTAATCTTGCACGTCTCCTTTGCTATGAAGTCTTTGAAAATTATAACATGCAGAAAAGCAATTAAAGAATGGGAGGCTTGCAAGACGTTGCATAGTGCAGATGCTTACTACAGATGAGTGATTTGCCCTCTAGTAACATTCAAGTGTGAACACAGAGAGTAGGAAGGAGATCTGTATAAGATCTCTGTCAGATTTGTGGTTGTAATGAGAAGTTGCCAATGCATGGAAATCGGCCACCTTCACCAGCATCATCCCCCAACCAGCTCCCAATGTCTCAAAGAGCTGGGGGAGCAGAGAAGACCCAGCCCAGTTATGCTCCTTCCTCAGATCTCCTTCCTTGACTGCCACTGTTGATTTGGAGTTGCTGACCTGATGTGCCTGTTCTCATGCAGAGATCTGTGCCCTTGGAGCTGCAACCTTCCCAAACCATCAATGAGTTCTTGTGTTTTCGCTGTGCATAATTATGAACTGACAAGTGCACTTTAAATCCTCTGAGATGAAGGGTTTGTATTATTATTTTTCTTCTGAAAAGGTGTAAAATTGCGGCAGAAACATAAAAGAGAAAATAGAATTGTATTCCTGGTTGTGTTGCAGTGCAGTCATTTGGATTGCTAAAAAATCAGGCTTCCCTCAGCATCAGTAACCACTCTGGCTTGACCTGTCACTTCCGTCTGCAGACGTTTCAAGCAGATGTGGCTGATTTGAGCCTCATTCCTGCTGTGAATCTGTAAATTCTGCAAGCTGGATAAGATGAACTCATTTTTAGTTGTCATGTCTCCTGTTGCAGACCCTCTTCTGGAGATGAAGTAGCAGACAGATTAGTGCTGTTAATGATGCTTTAATCCATGAGTCTTGCCTGGCAAGTCCTGAGGGAGTGACACAAGAAAGCACTAAATGCAATAAATGAAGTCTGATAATATATAATGTATTTCTAGCATTGACATAAAAGCAGAGAAGTTCAGGGCCAAATTTGTCTCTGCGTTTCAGTGAAGCTACATCACTGATTGCCATGGCTTTGGTTGTCAGAAGCAATAGTAAAGTTTGGCCAAATGCAATCCTCATGTAATGCTTTTCAATAGATGGAACTAATTTGGGTCCTCCTGCATTTTCCTGTGAAATCCATTGAAGTCATCTCTACTGCAGTATTCCTTTCCTCTCCCCAGTCTGTCTAAAAATTGTGTAAAATATCAATAATATCCACTGCAACCTTTTCGTTACTACTTCCAGGATTCCTTTTGGTGTGAAGTGTCTCATTTATGAAATTAGAAACTGCTCTTAGAGTATTAACTTCTAAACTTGGAAACCTGTCTTGCCATAACAAGTTTACTTATTTGGAGTTACTTTGAAGATGGTAAACATAGCAGAGGTTGACAACAGCAATAGTAGCTAATTAAGAATTTTTTTTTTTTTTTTTTAAGCTAGTAGTGAGCATCTTTCACATTTAGCAGCTCCTCGGGATGCTGCAACCAGGGTGGTGTTGCAGGCTGTACCTGTGGAGCACAGCCACCACAGCAGCCTCTTACCTCCCTGCACACATGGCCAGGGCTCTGTGCTAGGCAGCAACCAGAGGAAACCCTGAACAACTCTGAACTGAGCCTTTCCTCACTGCCCCTTGGAGCTCAGCAGGAATTATTCTGCTTGGCAATAATTGGAGCTGTTTTATTATCACAACTCTCATAAAAGCAGATGTGTTTTTCCCGCTGTTTTTGATACAGTTGCTTTTGATGAGTTATTTTCTTTTATTTAATTCTCTTTTCCAAATCTTATTAAGAATTCGGTTTTTTCTTTAAGCAAGGATTTCCAGGAAACAGACAGTGCAATAAAATTAATATGACCTATTACATTTAATTAAATTTTAAGTTATCATTCATTGAGAAGTCAACAGATAATGAAGCAGACATCTTCATTTAGAATCTAAAATTTTCTAAAAAAGCTTTTAATAAATTGGTCTTGAGTGAGCCACCAATATTCTTTAATGAGCCASTGACATTCTACAAGTTTCTACTATCCCTCTTAATATGAGGGGTCAACTGAAAATAATTGTCACATAAAAAAGCTATTCAGAGGAAAACCTAGGGAAACAATCAAAATAAAAATTATGAATATTCCATGACTTTTTTTTCTGATTTTTTTTTCCTTTTTGTATCAGAAAGAGGAAACAGTGATAGGTTTTCATCCTGCATTTAGTAAAATATTCTTGACAGTGATCTTAATTTATTCTTTTTAAAAATTAAACCAACCCAAGAGAGGGCTTTTAGGATCAACATAGTTTGTAAGTAAGTTTCTTGAACCGGAGGTACCTCTGTAAATTAGAAAACTTCCAGCTGAAAATACATAAGATAGAAGCCCTATAATAATGTCACCCTTAGTAGACCCATGGAAAAGGTATTTTTTTCACTCAATGTTATTGTCTTGTGTGAGAGAGCAAAAATTAAAGCAACTAATTCACTTCACTGAACAAAATTTAGGAGAATTTGGAGGCTTCAGTTAACCACTGTTTAATAAAAGTACTAATCTCTATTAAATTAAATCCTTCAAGGGTTCACTTTGAAACAATGCATAAGCAGTAATCAGAAAGTCCTGATACAGGGGCCTGCTGGGGCAGATAGCTGGAATGTGCTGTGTAATCAAATTCTAGAAGATTTAAACAACAAAATACAAGAAAAAAGGAGAAATTTCTTAAGCCTTTTTAAAGTAAAAAGGGTTTGTATTGTTTTCTTTCTGGACACTGGATTTTAATATTCAGCATAGAAAAAAAAAAAGTATTACATTAAAGTCTTCATTTCAAAGTCAAGTCAAAACAAGAAAGTAATTGAAAACTACTGATATGCCCTCCTTGTGAATGACCCCCATCATAAAACTTTGCAAATAATAAGACCTGCTTCTTAACTGTTCTTTTCTCATTATCTGTACTATGAGAATTCATTAAAGTCGGAAACTCTAGTTAATCACAAATTACGTGCTTCATTCCTTCCAGAATCCTCTAGAACATTGCAAGCTGCATTCAACATAGAGCACTGGAGAGCAGCAGGGATTTTTTGTCCTCAGTCACATGTATTTGGGTGCATAATATTGAATAACCTTGTAGAGTTCAAGCCAATTGTTATAAGCACTACATTGTCTTTAACAGGCAATATTTGATTGGTATTAATTTAAAGAAAGGCCCATACCGCCTTGCTTTCCAAAGTGTTTCCATCTCAAGGAATAAGATTCTTTAGACATGCTTGTATTCTGATTTCTGTCACTGCAAATCTCAAATAAGTCTCACAGAATGGAAAAGTAAAAAATTACAAAAAAAACCCCACAAAACAAACAAGCAAAACAAAACCAAACCAGCCCCCCCCAAAAAACCAAGGAAAAAAAAAAAAAAAACCAAAAAACCCAAACCAAAAAAAACCAAAAAAATACCTCCGTGAAATGACTCCCCAAAATCCCCCAAATGAATTGCCTAGTATAAGATTTCATATCAGTCATTTTGTGTCTAGGAATTTAAATTGCAACTCTCTTACCAGTGGATGGGCATAATGGCAATTTTTGGCAGTCTTGTCTAACCCTTCAGCAGCCCCTACCAACTTTCGTGGGGTGACAGGGTGGAAGTTGCACCGCCATGCCAGTGGTGTTAACATTTTACACTACATGATCTAAGCCACCCTAGATCACCTAAGCTGTCTTTCTCTTATATGCCTTTTCAAGTAGAAAGAGTCAGCTGTGACTACCTAGACCGACCAGTTGACTCAGGAGCCACACCAATGCCTATTTTCTTAGGCCCATAGTTTGTAGTAAGGTCAAGAATGGTTTAAGCAAGTCATTTGACTTTTCTGAGAGGGACTGACTAGCCTGCAGAAAATATTTCAATTCTTCATAAAAGGTTGTTCCACAAAATCCATCTATTCACGTGAAAATATTTTACTGGGCTTTGGAGGAAAAAACCTGAAGATCTACCAAGAAGTAGAGATAATTGTCTTCTTCCTGTCTTCATGTCCAAATGCCTTCACAGTGGCTTTCCAAGATGTTTCCTGTGATGGTGCAAATATAATCTTAATCTTCTGCAGGTTGTATCATCCATCAGTAGCCTTTACTGTGACTATTGATTTCAAAATTTTATGGAGAAAGAGAAAATGGTTCTCAGTCCCACAGAGTGGGGATATTGGAGGATGAATGGGGTTTTTTTGCCTTTGAGTCTGAGTCCTTTTCCAAGGCTTCAACAAGATTATTCATGTTTGCTGTTTACTTCTACATTGGTTAGTGGGGTTCCTCCACTCCAGTTGTGTTTTGTGCTTATGCATATATAGACACAGTTGCAAGAGTTATTGCATGTGAGGAATATTACATGGCAAAGAAGAATTTTTTTTTTTTGTTCGTATGATTTCTGGCAGCTAGTTAACAAAACTAGGAGACAAAATTACCTGTTGTGGCTAAAAGCACAAGAAACTATGACAGCAGTGGGACAGCATGGGGCTTGTTTTCCTCGTTGTTAGGCTCCAGTCCTTCAAATTTTCCAAAGTCATGAAACTGTGGGTTGCCCAAAAGCAAGAATTTGCAGGATTTGAGATTTAATGAAGCCCACCCAGATTCACAATAAAATTCTAATCCTAATATTAATTCAAGGATTAAAAATGAAACTGTGGGACTGTCTTAATAGTCTTGTTAAATCAGAGCCAGAACAGGCTGAAAGAAGGCCTTTCAGTAGACCTTTCAAACATCAAACAAAGCTCATTCTGTAAATTAATACAGAATGGAAAATACACTGAAGTATTTTCTATTATCTATAATGTAGGTCATAATTATGTGTTGATACACAGCATTGTTAATATGATTAAATTTTGATATAGATCACCTTCAAAGTAATTTCTTACACGAGAATTTAAAATTAAAATCCTGCTTGAGATTTTATATCATGTCTTTTCCTTACGGAATTCTGCAGATTTAACCAAGTTTAAAACTTACTGAAACAGAAATACTAGCTGATCCTTTTTGCAACATTCCTTTTAAGGTAAGACCCTCTGTTCAGATCAAACAAGAAACMTGAAATGTACCTATATAAATTTATATTTCTAGTGACTTTATTCTTTTCTTTGTCTGAGGTTTAATACGAATTTATCTCTCAAGGCTATCCTTTTTCTTATCATTTGACCCTAGAGAAAAGTAATGTAACGTTATAAGCTCTTATTTGGTGATTGCCAATTTATTATTAAAAAATACTATAATATTACTTTTGCTTAAGCTATGTGATTAGGAATAAACATCAGAAGAAAACAGGAATAATGGATTTATGTGTGCAGAAAGAAAAAAATATGATAAGACTAATGCATTTTAGAAAAATGGGTGTGCTTTTACAGTCATACTTGTGTCATAGAACATTGGAATATCTTGCATTGAATGTAAATTACAAGGTTTTACTTCCTTTTCCAATTTAGGAAGTGTATGCTATGCTGAGGAACAACCTGTGAAATTGCACAGTCTGCAGGGAAAATCACAAATAATTCTTGTACACTATATGTACAATATTTTTGCCATATAGGGAGCTATATAGCAAAAAAATACCTTGCCTCTCACGCTTCTGTAAAATTGGGATCAAAATATGATAGATTTTTGTTCTTTTTAATTCTATCTTTCAGTAATTTTCCTGTTTTCAGAGTGTTATAGGGCTATTGGATCAGGTAGTCTGACTGCTTCCATCTGAGAGGGAGAAGAGCTGACAGCAGTAGTCACTCAGGCTTTGTTTCTCATTTGAAGTTGAATCAGACTGATGATGAGGATAAGGCACAAGCAAAGTTGTGTTGCCATGGCAAGTAAAGGAGCAATGATAGCACTAGAGCATCATCCTAACCTAGATGAAAAATATTGTCGTGTAGTACACAAAGGCCTGCAAGTTTTCTCACGTAGTTGTGATTCTAACTGAGAAATACTAGAAAGACGAGAAAACTCCTTGACATAAAAAAAGTAATTCTTTGTCTCTTGAACCTGACAGCTATGTGCTTGACATAGAATTCTTATGGGCAGAATATGATCAAAAAAACATAAATGTGTCACTAGTTTTCACATGAGTCATTTTTACATGGGCACAGCAATGTAGGTTACAAAATAGTATCAAATATAAGACCTTTCTTTCAAAAACTATTGACTTACATAATGCTGTAAACATTTGGTCAGAGGTGTAGAATCTTTCTAGTTCTACAATGGTCTAAATGTTCAGTTTTGCTGAATTATGATATTTTGAATATGCTGCCTGCATCATCACACAATTGCACACTCTTGCCTCACAACAGCATTGTAGGTTTAAAGCAGAAGCAAAATCCATAGAAACAGTTTGTCGTACTGTTCACAACAGCTGAACCAGGCTTTTATCTGATAGTGTTTCAAACTGATCATTCACTCCCATTGCTTTAGAAACGCTCRTATTCTCTAGGTATTTTTAACTTCATAGTTCCCAGCTATGTAAATTTGCTGTAGACAACACAATGAACCCATATTTTTGTAAGAAAAAGGTATCTATATGTTATTACTATATGCCTGATTAATTCAGGAATTCACTAATCACATGATACTTTAGTTGTGTTTTTCTTATTCATTTATTCATGTATTTATTTATTTATTCCTCAACTAAAACATTGCATTAGGTAGACATTGCTTTGAAACTTCGACAATATTTTTCAGGAAAATCAAATATTAAAAGTCTCTGGGACTTAACAGGGGAAAAAATGCTAACCATACAGCTAAGCCTAGATTATAATAATTCTGAAATACTATAATGCCAAAATCACTAGGAAATAAAATACTATAATGCCAACCTTCATGGGAGTTTTTCTAAACGAAATTTAACGTACTGCAGGGAACAAGTGTCCTTTCTCAAAAACAGATTTATGAGGGATTTGCAACTGGCAATATTTTTAATGAATAATTTTTTCTTTTGGTTTCTGCCTTACTGCTGCCCAAAATCAAAGATCACTAAGGGTTGCACAGCAGCAATTTTATCAAGCAGCTCTGGACATTCTGATATTTTCCTTCACATTGCATCAGACAAGGCAGAGAAGGAAGGTCTGCAGTGGAAGGAGAGGAGCAGCTGTTCAAGCAGTTGTGTGGAAGGATCCATATGAGGATCCGGAAAGAGGTCTGGGGGAAAGAGCTGCTGTATTCCTGCTGCAGGAGCTATTGAAGATGCTGCAGGGCTGTTCCCTCTTCCCCTGTACACTGATGCTTTTGCCTTCTTCTGAGTTGCATCTGCTCCTTTTGCTCTGACCGTATGTGAGCAGGTACAGATAACAAATTGAAAATAAAGCATTTCTGAATGCTTTTCTATTCATGCTTTGTGCTAATGTCAGATTTGAATGTAAACTCTCAAACCTAAAAACTTGTCTGTACTTCCTCCATTCAACATACTGTTTGGTGAATGATAGCTGTTTCAGTCAAAGTCAAAATACTCATTTCAATAATATGCTAGAAGTGTTTTCCTTAGGTCTGATGACAGTATCAAGACTTGCTAAGATTTTACTTAGTTTTGTTTCAAGTGATAAATCACTGGCATCTTTTTTTAAATATTTCCCTGTAATATTTAGGAGTTAGCTAAAGTAGTGCATTTATTTTCAGTTCAAATGTCACTGAAAACAAAGGTCACAATGGATCATATAACAAAAATTACATCTGAAATTTTGAAGCTGTTGTTTATAATGAAATTTGAATGTCAAATGAGGGAGAAATATTATAACTTAATTCAGAATATGTCCACTATCTATTGAAGAGAACATATATAAACAAGCTAGCATTAAAAATACTCTTGTCAATGCCACCATTTGGCTATTGAAATCTAAACAGTACGTGGGGCTTGGCACATATGCCTGAAACATATCTCTCTGTTACTTGATGTTCCCTAGGGTTCCCTAGAATTCAGTAAAAACTGGTGCTTAAAGCTTTGGGAAAAGAAAAATAAGAAACACAGGTTGTAGGGCAGAAAATGAAATAGCTGCATCTGTGCAGGATTTGTGCAATTTAGTACTCTTGTTTTGCATTATAAAGATGGCAAGAATGGTCCAGGAGGCTTCCAACACACTTGGCACACACTTATGAGTGTGACACGAAGTTAGTTACAAGAATAGCTGAGAGATGTGTTTGAAGTTTTACACAGTTAGAGGACACCTGACATGATGTGCCCTCCAGGAAGGCTGGAGGTGGTGAAACCACAGCCTCACCCAAAGCCTTATCACAGAGGGTGCCTGTGGGACTGCATTATTCGGGGGCTCAAGAGGGACTTGGGAGGAAACACAGCATGTTAGATAAGATGAAATGTGAGCAGGGACACAAAATTGGTTCAGTTGAATGTTTCAGGTTGGGGAACATCTGGAATCCTCATTTGTTCAGGCCCTTTCATGCAGCTACGTGCAATTTAATTTTAATTCCTTCATCAGCTCAGCACCCACACAGTGGCTAACAAAACCACCTCTCTCTAATGAAAAAGCAGACAATGTTATAGCTGTCATAGATTTATGAGGTAGAATGACTAGTTCAGTCCAGAATTAGATTCAGTGCATAACTCCTACGTGTGCATTTTAACCTCACGATTTTTATTAGACAGCATAAGATCTTGCTTAATGTGAAAGGTATTTTCTTTCCTTAGTTTGAAGGGTTAGGAATAATGTTGTACTCATTTAGAATCCAGAAAAAAGCTTAGTAATTTAAAAGATAAATAATCTATCAGCACTGACTGGCAGAACAATATTTCCTGTGTGTTTTGCTTTCTAGTCCTGTATTTGCAGCTACAGACTTGCATGATATAATTTTTATTATGATTTTTAAGCTGCATTTGACATAAATTAGAACTTCATATAGGTTTATTACTGCTCTGTAATAAAGATTTGATTAAAACTGCTTGATTTTTATAGCTGTTCTTCACCATTAATATTGTTAAGTCTTTACTACACTTAAGGGAATTATTGGGGTTTAGCCAGATACTTCTGTGAAAGTATACTACAGTGCTCAGTTGTGATGGTCAAGAAAACAAAATCAATCTTTTATGAGAGTTACTAGGCAAGAAATAGATACCAAACTACTGAATATCCACTTGCCACAACAGCAATCTGTAGTCAGGCCACCATTGGTGCACCACTCTGATTCCTCCCAGAAGAAGAATCAAGCTGAAAAAGGTTTGGAGAGGGACAGCAAGGATGAAAAAAGATAATAAATGGTTTCTGTGTGAAGGGGATACTTGATAAATGATTAATCTGGGGAAAAAAATTACTTCGGATGGTATCTTGAAAACCATGACTGGTATGAAGAGGATGGGTGGGAACTGAGTGTTCAGTGCTTCTCTCTGCAATGGGAAAGTATGAGGAGTCACATTCAAAACAAACAGAAGGAAGTGTTTCCCTCTGCAGCAAGGAGAAAGAGGTGAAGAAGCTGAAAGCTTGGAAGAAATCAGCAGGCAAGTTGGTAGGAGAACTCCCATCAAGAGTTACAGAGCATGTAGAAATCACAAATATGCAGAAAGTCCATGAGCAGAAGATAATTGTTAGCTGAGGAAGTCCTAGGGGAAAGCATCATGCACATTTGATGTGTTTATCCCTGTCTTATAGCCCCTATTTATGACAATGGTAAGGATCAAACAGAGGTCTAGATAAACCTATCTAGGTTTAGGGATCAAGTAGATCTTTCTTCTTAGAAAGCGTTTTTTTACTTACTTAAAGAATTTTAAACTCACAGCAATTTTGGTGAAATCATAAATATGTATCTGAAGAAGCTTCATGAATTAAGTTGATGGGCTTCATTCTTCCTTTCATGTGTTAAAACTCATAAAAGGAAAACACTTTTTGAAAGTGTTCTTTACATTATATCCTTCATTTTAATGACATTTTCTTTAAAATTTTCCCCTTACACTTCTACAGATCTTAAGGAAGCCTCTAGGAACCTGAATGTCTACACTAAATTTGGATCTAATCATTCTCCCTAGTTCTTTTTAAAATATCTGTTTAGCTTTCAGTCAAATTGTCATAGCGTGGATAAAAATGACATACGCTTTTTCCATATGATTTCTATATAAAGCATAAATGCATATTGCCTCTGTAGCATTAGCAAAGAATAACATTTTCATTTCTGTGTCCTTGCAGTAAGAAAAATGCCAGATATAATTACTAAAATCATTAACCATTGAATGAAAAGCTCCTAATTGTTTTTAGATTACTTTATTTCTTCTAAGTACCATATAAAAATTACATGTGGTAAACAATGCTAGGAGATAATTTCTGTAACATACTGTAACAGCAAATGACTGTATTCAAAGCCCTCCTATTCTGTACTGCATACAACTTGGTTTTCAAGACAATTCAGCATTGGTTTTGTAACAAGTCTGGTGATAAAGTGCTTGAGAAACCTGTTAGAAAAAGAACAAAGCATACATGAGTACAGCTTTAGTGGGTAAAGGTCAGATTGCCAGCCTCTAAGGGGCTACTAACAGTACATTTCTGTTAGAAAATTAAATCTTTTGGGACAGCCCAATGATTCCTGAGTTAATGTTCAGACAGGTAAATTCCTAATGCTTCAAGAATGACATAAAATTGCTTATAGCTCTTATAATTGCACAGTGTTGACATGGGGCTTAGAAATTTGTCCCAAGCACGCCTTGTAATAAGGTTAAACTGAAGCATTGCCCTCCTTTGTATTAATATAGCTATAGAAATTTACTGGTATAAGGTTGCTATTCAGAGACAGTGGAATTTCCCCATTTGGTTAAGGAATACTAGTCACATCAGTTTGCAATAGCATTGATGCTGCTATGTCACCATATCCTCCTCTAATCCTTTCTGTAATATGTTTCAGTAATACACCATTGCCCATCCAGCCTCTCTGTCCCCCTGCAAAGTAGAGAAAGGCTTCAAACACTTCTCTTTCCCCAATGAAACCTCTTTAATTATTTGCCCTCACCTGCCATGAGCAGCCAGTACTGAGTTCATTGCTAATTGCTATTTTAATATTTTGTTTCATAAACAGTGAGGTGGGTGGAATATTTTATCATTAAAGAGCAGCATCCACTCTGAAAGCACTATTTTGTAGTTGTACAATATTGAAACAAATACCTGTCTCTGTGTACTGGCTCTTTCTTTATTACGCCTCAGAAAATAGAAGTAAGTATGGTGCTGGTGGTTCCATTGCCATACAGTCCTAAGTTAATGCATCTTTAAATAAGCAAAGACAGTTGTAATTACCTTAGCGTGAGTTGTGTATGCCAACTCTGAAGTCCCTACCTATAAAATGTCCTAGTGCCTCTGTAGGAATTAATATAACCATTGTTTCTTTTGTTGATTTCTTAAGACAAAAGATGTGGCTTTTACCCCATGTTACTCTGCAAGCTGAAACCTGAATCCAGGATCAATCTCCATAATTTTGTCAGCTTCAAAGACTGAAGTTTCACTTCAGAGTCGATGGAGATTCTTAACCAGTTATCTCAGTCATTAGATCTTTCCTTTCTTTGCCTCACTCTTCCCCCATCCTCTCAATCAAACCAAATTCCCTAGTGTTAAAAAGCAAGCTGTCTTTACCTGCTGACTCCCCATCATATTTTTTTACCTCACTGAACTGTTTACTAGCTGCTTTCCTGGCTCCAACTTCACCTTTATCAATCTCCACAGATCATCTTTGGTCCAATCCTGTGTTTAAGAGATCTGACAAGATAAGACCACAATCTCTGGTTCAGAAACCTCACAGGCTTGCTGGAAAAGAATGTGTGTTTTTGTGTGTGTGTGTACGCGCACGCGTGTGTGTACATTCTTAATATATACATTAAAATTTACAAAACACATGTATGTATTTTACCCAAAAACTTAGGAAACAGACACAAAAGCAATCTCATGGATTAGCCAGCCTAGCAGAAGCTCTCCACATGTGTGATAGTGTAAGAAGTTTAAAAGTTGATGCATATTCTCAGCCTTGCCCATTCTGGGCCCATCAGAGCTAATGCACAGTCAGAATAGTTTTGTGCTTGTGTATTCATCATTACCAAGGGTGGACAGAATATTTTTCATGCATTATATGCACCTAAATGATAAGGAAAGGAAGGGATGTAGGCATATGTTGGAGCTAAAGCAAATATGGTGGTGGGGGTTAAGAGTCAAAATACTTTATGTGTCAAAAACTTTTAAGTAACTAAACCTATGTTATTGCTAGGTACTAAAATAAAAATTAAGATGTTCATGTGAAAAGGTTGTGTTAATATCAAGAGGGCACAGCAAAGAAGTAGTCCTCAGATTTGTTAATATTCAACTTTTGGTTAAAGTTACCAGCTTTTAATTATGATGAAAACAATGCAGCTGCTTTTTTCTGTGGGACAAAGGTTTGTGTTTATGAAAAGTTATATGCACTACAGTACAGCAGTTTTGGTGGGAAACAGAGACAAAACCCCAGTTTCTTTAGGAAAATGCTGTTGTCGATTATTTGCAGTATATTTCAACCGTGTATAGATTTCTCACAGTTGCCCAATAAACACACTGCTTTCATTCTTTGGAGCTTAACAATTTCTCCTGTGTTCTCAAGCTCTTTCCAGCTTAGTACAGTGTTTCTTTTGATGGATTGGTTTTCCTGAGTCAAACTTAAGAGCTCAGAGCATCTTATCACACCAGCTCACTTTCTCAGGGGCAAAGAAGAGAGGAGACAAAAAGCCCATCAAGGCTTGTGCCAGTTAAATCCAAGCTCTCAAGGTATTTTTCCTTTGGCGTCAGATTAAATGTTCAAACCAAGCGGTGTTGTGGGACCATGGGTGAGTGCCCAGTGAACCCTTAACAAGACTAATCCCACAGCAGCACATTCCAAGCAGCTAATGGGTGCGAGGGCTCTGCTGGCTCTCCGTCTGCTCGCTGCGCCGTGGGCAGAGCGAGCGCCGTGCGTGGGGCCAGGCACAAACGCGTTATCAGCATTGACTGGGCACGGCAAAACGGGGCCAGCAGGGCTTGCTCCAGGACAGCCTCAAATGCCAAGGAAATGATACTCAGGTAAAGGAAAGAGAGAAAGAAAATGTTCTTGGTGAGATTTTGCAGCGAGGTTAATAAAAAGAGAGACTCACCTGGAGAGTTAAACTATGAATAAACCGAATTCAAGTATGGTGTGTACTTTGTGAATTCACTGTGGACTTTAAATTGTCTCATTAACCATTACTGAAGGAGTCTTTGAAGAGAAAGAGAAGATAAGCTTCTTGCTCTTGAAAACACTTTGCTATGGTCTTCTAAACTTTTTATTACTTTACTAATTTGCATTATAAGTGAGAATTTAATGCAGACAGTTGAGTTATTAATATGTTGATTTCTTGAAGTTATTCTGTTATGAAGTCTCTACAGAAAGTAGTATAATTTATTATATCTCTGAGCTTTATAGTTCATTGCAAATTATATCTGTTGCAGAAAGATAACTAGCATGGGGTAGTGCAACCAGATGCTTTCTTTTAAATTTGGAAGGACAAGAAATTATGAGATTAGTAAAACATATTTTGTCATCACAACTCTGCCGGATAGGAGAGTACATTGTCTGAAATCCAAAAGCTGGAAAGTATCTTTTTCTGATGTGAATAGAGACTTTAAACCCGACTATTATTTTTACAATATTACTTTTGAAGAAGCGTGATGAAAACTCAAATTATTATTTTTGTTATTAACTTTTTTTTTATGTAGCTGTGTTTCTTTTCCACTTGCAAAAAAATATGAGAAAGAGTAGGAAAATAAATTTTAAATGTCAGTTTCTTGTGTTTTGAAATCTTGCTTTTATATCTAGTGAAAAAATTTCAGTGAAGTACCTGTTATGGCACCTTTTCATACTGGAACTTGAAATAAATTTAGCTAATGACCACCTTTAGAAAAGACACATTACTTCTACGTAGCCAGTTAATTCACCGTGACAAATTAATTGCAGAAAAGGATGAAAACTGTAATATATTTAGTAAAGGATATTTAGAAGTTATGATAAATTAAATCTCAAGGCAGTCTCTCTTAGGTGAAGTATAACTCTTTTAGCTTTCAGAACTTCTATTTAACTATACTTTGTTCAGACAAAATACAACTTGCCCAACCTTCTATAATACATTAACCTTCTGTTTGCTACCATGAGAAAAACCAGTAAAATACAGTTTTATTTAAGTTTGGGGTTTTGTTTCCTGGCTGTAAAAGTAAGCCTAGGTATTTACTATTCCTACAAGATATTAAGTCCAGCAGCTTTTTCAAATAAAAATGTATGGAGACTAAAGATAAAATATTGCTAAATAGCACCTGTAACCACTAGATCCAGCAAGGAATTATTTTCTCTGTAAAAAGCAGAAGAATAAATTCTATATAGTAGAACTGGTAAGTAGTAGACAGAGCTAGAAATTCTTGTGATGTTATTTTATAGTTTGTGCTAGTGACATTCACCAACTCCAAGAAGTTTCTTTACTTCACAGTAATTTTCACATTTTTCAGAAGCAGAGGGTTCTGGTTTTAAACACGGAAAACAGGATACAGATTGAGTGGACAAGAAGATAGCATTAGACAGTGATGTAACATTAGTTAGTGAAAGTGATATGTACGTATTACTTTTATATCCTTGTATAGTAAAAAGTAACATCAGTTAGTTACAAAGGCAATTTCAAAAGTTGTCCTTTCATAGAGGAAAAATGCTCATATTTCCTTTAAATTGTTTAGAGTTCATTTCATGTTACTTAGTGCTCAGATAATTTTTACATAGTCCATAGTTTATAGTTCCGTTTATGCTGTGCAGTTAAGTGGGTAATTTTATTATTTAAATGTATTAAGTTAATCTGTTTTAAATGAATTTTCAAAGGAAAGCTTCAAATGATCTTATTAAATGAAATAATAGCGTTCTATGTTTGTGAATGTTTTAGAGAGCTTGCCAGAGCTCATATTATATAGAGTGAGGATTTCCTAGATAATTAAAAATATTTCAGAGCTCTGAAATTCTCTCCTTTCTTGTTCTGTGTTTGTTCTTCTCTTTCCCCTTTTTCTTTCCTACCCATCTCTCTGTTTCAAAAGACTTCTTTTGTATCTGACAATTAAGACTGTGTTGCAGGAAATTTCCTGGTTTTTTGTGAACATGTGATGGAAGAGCTTGAGTGTTATGAACAACCATAGGTACTATTTTAGAGGCTACCTGCCAATCATCTGACTAATATATTAAAATTTTTTGTGTCTTGTTTCAGAAATAGATTTTTTTTTTTTAAGTTTCCACATAGAAACTGTAGTTTCTGCCTCTGTGTTAAACAGTACTCTCAGTGCTTGTGTAAAAGTGTTTCAGGTAATTTTGTTAATCTGGTTGTAGGTTTTTTTAATTAGAGCTGGCTTAGTTGTATCACTGATATGGAAACAGTGGTGTTTTTAGTAAATAAGTGTAGGGTTTTTTCTGCCATGCAGAAAGGTTTAGAGTTTTTTGAGTTAATTCTTCTCCTGAGATTTCTTCCTCTATTTGGAGAATATGATAGCAAAGAGGTCATCTGGCTAGTGAATAAGAAAAGAATATTAAAACCTTGTGTTGGTTGCTTACCTCTAGAAGGGAAACATAGTTCTAATGGAATGTTTGCCCTCTACAAAATATGCACTGCTTATCTGAACAGTCAGTGAAATTTCCTCCTCTTTTTAAAATTTTTCTACAGTTGTACTAAAGGTTGTATATACCACAAAAACAGAGCTCAAGGCATTTCTTTTCTCTTTTTTAGGCGCAGAAATCATGGATAGAAAGAGCATTTTACAAGCGAGAATGTGTCCATATCATACCCAGCACCAAAGACCCCCATAGGTAATTGCATGTTACTTGTATGAAAAATGAAAGTTGGTTAAAAAAGAAGCGACTTTATATATGTATGCATAGTATGGATACGGATGTAAACATTTTGTAAACTTATTTGGAAGGTGTTTGAATTACATCTGCAGTCATGGATTCCTATAGGAAAAATTTTTTTACATTTCAAAACTTATTTAATAAGAAAAAAAGGTAAATCAAGGGTGGGTCAGCATCTGTGTTTAGTTTCCTTATCTTCTTAGCTCAATATTCAGGGCACTGAATATTTACCTAAACTGGATACATGACACACAACACTGTCAAAAGAAAATAGATGCATTAAACTAGCAATTTAAAATTTGTGCTAATCCATGCAAAAGCTGATTACTTGTCCTGATGTTACTTGAAGAAAAGAGATGTTCTATAATTTCATTTTGTACATATTTAGAACAAACCATGATTTTTTTGAAATACAAAGAAAACAAGACACAGGGGAAAAAAGGTAATATATATACTTTGTTGCTTCCATACGTAAAGGATTCAGGAAAGGAATCAGCAGAGCTGAAAAGGGGTTGGGTTCTTTTTGTAGTTTGTTTCTCTGTCCAGTTCATACACGCACATGACGGGGGTTTTCTGTTTGTTTAATGTCATAGGTGTTGCTGTGGGCGTCTAACAGGCCAACACATTGGACAGCCTCCAAGCACCTCTGTTACTCAGAATGAGAAAAGTGAAACCAGGCTGGCTCGCAATGACATCCAGTCGGAGAAGTGGTCCATCAGCAAGCACACGCAGCTCAGCCCGACGGACGCCTTTGGAACCATTGAGTTCCAGGGAGGGGGCCACTCCAATAAAGCCATGGTAACCATGTTTTTCTCTTAGATAGATAATGCTGCTTGCTAAAAGTAAGCCTTCAAAAAGAATGGACAACACTCTTTCTTAACTTCATGCTAAAGTGTTATTGCCTGTACGACTGGAATGTATGTTTTTATGTATCACATGTCAAAGAGTGGGTGAACAAAATTAACTGTAAAAGCTGGAGCGCAGTGTAAGAGGAGCTACCTTTATGAAGGCTGAAGGCCTTAATGTCCTGCTGTCTTAATTTTATTCGAAYGGCTACGCATCGCTCTTTTTCTGAAGAGTTTTAGAATTCATCTAGGATTTCCCATTCCTGGCTGTGTCTGCAAAGCTGACAGATTTTAAAAACACCAAATTCCCATTAATTTTCCTCCAGACATGTATAGGAAGATAGATGTGTATAGGAAGTATAGGTTCATATTTCAGTGAAATAAGAGGCTCCAGGAGATGTCTAAGCGAGGAACTACAAAATCTCTTGATCACTCACTCCCTGTGAAGTGGTACCAAAGTGCATTGATCTGAAGGCTTTGCTCCACTAACTTGGAGAAACATTTCCAGCACACACACTAACCCATGAGTGTATTTCTTCTATGTAATATTACATGAAAGGAACAATCTCTCTGACTCTGTCTAAACTGCAGAACCTGGATCTTTGGGAATGATAGAGGAGTATGTGCCTAGGACTTCATAGCCAATATACTGCTTTGGCATTGAGGGCAGAAGCTGAACTCCTGGCCACTTTGCAGAATAACCTGCCCAGCAATCCAGTACTGTTTTCTGTGCATGAATTCTTCCCAACAGATGACTGAGATTTGTCATAAAAAAAGAGACTAGAGACAGTGAAAATCCCGGGTATTATGCTAGTGAGGGCAAAGTATTTTCCTCAGATGTGTACAGAAGTGCTCGAGTTGGAGTGACTTTTCAAGTGGATGATACGGTTTGTGCAGTTGGATTGCTTATTTGATAGAAACTAGAAAGCACTGCTGCATCAAGAAACAGAAAATTAGGTTATTTCTCTGAGAGTATCACAGGCATGATATGTTCAATTGATGAACAATCACTTAAAAATCTGCAAGGCCAGAGGTTCAAAGATACAGTAATGAATGTTATTAACTTTATATGGATTCTTTGCATTGAATCAGTTTTATGAGAAGGGATAAGAGCTGTGGTAGTGTTCAGGAGGGTTTCCAGGATGAGAGAGAGACGAGAGCCTCGACTCCATCAGAAGGCTTGATTTATTATCTTATATATATATATATTATATATATATAATAGAAAGAGAAAGGAAAGGGAGAGAAGTTTCTCCAAGAGGCTGCTAAGAATAGAATAGAATAACATAGAAGACAAAACAACAGAGCTCTGTCTCAGAGAGCTCAGTCCTTCATTGGCCATCAAC